>CM030172.1:0-7500 GCA_017639675.1 Aplochiton taeniatus
ACGCCCACACAAGATCAAATGAGACTTTTAAATAAGGGCCTTACATTCATCCCAACACCCAAAATTGATTTTTACACATAAAAAAATGACCTTGTTAATTGAGGGGGATTGTGAATGGTGACGTGTGGTAGGCCAGTGCCCAACGTAGGCTCTGTTGTCAGGGCCGCGGAACTTCTCTCTAACCCTAACCCCTAACCCTAACCCTAACCCTGACCCTAACCCTAACCCTAACCTAACCCTAAACCTAACCCTAACCCTAACCTTAACCTAACCCTAACCTTAACCCAACTCTTCCCCTAAACCCTAACCCTAACCCTAACCCTATACCCTAACTCTAACCCTAACCCTAACCCTAACCCCCCTAACCCTGACCCTAACCCTAACCCTAACCTAACCCTAAACCTAACCCTAACCCTAACCTTAACCTAACCCTAACCTTAACCTAACCTTAACCCAACTCTTCCCCTAAACCCTAACCCTAACCCTAACCCTATACCCTAACTCTAACCCTAACCCTAACCCTAACCCCCCTAACCCTAACCCTAACCCTGACCCTAACCCTAACCCTAACCTAACCCTAAACCTAACCCTAACCCTAACCTTAACCTAACCCTAACCTTAACCTAACCTTAACCCAACTCTTCCCCTAAACCCTAACCCTAACCCTATACCCTAACTCTAACCCTAACCCTAACTCTATACCCCATACCCTAACTCTAACCCTAACCCTAACCCTAACTCTGAACCCTAACCCTAACCTAACCTTAACCCAACCCTAACCTTAACCTAAACCTAACCTTAACCCAACTCTTCCCCTGAACCCTAACCTTAACCCTATACCCAAACTCTAACCCTAACCCTCTACCCTAACTCGAAACCTAATCCAGCCAGTGCCACCTATCGTTGCTCCGGTCACTAACTTCCGATAGAACAAAAATAATATTCATTCATTTTTTTTAATTAAAAAAAATTTTTAAATTTAAAATAAAAATAAAAATACATAAAAAAATATATATATATGTTTATGTAGATGTATGCTTTCCCTGTTTTTACGGGGAACTGGAAACTCTTTTTATTTACAGCATTTTTTAAAAGAAAATCTTCAGTTACTCACACTCCTCAAAAGAGACGCATTTTTCGAAAGAGAAGTGGGCGGGGCTTCCTCGCAGCAGAAAAGCAGAAGAGGGAGCCAACTGCACTCAGTCTAAGAAGGAGAGTTGAAGTTGGAAGACTTAGAAATGCTTGAGAGTGATTTACACACGGGAGTTTCTTTTCAGTGGCAAGTCTGCCTGATGAAGGTTTAATCAAAACCGAAACGTTGCAACGGACTTGCTATATTCCAAAAAGGTTAAAAAAAACAAAAAAACAAAAAAACAAAAAAAATTCTAATTTTTTCAAAAACAAACAAAAATGGTCCAATTCAGTCGACCATATTCAGGAGAGGGGAGAAATATTCCCCAGTCCTCTGAATATTACAACCGTCATGTCGAACATGACGGACGAGAGCCTCAGACTCACTTTCTAAGACCCAGGCATGAGGTTAAAGGTCTTTACAGACGCCAGCCCTGGGCTCATGAAAAAACAAATGACAGTGAGCCTTACTTTCGTGGGTATGCTGAATCTCGGGCTACCCAGCAGCGGCTTTACAGAAAGCCCTATGTACACAATAGGTTTACACCTAATCAAACACATTCCCAAATACCAGGGAATGATGTTAATTTTTGGAAAAGTGGGACCAAGGTCTCACAACTTACCTCACACAATGTCAAGGATGCTCCGAGACATTGGGCCTCCGGCGGGAGACACAGGGGGACTACTAAAAGGGAGGGAAACACACAAAAACAAGGGCACACAAGTGGACAGCGGCACATTGATCAGGGAGAAGCGCAGAATAGGGGCACTCCTGAATATACAAAATTCACTGCACTGGTCAGGAAAATATTTGACCTGATGCGCTCTCATCATCACCTGGAGATGGTCTCCATACATAGGGAGAATCAACCCCCGACCTTTTCCAGACTCACAAATTTCCTCTCGGAGGTGGTTAAACCAGCATATGTAACACCTCAAACTAGGACACTTTTGGAGGGTAACGCTAAGAATTGGGCCTACACCACACAGCTGATCCTCCAAGACCATTATGAGCTGCTCATTGATCGGGACAAGGAAACGGTAATTGGGATGATGATAGAGGACTGGCGCTCAGCCCTAACAGTGGCTGAGAAGTGGTACCAAAAAAAATATACCAAAAAACATATGCAGGGTCCAATTCAAAAGGTGAAAGCCTTGTTGGAAGCCCTGGGAGATGGACCGCGGAATGATGGGGGGGATCGGACGATCGTTACTGGTGACGCACATTTTCCGCCATTACCTTGCAGGGCGGACGCTGCCTCACCGGTGGCCACATTGATCGCTCCACTGTCCTCCACCGGGCTCCCCCCCAGATCACCCAGAAATAGAAAAAGAAATGGAAGGGTTAAAACACAAGACCTCAGAAAAACAAACCCGAGTGTGGCCTATTTGGAGGACCACACCGAACTCCTCCAGATTGACCCGCACCTGAGGGGGCCACAGACTATCGCCCTGCCGCTTATCCATGAGCCGCAGGTTCAGTCATCCCCACTCTTATTGATCCATGTGGAAAACACGGGTTCACATACTGCGGAGGAAGCCAATCGGGACCCTCCCCTCACACAGGTGCAGCAACGGGTCGGGACGCGAGGGACAAGCCGGGCGGGGGTCGTGGGTGCACAGATCGGAGAGCCAGGAGCGATTCAGCCAGGACGGGTCTTGGGCTTGATGGAGACTGTGCCGGTCCCTTCACCTGCAATCTATAAACCGATAAAACACATCTCCACCAGGACGAAAATGGTGGACTGGGTTCTTAGTGTTCACAAAAAATGGTGTATTCTGGGAGATGCTAATGTGGGAAGAATACCAGGACACACCTCACCAGATTTACAGATCGACAGTTACCCAGGGGCCACTTTCAGACACGCCGAGAGCGTAATCAATAAGGCGACTCTACACACAAAAGTCGAGAGAGTCGTTTTGGCCTTTGGGATCAATAACCGAAACCAGAAATTCAAGGAGACTTCGGTTAAACAGATCCAGATAGCCCGGAGGGCAGCGGTGTTAAAGTTCCCGGATGCAACGATCTGGATCCCGCTGATCAACTTTTCCGAGGCCTTGACCTTCGACGAACAGGTCACATTAAATCAGATGAACTCACATATTAAAAAGAACATGCAATACTTACCTCCATTAGAGGAAACACAATTTGAAGTGGTCCAGGACCTAATTCACTGGACCCCGGCATGTGCTAAGGCGACGCTGGAACACTGGGCACAAAGCATAAACTGTATGGCCCCTTGAAACCAAGACCGGGACTACGTGTGGGTGATGAATTGAGCAACCTCTCAAAACACTTCACGCCCACACAAGATCAAATGAGACTTTTAAATAAGGGCCTTACATTCAACCCAACACCCAAAATTGATTTTTACACATAAAAAAATGACCTTGTTAATTGAGGGGGATTGTGAATGGTGACGTGTGGTAGGCCAGTGCCCAACGTAGGCTCTGTTGTCAGGGCCGCGGAACTTCTCTCTAACCCTAACCCCTAACCCTAACCCTAACCCTGACCCTAACCCTAACCCTAACCTAACCCTAAACCTAACCCTAACCCTAACCTTAACCTAACCCTAACCTTAACCCAACTCTTCCCCTAAACCCTAACCCTAACCCTAACCCTATACCCTAACTCTAACCCTAACCCTAACCCTAACCCCCCTAACCCTGACCCTAACCCTAACCCTAACCTAACCCTAAACCTAACCCTAACCCTAACCTTAACCTAACCCTAACCTTAACCTAACCTTAACCCAACTCTTCCCCTAAACCCTAACCCTAACCCTAACCCTATACCCTAACTCTAACCCTAACCCTAACCCTAACCCCCCTAACCCTAACCCTAACCCTGACCCTAACCCTAACCCTAACCTAACCCTAAACCTAACCCTAACCCTAACCTTAACCTAACCCTAACCTTAACCTAACCTTAACCCAACTCTTCCCCTAAACCCTAACCCTAACCCTATACCCTAACTCTAACCCTAACCCTAACTCTATACCCCATACCCTAACTCTAACCCTAACCCTAACCCTAACTCTGAACCCTAACCCTAACCTAACCTTAACCCAACCCTAACCTTAACCTAAACCTAACCTTAACCCAACTCTTCCCCTGAACCCTAACCTTAACCCTATACCCAAACTCTAACCCTAACCCTCTACCCTAACTCGAAACCTAATCCAGCCAGTGCCACCTATCGTTGCTCCGGTCACTAACTTCCGATAGAACAAAAATAATATTCATTTTTTTAATTAAAAAAAATTTTAAAATTTAAAATAAAAATAAAAATACATAAAAAAATATATATATATGTTTATGTAGATGTATGCTTTCCCTGTTTTTACGGGGAACTGGAAACTCTTTTTATTTACAGCATTTTTTAAAAGAAAATCTTCAGTTACTCACACTCCTCAAAAGAGACGCATTTTTCGAAAGAGAAGTGGGCGGGGCTTCCTCGCAGCAGAAAAGCAGAAGAGGGAGCCAACTGCACTCAGTCTAAGAAGGAGAGTTGAAGTTGGAAGACTTAGAAATGCTTGAGAGTGATTTACACACGGGAGTTTCTTTTCAGTGGCAAGTCTGCCTGATGAAGGTTTAATCAAAACCGAAACGTTGCAACGGACTTGCTATATTCCAAAAAGGTTAAAAAAAACAAAAAAACAAAAAAACAAAAAAAATTCTAATTTTTTCAAAAACAAACTAAAATGGTCCAATTCAGTCGACCATATTCAGGAGAGGGGGGAAATATTCCCCAGTCCTCTGAATATTACAACCGTCATGTCGAATATGACAGACGAGAGCCTCAGACTCACTTTCTAAGACCCAGGCATGAGGTTAAAGGTCTTTACAGACGCCAGCCCTGGGCTCATGAAAAAACAAATGACAGTGAGCCTTACTTTCGTGGGTATGCTGAATCTCGGGCTACCCAGCAGCGGCTTTACAGAAAGCCCTATGTACACAATAGGTTTACACCTAATCAAACACATTCCCAAATACCAGGGAATGATGTTAATTTTTGGAAAAGTGGGACCAAGGTCTCACAACTTACCTCACACAATGTCAAGGATGCTCCGAGACATTGGGCCTCCGGCGGGAGACACAGGGGGACTACTAAAAGGGAGGGAAACACACAAAAACAAGGGCACACAAGTGGACAGCGGCACATTGATCAGGGGGAAGCGCAGAATAGGGGCACTCCTGAATATAAAAAATTCACTGCACTGGTCAGGAAAATATTTGACCTGATGCGCTCTTATCATCATCTGGAGATGGTCTCCATACATAGGGAGAACCAACCCCCGACCTTTTCCAGACTCACCAATTTCCTCTCGGAGGTGGTTAAACCAGCATATGTAACACCTCAAACTAGGACACTTTTGGAGGGTAATGCCAAGAATTGGGCCTACACCACACAGCTGATCCTCCAAGACCATTATGAGCTGCTCATTGATCGGGACAATGAAACGGTAATTGGGATGATGATAGAGGACTGGCGCTCAGCCCTAACAGTGGCTGAGAAGTGGTACCAAAAAAAATATACCAAAAAACATATGCAGGGTCCAATTCAAAAGGTGAAAGCCTTGTTGGAAGCCCTGGGAGATGGACCGCGGAATGATGGGGGGGATCGGACGATCGTTACTGGTGACGCACATTTTCCGCCATTACCTTGCAGGGCGGACGCTGCCTCACCGGTGGCCACATTGATCGCTCCACTGTCCTCCACCGGGCTCCCCCCCAGATCACCCAGAAATAGAAAAAGAAATGGAAGGGTTAAAACACAAGACCTCAGAAAAACAAACCCGAGTGTGGCCTATTTGGAGGACCACACCGAACTCCTCCAGATTGACCCGCACCTGAGTGGGCCACAGACTATCACCCTGCCGCTTATCCATGAGCCGCAGGTTCAGTCATCCCCACTCTTATTGATCCATGTGGAAAACACGGGTTCACATACTGCGGAGGAAGCCAATCGGGACCCTCCCCTCACACAGGTGCAGCAACGGGTCGGGACGCGAGGGACAAGCCGGGCGGGGGTCGTGGGTGCACAGATCGGAGAGCCAGGAGCGATTCAGTCAGGACGGGTCTTGTGCTTGATGGAGACTATGCCGGTCCCTTCACCTACAATCTATAAACCGATAAAACACATCTCCACCAGGACGAAAATGGTGGACTGGGTTCTTAGTGTTCATAAAAAATGGTGTATTCTGGGAGATGCTAATGTGGGAAGAATACCAGGACACACCTCACCAGATTTACAGATCGACAGTTACCCAGGGGCCACTTTCAGACACGCCGAGAGCGTAATCAATAAGGCGACTCTACACACAAAAGTCGAGAGAGTCGTTTTGGCCTTTGGGATCAATAACCGAAACCAGAAATTCAAGGAGACTTCGGTTAAACAGATCCAGATAGCCCGGAGGGCAGCGGTGTTAAAGTTCCCGGATGCAACGATCTGGATCCCGCTGATCAACTTTTCCGAGGCCTTGACCTTCGACGAACAGGTCACATTAAATCAGATGAACTCACATATTAAAAAGAACATGCAATACTTACCTCTATTAGAGGAAACACAATTTGAAGTGGTCCAGGACCTAATTCACTGGACCCCGGCATGTGCTAAGGCGACGCTGGAACACTGGGCACAAAGCATAAACTGTATGGCCCCTTGAAACCAAGACCGGGACTACGTGTGGGTGATGAATTGAGCAACCTCTCAAAACACTTCACGCCCACACAAGATCAAATGAGACTTTTAAATAAGGGCCTTACATTCATCCCAACACCCAAAATTGATTTTTACACATAAAAAAATGACCTTGTTAATTGAGGGGGATTGTGAATGGTGACGTGTGGTAGGCCAGTGCCCAACGTAGGCTCTGTTGTCAGGGCCGCGGAACTTCTCTCTAACCCTAACCCCTAACCCTAACCCTAACCCTGACCCTAACCCTAACCCTAACCTAACCCTAAACCTAACCCTAACCCTAACCTTAACCTAACCCTAACCTTAACCCAACTCTTCCCCTAAACCCTAACCCTAACCCTAACCCTATACCCTAACTCTAACCCTAACCCTAACCCTAACCCCCCTAACCCTGACCCTAACCCTAACCCTAACCTAACCCTAAACCTAACCCTAACCCTAACCTTAACCTAACCCTAACCTTAACCTAACCTTAACCCAACTCTTCCCCTAAACCCTAACCCTAACCCTAACCCTATACCCTAACTCTAACCCTAACCCTAACCCTAACCCCCCTAACCCTAACCCTAACCCTGACCCTAACCCTAACCCTAACCTAACCCTAAACCTAACCCTAACCCTAACCTTAACCTAACCCTAACCTTAACCTAACCTTAACCCAACTCTT
>CM030172.1:15000-52500 GCA_017639675.1 Aplochiton taeniatus
CAAATGGACTAAATGAAAACTACTAACCAGTCTGCCAGCCGGGGGTGGCCCTTGGACCGGTAGCCCTAGGAAGGGGGAAAGTAGTGGGGGTGGGGCAGATACAGGCCAGTGCTAACGAGTCCACACAGACATTTTTAACCTAACCTTTTTTCAAAACCTAACCTTGCCAGTGCCGTATCTCTCCTCCTCTTTCTTCCCTTTTTAGATACACTTCTTAAGGACCAACAAACACAATTGGACTCTTATGTATGCTACTACACCAGATCTGTATGTACAAAGAACATATCCTGGTTTTAAAGCTTCCATGTGTTATACTACTGTTGATTTTCTAGGGACTCCTCACTTAGACAGGGACAGGTAAGCCAGATTGACAATTAAGAATAGGAGGATCTTTGTAATTACTTCTGATGATTAACCAATCGGGTTGTGAGATGTGGAGACCCAACCCCCTGGAGGGAGGGGCATCTCTTTTCTCTTCCTCCTGTAGACACATAAGACTGCATGGCTCCCCCAAACAGACTACCCCTCTGATGAAGCAACACCATTGCGAAACGTCAGGGTTATAGTTTGTTTTGGATTCACACAGGACTACGTCATCTTTTAAGGCGGTAAGGGCCCCTCTGGGCCAAAACCTCCACCCAAGAACACTTATTTTTTTCATTTTTTGCGTTGAATTTGGACTTTATATTAGGGTTATAGTTTGTTTGGATTCACACGGTGGAACACGTTGTGGGAACTGCCAGCACCATCTACTGGGACTGGGACTATACCAACTTTAACGGTGACCTGCTGTGCACGGACAACGTAGGGAACCACCATAACTATCCACAAGGACTACGTCATCTTTTAAGGCGGTAAGGGCCCCTCTGGGCCTAAGCCTCCACCCAAGAACACTTATTTTTTCATTCGTATAGAGACAGGGACACCTATAGGGATCAGAGAGGACAGTTTTATGAAGGTCCACACCCAATGAGACCCAGGACTAGACCTCTAATTGACTTTGATAAATATAACTTTGTAGGAGAGCACAGGTCTCACTGGGATGAAACACCAACATACAGGGGGTACCGAAATGAGGGACCAACATATGAGGAAAATAATCGAACTAGCCACTACAGACCAAGGGGTAGGCCTATCGCACCTAAGAGGGGAGGGCGGGCCATGCGAGAAGGACAGATCGATAGAGAGGAAAGACCCATACCCGATGACACCACCCGCCAGCAGGCCAAATTATATTTCAAATTAATCCAAGCCATACATCATTTGGAGGTGACTAATACAGCAGTTAAGCACAATACATTTCCTCTAGGCATGACTAGACAGGTCAACAAATTGGCAGATTTCATTAAACCAGCATCACCCTCGAACACCACCAGGACTAGGATCACAGACATTACATCAAACTGTCTAGAAAACATTATGATCACACTGCAGGAACATTACAATACCACCATTCAATCCAAACAGACAACTATGGGCAATAAAAACGACTGGGCTGTTCAAATAGCCACAGGATGGGCCAAGAAACTATATGGAACAAGGCTAGAGGAGAGCACACTCTCCTCCTTCACAAAAATGCTTCACACACAGGAACAGTCTATTCCCACAGATCCCTTTGAACCAGAAGGAGAGGAGCCGGAGGACTTCACGGACAATGTCCCTATCCACCTACCGGATCCGTTGGAAATAGACATGGAGGACCCCCGCCCATCAGCACTCCCACCGCTCCTGATGCGCCGTTCAAGATCCCTGTCCTTAACCCGCAGGAAATTCTTGACGGCGTGTCCTGCCCCGGTGCCGACCAGGAAGGTTGACACCGGGGCCCCGCCAAGTTCAAGGGCTGTACCGGATGCCAGGAGCTGGTCCCAAATAGCTGTGGCGCCGGCCCGAACTGGAGACGTGGGATCCAACACCAGGACCACCCTTCTGCATACAGCTGAGGTTACTCCACTTTTGCTCCACAAGAGACACCCTGGAACAGGGAATATGCAGACTCAATCAGACTTTCCACGTGAGAAACCTAAAAAGGATGGTGATGTATATACATCCACTAACCTCACGCCTAAAGCTACACCACTCCCCAAGCGCTTCAAATCGTCTAATAGACTTGAGACCGCTGTCTCCAATGTCGTTGTTTTAAAAAAAGATGTTATTAATAGAGAGAAAGTGCCCCTCTCCCGACGCACTGTAACGAGGAGGATCGAGGACATCGCGGGAAATCTGGAGCTTCAGCTGCGGAACAGAGCGGTCAACTTTTACTTTTTTTCCTTGGCTTTGGATGAGAGCTGCGATGTACGTGACACTGCCCAGCTACTCATCTTCCTACGCGGGATAACTGTCCACTAGATGGTGCCATACTCCAGGAGCTTCCCACTACTGGGAATGATGCAATGACTAGTATGATGACAGAGCAACCTAAAAGGAACCTTCCCGACTCTAAGTCTGAACGGTCTAAACCACAGTCTGGACTCGGTGTAGGAGACTCTTGTGAGGATGGTACTGAATCCACATTAGACTTCTACCCCACCTATCATAAGGCGAGGGAGGGTAAGAAGATAGAGGACTGGGTCATTCACCCGACCAAACCCATTTTAATAATAGGGGACCCTAACCTCAATAGAATTCCCCCATTTAAGAACCCAGACGTACAAATAGACAGCTATCCGGGGGCCACCATCTATCACCTTTACAAAGTTTTAGCCAAAACCAAAGCTTACCCAGAGGTATCTAAACTTATTATCTTCATAGGGCTCAACAATAAGGACAGTGACCCTAAACAAACATCCACCAAACAATTACAGATCTTATACAAATTAGCAGAAAAAGTGTTCCCTAATGCAGCCATAAGATTCCCAGTTATCAATTACTCCACTCATCTTTCACCTACACAAGAATACAACCTCAAATTCATAAATGCATTTATCTGCACACACTACAATACTCTTTTTGAAATCCCACATGACCAATTCTACACAGAAGTATATACTAGTCCTAGTAACTGGTCCTGAGACTGAGTGTGGTTTATTTTGCATTGTGTAACTGGTCATGAAATAGAATGTTTTGATTGTATTATTTAAAATATGACTCAATACAGACGAGTGAAGAGAGCTGCGTGTGTCTCATCTCTCCCTTTACTATTTCCCCTGTTTAAGGGTACAACAGAGGCTCAGACTCGGCATTACAAGGAATTTTCCCTTCAATTTGCTGTTTCATCATTCCGCCCGTTATGTTTTGCCCAGTGGAAGACGGGTCCCGGCTCATGGCGCCATCTGGTGGAGAATTGGGAGAATTACTAATCTCATCCAAGCCTAGGACTACAACATTTGATGTATGAACGTCAGATCTATACGGCTCTTTATTAGCAATAGGTTTCAAAGTAAGTATTACACTTTTATTGGAATGCAGTTGTGCCTCAGTTGTTATGGATTTTTTCACTGACTCTCTAACAGAATCTACTTCTCCCTCCAAAAATTCTAAATCGGGCTTCCCATCTCCTCTACTCTGTGATTTTAAAACTAAGGTCTCTAATGGAGAATGATCCTCTCCTATCAAGGAATCCCTTGTTCAGGAAATGGGTGGGATATTCCTGGCCTCTATTACTGGAGAAGTCCGGCTAGTGGATCCAACTCCCTTTGTTACAGTAGGTGCAAGGGTAATTTCAGCCCAAGTTTTATCACCGGACTTGGCCACTAAACTTTGCTGGGCCCCAGTGTCTGATCTATTAGTCAGCACCGGGGCAGAATCTACATTTCCTAATTGTCTTCGTTTCAGAGACAGAGATCTAGAACGGCGCTTAGGAAGGGGTGGAAAAGCTAAACTCATAATATGCTCTCCTGTGCCTACTGGGTCAAAAGGGTGCACACAAGTTATAGATCTAGGTGGAGTAGAATCTATTGGCAAGGCCCCCTCTAGGTTCTGAGGGGGTGTCAATGCCCAAGGTGCCAAATCATCTCCATTATGAGCTTCTGATGCTAAGTCCACAAGATTTGGCTGTTCATTAAGCCGATCAGTAAGGTTTTTCAAGGTAGACAGTGTTTTTTCCTCTAACCTATCGTTGTATCTTTTTCTAGCGCATCCAATTGCTATTTCTATTGCCCAATCATTTTTGTTCCCAACTCCATTTTGAATTGTAGTTTCATTGTAGTTTCATAATGCGTATCGTTTTAACACTCTAAATTATCCAAATTATCTTTTCGATTGAGTCGCAAAATATTAAATCATGAAATGCATTTTTAGTACGCTTTAACATATACAGTTATAGCTGACATATTAACTAGGCTCTTATAGTTGAAATAAGACACTCGAACCTTACGGCAAAACATGACAATAAACGTAACGTTAGTGACTAGCTAAAATAATCATTATGGCCGGACTCGACGGCGGCACCACGGCACGAGGTATCTGGCAGCTAGCGTAACAATGTTAGCAAGCAATTATTCAAACTAATGAAACTAAACAGTAGAATAACGATTACTAACAAGCGTTAGTAACTATACTAATTTTAGCATACGAGTTTATACATTTATAGTGCTTTGTGGACTGGAACGTTACAGTACCTTAAACAGGGGAAATAGTAAAGGGAGAGATGAGACACGCAGCTCTCTTCACTTGTTTGTATTGAGTGAGGGAGAGGCGCGCGATCCTCCTACTGGAGCCCCGAGGCATTACTAACAGATTGACGAACACTTAAACCAAGGATCTGTATTACTTGTGAAGGCATTACTGGCTGCATATCAACAGTGACCAACAAAACGAAATCGACACTTGTCACACCTCCTAAAGTGAATCCAGTGCCTGGTGGAGACGGGTGCCGTAGGGATAGTGCAGCACGTACGGTAGAATCAGAATTCTACCCTACCATCATAAAGCAAGACCACAAAAGAAGGTAGAGGACTGGCAAATTAGACCAAAGAAACCCATTCTTATCATAGGGGATTCTAATTTGAATAAGATTCCTCCCTTCCGGTATAGCCACATACAGGTGGACAGTTACCCTGGGGCAACCATTTACCATCTCACGGGGGTACTGGCAAAAACACCGGCGTGTCCGAAAGTGGGAAGAGTGATCATTTCTGTTGGCATTAATAATAAAGATTCTGATCCAAGACAAACTTCAACAAAACAATTCATGTCTTTATTTAAATTAGTGGAAAAGGTATTCCCAAACGCATGTATTAAAATCCCAGTTATCTTACTGAGACACAAATACAATAATCTTAAATTTATGAACGCATTCATCTGTAATCACCTGAATTTCCTGCTGGAAATACCCCACGATAGTTTCCTAACAGAACCGGATAATACCCACTGGTTGACAACAACGGCCAATCTGATTTTTTAACAAGAATTTGTCTGATGAAGAGCGGGAAAAGGAGTCGGATGCTTTGCTATTTAAGCTGCAAAACCAACAAGGACTTTTTGCAAGACATTGCACATCCAGAGATGCAGCTGTCCAGACAAGTTATATCCTCTCCCACAAATTCGCTGTTGAGTGTTTGGACTCTGCAGCACTCATATGCCCGGAGCAAAAGGAGGCATTTGAGAAAGTGCCCCTCTCCCGACGCACTGTAACGAGGAGGATCGAGGACATCGCGGGAAATCTGGAGCTTCAGCTGCGGAACAGAGCGGTCAACTTTTACTTTTTTTCCTTGGCTTTGGATGAGAGCTGCGATGTACGTGACACTGCCCAGCTACTCATCTTCCTACGCGGGATAACTTCGGACTTCAAAATCACGGAGGAGCTGGCAGCCATGCAGTCAATGAAAGGGATAACAACAGGGAGTGATTTGTTCACGGAGGTAAATGCATGTTTGGACACGTTGGGACTGAAATGGGACATGCTGGCAGGCGTGATAACAGATGGTTGTCCAAATCTGACGGGGGAAAATGTTGGACTTTTGAAAAGAATGCAAGATAAAGTGACAGAAATTAACCCTGAACAGAAATTGGTATTTTTGCATTGCATTATACATCAGGAAGTGTTGTGTATGTCAGTGTTAAAAATGTGCCATGTTATTGATGTTGTAACTGAAATAGTTAAATTCATCAGGGCAAGAGCATTGAATCATAGACAGTTTGTTGCACTTTTGGAGGAAAATTAGACTGAACATCATGACATACCCTACCACGCAGCTGTCAGGTGGCTCAGCCTGAGCAAAGTGCTTAAAAGAGTATGGGACCTGAGAGAAGAGATTCAAGACTTCTGTGTGAAGAAAGGAAAGGACTTCCCAAAGCTTTCAGATGCAGACTGTGTGGCAGAGCTTGGTTTTGCTGTAGATGTGACTGCACTAATTGAATGAACTAAATGTCAAACTGCAATGCAATGGCCTTTTTGTGCATGAAATGTACAGCGCAGTGAAGGCTTTCATGAGAAAGTTGCAGCTTCTCTCAAGCCAAATGGAGGACAACATACCTAATGAGGAGACTCGACAGTTGGCCAAATCTTATTTTAATCTCATTCAAGCCATTCATCACCTAGTCATTGCTAATAAAGCTGTTAAATTCAAAACCTTTCCAATAGGGATGACTAGACAGGTTAATAGACTATCAGATTTCATCAAACCTGCCTCTCCCTCTGAGATTACCAAAACTAAAATTGCAGAAATCATCACACATTGGTTGTTTGATGTGATGAAGATCCTACAGGAACATTATGAAATTACAATCAAAAACAGCGTAGAGACATTAGGAAATACAAATGATTGGGCAATACAAATAGCAATAGGATGGGCTAAAAAACGGTACAAAGATAGGTTAGACGAAAATACACTTTCCACCTTAACCACCTTCACTAACCAGTCCAGAGAGAACAACCCAATCGTGTAGGCGTAGAATTGGAGACTCATAACCAGGGGGATGATTTGATACCTAGGGAATTGACACACCCTCAGAACACAGAAAGGATCTCGCCAGTAGATTCTATTCATCTTACATCTTTAACCTGTGATCACCCTTTTGATGCAGTAGGGGCAGCAGAGTATTTTATGAGTTTAGCTTTTCCACCCCTTCCTAAGCGCCGTTCTAGATCTGTCTCTGAAACGGAGACGATCAGGAACTATAGATTCTGCCCCGGTGCTGACTGATAGATCAGACAGGGGCCCAGCAAAGTTTAGTGGCCAAATCCGGTGGAAAAACTTGGGCTGAGATTACCCTTACAACGGCTGTAACGAAGGGAGTTGGATCCACTAGCTGGACTTCTCCAGTGATAGAGGCCAGGAATATCCCACCCATTTCCCGAACAAGGGATTCCCTGAAAGGAAAGGATAATATTAGAGACCTCAGCTTCAACATCACAGAGTAGAGGAGAGGGGGAGCTCGATTTAGAATGGTTGGAAGGAGTAGGTTCTGTTAGACAGTTAGTGCATAAACCTGTAGAAACTGAGGCACAACTGCATACTAGTAAAAGTATAATAGAAACTATGAAACCCATTGCTAGGAAACAGCTGCTTAAATCGCATCTTCTTAGATACAATGTTGTAGTCTTGTTGTAGTCTAGGCTTGGATGAGATTAATAATTCTCCCATTCCTCCACCAGATGGCGCCATGAGCCGGGACCCGTCTTCCACTGGGCAAAACATAACGGGCGGAATGATGAGAGCAAATTGAAGGGAAAATTCCTTGTAATGCTGAGTCTGAGCCTCCTAAAGTGAATCCAGTACCTGGTGGAGACGGGTGCTGTAGGGATAGTGCAGCACGCACGATAGAATTAGAATTCTACCCTACCATCATAAAGCAAGACCACACAAGAAGGTAGAGGACTGGCAAATTAAACCAAAGAAACCCATTCTTATCATAGGGGATTCTAATTTGAATAAGATTCCTCCCTTCCGGTATAGCAACATACAGGTGGACAGTTACCCTGGGGCAACCATTTACCATCTCACGGGGGTACTGGCAAAAACACCGGCGTGTCCGAAAGTGGGAAGAGTGATCATTTCTGTTGGCATTAATAATAAAGATTCTGATCCAAGACAAACTTCAACAAAACAATGAATGTCTTTATTTAAATTAGCGGAAAAGGTATTCCCAAACGCATCAATTCAAATCTCAGTTGTGAATTATTCTACTTACCTTACTGAGACACAAAAATACAATCAAATTTATGAACGCATTCATCTGTACTCGCCTTAATTTCCTGCTGGAAATACCCCACGATAGTTTCCTAACAGAACCGGATAATACCCACGGGTTGACAACAACGGCCAATCTGATTTTTGAACATTGGTGCGAACAACTTATGTTGTATATTCTAAGAGACGTGAGGAATGAGGTGGGTTTGGATTCGCCATAGAGACAGGGAAGGGAGCAGAGACGCGATTTCTAGGAACAGGATCAAGTAGGAGGGGGAACACAAACATATGATGACACGAGAGGGATAGTCTACAATCATTTACCTAACAATAAACAAACATTTAATAGTATTTTAAATGTATCGAAATATTTTTTATTGACTTGACCTCAATCCAAAGTTTTGGAGAGGGCACTAACTTTTATACCTAGCCCACAACCCCCTAATAAAGGGGACTTATGGAAAGATACTCATACTTACCATAGAAGGGTTAAACTTTTAGACTATTTGAACTTGGAAAAGAACGAACATTTTGAAGATTTAATTTTTCCATCTATATGGGAGCTGAAGTTGGAGCAGGTTAGTAAGGACATTCAAAATGTTATCCAAACCGATCGACTTACACTGGCAGGCTTCAGTTTTCAAGCAGATTTTATGGACAATTTAGATAGAGATGAAAGAAAAGCAATTACTGAGTTAAAAAGCAATAAAGATATTATCATCCAACCAGCAGACAAAGGTTCCAAAATTGTGATTATGGATAAGTTCCAGTACTCCTATGAGGCAAACAGACAATTACAAAAAAATAAGACAGAAATGACAGAGAGCATTCAAATACAATCGAAGGGAAAAGTCTAACTAATTATTCAGTCCACTTTCCGACAAAAAGTTTAGTTCTGCCAAACAAAAAAGATTTTTACTAGCCCCCGATAACCCTCAATTTATTACCAAAAATACTCAAGGATCCCGATACTTGGACAATAGCTCATGAAATTCCACCAGGAAGACCAATAGTTTTAGGTGAAGAATTGTCAATCAACTTATCACAGCTTCAAATTAGATTTTTCTTTTACTGTTACAACATTGTGCCAAGTACCCCCCCTCTCACTCTCTCTCTCTCCTACTCTCTCAAGGGAACGCAAAGTTCAAGGCAGAAACACGGTCCACTGTCTCCTCTGCGGGGGCGGCCCAAAACCAGTTGTCTACTCATCTTGCGAGAGCCTGCATGAAGGCTAACACCAAAGAGGAACAGCAGAACTCCAGAGAGCCAAAGCGTCGCAAAAACGGTGGTCCAGAGAAGGACGGGTGTGGGACTACCACCAGCTGCGTAAGACCTTCAAGGACCCAGCTCCCCGCATGGCTCTGGCAAGGCAGTTTCTAAGTAGGGGCTTTATAGTCTTAAATATGCCGGACGAGGCGTGAGCACGACACTGTAGGTCACAATGAACCGCTATTGAAAAATGCATTGTTCCAGTGAAGCAAGTAATGTCATCGATTCCTTTGTGCGTTTACTCTTCTGTGTTAAGAGTAGTAGTAATGTAGTAGTAATGTTTTAGTTTCACAATAATTTATTCATCATTATATTACAGTTGAGTGAAGATGGAGTCTAGTAGTAGTAATGTTTTAGTTTCACAATAATTTATTCATCAGTATATTACAGTTGAGTGAAGATGGAGTCTAGTAGTAGTAGTAATGTTTTAGTTTCATAATCATTTATTCATCAGTATATTACAGTTGAGTGAAGATGGAGTCTAGTAGTAGGAGTCCATGATGCGCCTCATGCTCATGAACCTCATGCCGTTCATGCCCATCATGTTGAAGTTCCTGTACTCTCCGGGCCTCATGTACATCATCCTGCCTCTGTAGTTGGCCTGCTCGTGCATCAGCCAGTGGCCGTCCATCACGTTGCAGGACATGCAGTTGTTCATGCGGTAGCGGTCCATGATGTTCTCACAGTCGTCCATCATCTCGTGCATCTGGCCTCCGAAGTTCTCCCTCTCGTAGATACTCATCCTGTAGTTGCCCCTGTACTGTAACACACACGGACACACAACATGTCATGGCTGGTAAATGATCCTGGTTTGTGAACAAAAAGTTGTGAGGAATCGTCATCCTTTGTGTACCGTTGTCTTACCATGGGGATCATACGGCAGGACCTGATGCACTCGCTCATGCCCATCATGCTCATGTAGTCGGAGTACTCGCCCCTCTTGAAGAAGAACTGGTTGCCCATGTAGTTGGGGCGGTCGTAGCCCATGAAGCAGCCGCTGTGGACCCTGCAGGAGTGGCACTTGCTCATGTAGGAGGAGAAGTCAGAGGTGTCGCTCATACAGTCGTAGGAGCGGCCCTGGAAGTTCCTGTCCTCGTAGAAGGTGATCTTGCCCATGTTCATGGAAGTCATTGTGGCTGGTTGGTTTGGTTGGTAGCTGATGGTGAAGCTGGAGCTCTTGGTGGTAAATTGACTTGCTACCTGGTTGGCCAGCCTGACTATATATACACCTGGCTGACTGGGGAATCTTTTGTAGTAAAGCCCTGAGCCAGCAACACGCTACAGAATGCCATAGAGAAAGCCATATTTCCAGGGGCCCACACGCTGAAAAGGCCGAAGTGTGGAGCATTCTCTGGATGACAAAAGGCAGGAGAAACAGAAGCTGCTGTGTGGAGACTAAAGGCTGTGTGGAGCGTCACTGGAAAAACACATTCAATGGATAAACAGGGAATCGTTGGAGGATAAAGGAGGGGGGAAAGGTCACTGTACATACACAGAGCTTCACACACACACATTCATGGAACTGTATGCAAACACACACACACGAGAGAGAGAAAGTGAGTGAGCATGTAAAACCATACATACATGAAACATTTAGGTTGTTTTAAGCAGCGGGCCAAATTACATTCTGATAAATATATTTCTATAAGTTAAATTACGTAGTTATGAAGATGTTATTTTTCAATTTTATTTCTTTATTGAATTCATTTAATTAGATGTGGTCTCTTACTTTACCTTCAAAAAATTTAAAATCTTCTGGATTGTTGGCCACTCTATGAATCTATTTAAGCTCAAAGAGCCTCAATATGAACTTCATTCAGGATCATCATCCTCAGGATGTGTAGGTAGCAGAGTTTCCGCCAGCCCGTTTTTTTAAATGTATAAAAAAAAAAGACTTGCAAGTAAACCCATTACAAAGCTATTCAACTTTGAATCAATTTATCAGTTGCCTTACAGTGGGATCAGACTACACAACGTTTTTGTCTTTCAAGATGATCAGGTGAGTTTGTAGTCTATGCCATAAATGATTGCCGTGTCTTAGCCGGGAGACTTGCAACACTACAAGTAGGGCCTCTGACTCCGTCAAATCATTGTATGCTGCCTTTCACAGGTGGGCAGGCCAAACGTTCGAACTTCAATGTAGACCAATACTGCAGAGCTACGCTCAGCGCGGAAGACACTTGCACTGCGTAGCGTTTTAAAATTGACACAAATAAAACGTTTTAGTTCGTCTGAATCGCTTGAGTCATTCAAAAGTAAAACTATGCGATACATTAGTGTTTATGTATACAGCTCTTGCTAATTCCTTGTTAGCTTTCAAAGAGTATAGGTTTTCTTACTTGAAAAAAGACTTAACTTTAAGCAGTTAATTAAAAAAATATGTTTCATCTAATATCAAACGATTGATGAACTGGTTTAAGCACACATTATTTAACCACTGAGAATTAAATCTTTCCATATGGCTACCGTTAGTAATATCATTTTGTCATTATAAAACTCACCACAGGGCGGAGGTCGATAGCGGACTTCGTTAGAATCTCTCTTTCTGGCTAAAAATGGCCCGGAGAATTGGTGCGCCTCTAGTGTTTAAGCAAAAACTCCGATCCCTTCCCATAACTCTTAACGATCAAATTTAGGTTAATTTAGACACCCCCTATCGGACCCTAACCCTGAGCGACGGCGCCGATCGGTCATAAATAACTTACTTAAAATGTGTTTCAAATACTTTCATTGTGTTGCTACTACCCTTAAATACATCCGTCGCATTAGATCTTTTGACTGGATCTAGAAGGAGGCCTCATTGAGCTGTGATCCAAATATTAGAGAATTGTGGAATTTCGAGATACGTCCCCTCAAAGCATGGGAGGTATGCTGCTTTGAAGTAGCCTACGTCATTGCGGCTGAACGTTATGCGATGTTTTTCTCCACTGTGACTAATTAGATTTAGCTCCTGACGGAAAAAACATACTAGACATTGTGTGTAGCATTTATGTTTTCATTGGTTTATCAGACTTTTGTCTCCTATGCTAATTTATATCTTTTGAAATATTATATATGCCAGCACATGTTGAAACGTAGTGACCTGCATAGACAATTTTATTATCAACGTTATAGTATAATTCTATAATTGTTTAGTAATATAACAATATCATTGTTTAGTAGGCCTATCCATTGAGACATAAGAGCTGCCGTTGATCCACATTTGCAATGTTGTCATGATTGAAAGATAGGCAATGATTTCTAGGTCCAATCAACACTGTTAGGCTAGTGTTTACCAATCATCTTGCCCTGGTTTATTAGATCTATAAATTATTCACCAGTAGACTCAATGTATAGTACAAAAAGATACATATTCACATTGTACTGTGCCATTATTTTAGACAGCGATATGTTGAGTGCTATTGAGAGCAGACTGTTGTTTAACGTTTGGTACCTCGGGACCGCATCCTAATAAGCTATGCTGTTTGACACGTTAGCGGTTTTCAGAGTACAAGTTGTCAGCATTGTACCCTTAATTTGGGTAAACTATTACATCAAATGTATAGGTAATTCGTTGTCCTTCAATACTCAATAATTAACACCCTTGACAAAATGGTTTTAAAAGATATCAGGGCCAACTATAAGGAAGCTGACTTTTCTGGACTTTGCATTAAAGTGTTGGCCCCAGGGATCGTTATTGAGAACTTATCAATAATACGATTTCTCTGCAACTCCATCCCAGACGAACATTGAATTGGTTTGATTGACTTGAGTCAGCTTGATGCTGAATATATGTGCAACCAAATTCTCACTCATCTCTTTGGCCTAACCCTCATCATACAAATGTTCATCATGAAAGAATGGCTGCCTGACCCTGTGCATTGTATTCTATATATATATATTCATATTCGGGCCCGACGCTGGAAATCTGCCGGGGACAACCAAATCGTGTCAACATCTGGCTGAACTCGTGCAGTCTGAACTTTATGCAAACACACAAACACATTCATGGAGCTGTATCCGCACGCACGCACGCATGCACACACACACACACACACACGTCCATTCAATGGACAGACAAGGAGAATTTCAGAGGATAAAGGAGGGGACAAAGGTTAACGTTCAGATACAGGGAGAGTATTTTAAACCATACACAGAAAACCAGTTGAAACCTTTAGGGCTTTTAAGCAGAGGGACAAAGGTTAACGGTCAGATACAGGGATACCATCGGTCACAACTGAAGCCCCTTTTTAAAAACTCTTCATACAGTCTGCATTACCAACACCCATCTTGGCCAAACAGTTAATCTCACCTCCAAAACTCACTCAAGCTACCAAAACACTTCATACATGTCTCCAAAGAAGCTTGTGCGACCATAGCACTGACAACAATTCTCACTGAGAAAGCATAGTTATCGCTCATAACACACTGACCTACAAAACACTAACAACAGGGAGCATCACATAGATAATTCACTTTTGTCTTTGAAGTTTGAATGATTTTCCACATAAATCAGTATGTCATTTATAGAAAGAGAATAGCACAATTTCACTTTACTGACTACTAAAATATATGTAACAAGAATGAAACAGAAATGCAGGATTTTGCTTCAATATTATTATTTATTTTCTATATCTTCCTATATAGTAATTACGGTAAGTTGGGGAAAATCTAAAGTTGAATTACTGGAAAAAGAAAAAGACAAAGAATTCCTATAATTCCAGGGCTGCAATAATATTTTTTAAAACAACCCATCAACATGCATAGTATGATCACTCATACCGTATAGTACTGTGAGGGTCCTAGTCCTCCCTTGTACTGTGAGCGTCCTAGTCCTCCCTTTGGCCACAAGTTCTCATCAACATCACGTCTTATGTTTTCTCTGGCGTAATTATCTTCTGGAATGTCTAATCCAACCCTGCCACTCTTCTTTCCCCACCAACCTGTCTTCCTTTATCCATCTTTCCAAGCAAAATCATTCTGAAGCCGTCTCCTTTTTTTATCTGTTTGGTAACAAGATTAAAACGGGACACCTGGATAAGCTTTCAGCTGTAATTGCAATCAACTGTGTTTGGAATAATTATTATTTAATTGTATTATTCAGCTAAGACCTTCTATATATTTCAATATGGTCACTGCATAAATGCACAGAATCTGCTATCATTCTGTTTTGAATGTGTTTTTAACAGTTTTGAAAACAGTGTGTTAGCATTTGAAAAATGTCCTCCAAATATATAGTGTTCTGCAGATGGTAGAGTATGCATGAGAAAAGGCTTCTTGGATTTTGGAGAATGTGGTCATTGAATGCATTTTATGTGAAAGCAATTAAAAATGATTCACAGTTTGGTCCACGTCAACTTCTGTTTCGCTTACTGTGTGAAGTTTCGACCAATGCATGTCAGCAATCGAAAAAAAATGTAAATGTGGTGTCTTACTTAGCCTACCTTTAAAAAATGCAACATCCTCTTGGTGGTTGGCCGCTCAAAAAATCTACGTCTATTTAAGCTCAAACAAGAGCCTCAATATTTCAGCTTAATTCCTGATTGGCATCTTTAGATTGTGCAGAGTTTCCGCTAGCCGTAGGTGAAATGTACATTTTTTGAAATGATTAAATTAAAAACTTACCGGTCATAACCTCCTGTAAAAATGCTCATACAACATGTAGCTATAACGACAGCTATGCTCAATGCAACTAAACCCAGTAGATCAGATCAGATCACACGATAATTTTGTCTTTCACCGTGTCAGATAGGTTACGTTGGTCCCTGTTACAACAGTACCGTGTTCAGCTGAACGTTAACTGTTCATGGGGGTCAGGGGTTATTGTGTTGTGTAGTTTTGAGGGGTTGTCGATAAAATGGAGTAAGCTCCAACGATAACTCCTGTTGTAGACTCCATTATTAAACAGTACAAGATTGTATGCCATCAATTGTTGCCGTGCCTTGGCCGGGAAACTGGCAACACTACCACTAGGGCCTATGACCCCCGACCAATCATCATGCTACCTGACCTTGCACGAGTCCATAAGGTCGTCGTGGAGGAGCCTCCGTTCCACGAAGAGGGCAGGTTGGATTCCCCAGCTAGGCCTACCAGGTTGTTTTTCCCAGCTAGGCCTACCAGGTTGTATTCCCCAGCTAGGCCTACCAGGTTGGATTCCCCAGCTAGGCCTGCCAGGTTGGTTTCCCCTGCTAGGCCTACCAGGTTGCTGAAGTGCCGCCGCTATTTCTCGCCAACATTGATCTTTTTAAACTCTGTCATCATGGTAGCCTCCCTCGAGGAAACATCAACAGGTGAAAGAGGCCACTGGCATCAAGGAATACCGTTGCCATGAAGGTGTGTACGTGGTCTGCAACAATGTTTAGGTAGGTGGTACGTGTCAAAGTAACATCCAAATGAATGCCAGGACCCAAGGTTTCCCAGTAGAACATTGCCCAGAGCATCACACTGCCTCCGCCGGCTTGCCTTCTTCCCATAGTGCATCCTGGTGCCATCTCTTCCTCAGGTAAATGACGCACACGCACCTGGCCATCCACATGATGTAAAAGAAAACCTGATTCATCAGACCAGGCCACCTTCTTCCATTGCTCCATGGTCCAGTTCTGACGCTCACGTGCCCATTGTAGGTGCTTTTGGCTTTGGTGCCCGTTACCCTGTCGCCGGTTCACTGGTTGTCCTTCCGTGGACCACTTTTGGTAGGTACTAACCACTGCATACCGGGAACACCCCACAAGACCTGTCGTTTTGGAGATGCTCTGGCCCAGTCGTCTAGCCATCACAATTTGGCCCTTGTCAAAATCACTCAGATCCTTACGCTTGCCCATTTTTCCTGCTTCCAACACAACTTCAAAAACTGACTGTTCACTTACTGCCTAATATATCCCACCCCTTGACAGGTCCCATTGTAAAGAGATTATCAATGTTATTCACTTCACCTGTCAGTGGTTTTAATGTTTGGGCTAATCAGTGTATATATGAACATTAGTATCTGGTGTTTTGGTGTGTCATAATGTGTGCAGCAATCTCTACCGAAGGTGTCTTCACCCACATCCCTGTGTTTGGAGCATACAACACTGACCGTCTCATTGCCTTCCTTGATGCTCTGTATGACAGACTAGTGCTACCAGACCAGAGGGATTGGTTTATGTTGTAATATGGGACAATATGGCCTTCCATCACTCTCGTCTAGTGAGAGAGTGGGTTCAAGGGCCGTCCACGCATGGCCATGGAATTCCTCCCTCCATACTCCCCATTTCTGAACCGCATTGAGGAGTTCTTCTGGGCCTGGAGATGGAACGTGTATGACCATCCTCACGACCGAATGTCCCTCACTGATGCTATGAATGCCGGCTGGCTATTTTTTATTTATGTATATCATTTTTGTCATTTGGAAATAATGTATTTTTTGGTCCTGATTTTGTTGGTCATTTGTTTTATTTACTTTTGTGAAGTAAACGTGAAAATGACATTAAATCATTTGTTGCACATGTAACAGTAGTTTCCGGTTTCATTCTTCAATTTGTCAGTAAAATCAGCTTGCAGTATGTATATTGATGGTTATTGTTAGTATTTTGAGCAGCTATAGGTAATGGCTGTTCAAGTGCTCTTCTATTTAGTTGACTACGGTTCAGGTGTTGGTGACCTGATCTGGTATTGAGTGGAGTATTTTTAGTTTTGAGTGTCATTTTGCAAGAAATATTTTTATTGGGAGATACAAAATACTGTTAAGGTAGACTGTGTTAGTATGGTGATATAGGTTTCTGTTATGAAAACATATTCTTAACAGATGACAAGTTCTTCATTTTTGATGGACTGGATATTATTTTGTTGCAGGTGTTTTTAGTTTGGGTCATGTTAGTGCATTTTGCAAAAGATATTTAAAATCTTGCCAAGCATGTTTTCTGTTTCGATGATTGTGTTAGTGTTTTGCAAAAAGGCTTTCTGTTTCAAAGAAGTTGGTTAAGCTTTTGAGAAAAACTGTAAATGTTTTGATCGTTTTCCATCTCGCAGGTCCTTCAGCCTGCCGGCGTCTGAGCGTTCCCTACTTTAATGAAACAGACACCTTTACATAGCAGTCCTCTGACTAATCACCTGATTGAACACACCTGTTGCAAACCTGGTGACCTGACAGAGGAATGTTTCCTTACCACCACAGTCCTTCATCGCCCTCTACTGGACAGATGTCCGCACAACCCTCACACTAATATTAGCCAACATTAGCAGACCAACATGCCAAGCCTGCACGTCAGCTTGACGGACTGTATCTTACTTCGATTCTAAGCTAATTTAGCTCATTTGAATGTAAAGTGCAATGCGTCCGTTCGAAGTTAAAGAAATGACAAGCTGTGGCAATGTGCAGTAATTTCAAATGAATTTATCTTAGCATTAACAACATACTTTTTCCAAGTAAAAGCTTTCATTATTAAAAACCTAAATGAGCCCCAATCAGTAGTTTATCAACCGTATTCCAGAAACTGGATTTAAGACACTTATTATTACAACCCCAAATGCAATGTTAAATTTGTCAACATTATTGTGATAGTGTTTTTAGAATAGTGTATTTGGACTACACATATTTTATGAAAAAGTTGTAACAATAAATCCCTTTTTTTTCTCCCCATGTAAAAAAATTGTTAATGGTGGGTGGCAAAATTTGACCAAAGTCTGATAGTGGGTCGCTTTGCATACAAGTTTGGGAACCACTGGCCTAGATATTACATTAGATGCCATGATTTGGAAACAGGGTACAGATGTTAAAATGTTACAAATGTTTCTTAATATCCTAACTTCATTGCTTCAAAGCCTCCGCAACTTTGCCAATTTACTCGACTTATTGATATATTTACATGATAATGTTTACATTGTCGTGAAATTTTGTGTCGCTTTTGAGTCCTGTTCTTCTTCCGGGCTGGAACCATATGCTGGACCATGTAGACCTAGATTCTAGGAGCTGTGGCCTCCCAGCGGGTAGTAGGTTGTTCGTAGTGGTTCTCAAAATTTTTCTACCAAGGGCTTTTGTCAAAGCAAATATTCCAGGGCGGGGTCCTCTTGTAAAATGACACATGACATTTTTAATTATTATAACTCAATAGATGTTTTCATTTACAATATTTTGACGTAATCTCTCTACAATTGAAGTTGGGAGTTATTTAAACATTATGCTGAATAAATCAATAGTTGCATTTCTTTTCAACAATTACACGTGTTATAAGTTTTAAGTCAATTTTAGTTTTGGTGCCTTTCCTGTAAATAGTTCAGGTCCTTAGTAATGGTAAATAAAGGTTACATCGGCTCAGTAGGAATGGTAAATAAAGGTCATTTTTCCGTACGTCTACTAAAATTGAGTGAATAAGGGTGGAGCAATCAGCGCTGTTTGCAGCACGGCCCAGCCCTGGTGGGTGGGACAGTCAGAGCTGTCTTTACATTGGATCAGGTGAGTTTGCAACATGGCCCAGCCCTGGTGGGTGGGACAGTCAGAGCTGTCTTTACATTGGATCAGGTGAGTTTGCAGCACGGCCCAGCCCTGGTGGGTGGGACAGTCAGAGCTGTCTTTACATTGGATCAGGTGAGTTTGCAGCACGGCCCAGCCCTGGTGGGTGGGACAGTCAGAGCTGTCTTTACATTGGATGAGGTGAGTTTGCAGCATGGCCCAGCCCTGGTGGGTGGGACAGAGGATATTTCTCTCACCCACCAACCTGAAACATAAGCTTCAAACAGAGAGGAAGTGGTATTTTGCCACCCCAACCTCCTGTCTGCTGTGAAGCAACGTGACATGAGTAAATCAAAGTGTTTTGTTGTTACTGTTTCCCCTTGTAGTCAGTGCTGGTTTGTGTTTAGTGTTGTTGTCCCAGGACCTTCTTGCTGCAAGGCAATAGCTCTAACCTCTGAGCCACTGTGATGTCCAGTGACTTGCTGTGAGGCAATAGGTCTAACCACTGAGCCACTGTGATGTCCAGTGACTTGCTGTGAGGCAATAGCTCTAACCACTGAGCCACTGTGATGTCCAGTGACTTGCTGTGAGGCAATAGCTCTAACCACTGAGCCACTGTGATGTCCAGTGACTTGCTGTGAGGCAATAGCTCTAACCACTGAGCCACTGTGATGTCCAGTGACTTGCTGTGAGGCAATATCTCTAACCTCTGAGCCACTGTGATGTTCATTGACTTGCTGTGAGGCAATAGGTCTAACCTCTGAGCCACTGTGATGTCCAGTGACTTGCTGTGAGGCAATAGATCTAACCTCTGAGCCACTGTGATGTCCAGTGACTTGCTGTGAGGAAATAGGTCTAACCTCTGAGCCACTGTGATGTCCAGTGGTCATACAGATATTAAATGTGTTGATGTATTAAGGGGATGGTTCCAATCCAACTGCTATTATGCCAGTGCTGTCAAGGTAAAAGTGGATCCCTATTTGACATTAGATCATGAATTTATGTAAAGGTGGATCCCTATTTGACATTAGATCATGATATTATGTAAAGGTGGACATTAGAGAATGATATTGTGTAAAGGTGGATCCCTATTGGACATTAGAGAATGATATTGTGTAAAGGTGGATCCCTATTGGACATTGGATCATTAATTGGGGACATGACATGAATCAGTACAACCATTATCTTTCTGTTGTTTCATGTATTAGGCAGGGCAATGGTGGGGGGCAGGGGGGGACATTGAGTGGGTCCACATTAGAGATTTGTCAATGCAGGTGGAATCATGTTCTTCCTGTAATTAGGCCCAATACATTTTGATCTTCCTGGGAATTTGGACGATTACACACACATACACACTCTCTCTCTCTCCCTCTCTCTCACTCACACACACGCACACACACATTCCCTTCCTGCCTGCACCCAAATAAATACTTTTAATTAAAAAAATCGTGATTAAACACTACAAATTGTTGGCATTAGGAAAAAAGGAATTGATAACATAAAAAAAACAGGTCTTATGGATTGGGGTCTTATGGTTTCTAACCCTAACCCTTCCTCACATTGCATACCCCACACTCTAACCCTAACCCTAAACCTTCCTCACATTGCATACCCCACACTCTAACCCTAACCCTTCCTCACATTGCATACCCCACACTCTAACCCTAACCCTTCCTCACATTGCATACCCCACACTCTAACCCTAACCCTAACCCTTCCTCACATTGCATACCCCACACTCTAACCCTAACCCTTCCTCACATTGCATACCCCACACTCTAACCCTAACCCTTCCTCACATTGCATACCCCACACTCTAACCCTAACCCTAAACCTTCCTCACATTGCATACCCCACACTCTAACCCTAACCCTTCCTCACATTGCATACCCCACACTCTAACCCTAACCCTTCCTCACATTGCATACCCCACACTCTAACCCTAACCCTAACCCTTCCTCACATTGCATACCCCACACTCTAACCCTAACCCTTCCTCACATTGCATACCCCACACTCTAACCCTAACCCTAACCCTTCCTCACATTGCTGGCTCATTCTTTCTTGTCGTTTTCCTCTTTTCACATTCTTGTCCCTCTATCACTAAACCTGCAGGTCTGCAGAGACCTCACTCGGTCACTAAACCTGCAGGTCTGCAGAGACCTCACTCGGTCACTAAACAACCATTATCTTTCTGTTGTTTCATGTATTAGGCAGGACAATGGTGGGGGTGGGGGGCAGGGGGGGACATTGAGTGGGTCCACATTAGAGATTTGTCAATGCAGGTGGAATCATGTTCTTCCTGTAATTAGGCCCAATACATTTTGATCTTCCTGGGAATTTGGACGATTACACACACCCTAACCCTTCCTCACATTGCATACCCCACACTTTAACCCTAACCCTTCCTCACATTGCATACCCCACACTCTAACCCTAACCCTTCCTCACATTGCATACCCCACACTCTAACCCTAACCCTAACCCTTCCTCACATTGCTGGCTCATTCTTTCTTGTCGTTTTCCTCTTTTCACATTCTTGTCCCTCTATCACTAAACCTGCAGGTCTGCAGAGACCTCACTCGGTCACTAAACCTGCAGGTCTGCAGAGACCTCACTCGGTCACTAAACCTGCATTTCTCCTCTCTTTTCATTCTCCTCTCTCTCTCTCTCTGGGACAAACTGAGGATGCTGTGTTTAGATTTGCTTGTAGTCTTTTAACTGCTCCTGCAGACTGGAGTTCTGGGTTTCATGCTTACATCCTATTTAGCTGGGGACTCCACTACCCACATAGAGATGACTGAGAGGGCCCTCCTCAACACCACCCTGCAGGTTTGCAGAGACCTCACTCGGTCTGAAGGAAGAGACTTCACTGCACCGGTAAGAATCAAAGACTCACAAAGCCCCCAAAAATGTATTTCTGAAACTGAAGAAGTCGAAGGGGTGATGTTTGATGTCTGGATTATCGAGTTTCTGTGTTAAGGCAGAAATCTCACTCTACAAATTAATTGTTTGAATCAACGTTATAGAGTAAGTCACAAGAGAACCTTTGCTTTCCCTACTCTTCAAATAATTTGCCCAAAACAGTCATTTACAATATTTGTGTGTGTGTGTAGTCTGGAGCCCTGAATGCTGAGAATGTGGCTGCAGCCTGCTCTTTTACACAGTCTGCCAAGGCTTTCAACCAAGCCATCAAACAGATCAAATCAAGAAATGCATGGGTGGACGTCTTTCAATTCTTTGATGGAGATTATCACTTCACCGACGAAAGGTTTGTAGAGTCACGTAAAGTCATCACAGACGGTCTCTTTGTTGTCAAGGCCAGCGTCAAGACCGGCAACTTTGATGCAGCCAAAAAGAAACTGGGTGAAATCCTACACACTTTACAGGTGACTTTAATTTAATAGAAGCCCTGTTTTGTCTATGTGTTTAATTTCACGTTAAAATTATTATGTTATATTCATTTCAGGACTTTTTTCAGAATTGTTCATGTACATTCTGTAATCTGTCTTTGCTTTTACAATCTGAAGGATTTCTACAGTCACAGTAACTGGGTAGAAATAGGAAACAAAGTCCCCAACCCCAACATAATCAGAAGAGATACTTGCATTGGCAAAACTGCAGGATTGTGTTTCAATGTATTAGTCAGTTTAAGATGTAAACAGTGAAGCTGCTGGTGACAATATTTATGGGGTCGTTGGGTGATAGACTTGACACAAATATCTAAGGAAGGACTATTTATATTCCTGAACTAATAGAAATGAAACTATTTTAAATTTGTTTACATGTAGTGTGGTGTTAGATGTATTTGTGTATTGTGTAAATAGTATGATATTATATAAACAGCATTTAATTCAATCACTGGAAATTACCTTCCCTTTTTATGGCTATCTTCTGTCAGGGCTGTTGTAGGAGAGACCAACCCAAATGCAGACAAGAACAAAACGAACTAACTAATAACCCGAAAAAGCCCCAACAAAACAAAAGCAACACGGGAGGCAAAACGCAGGGGCAAAACGCAGGGGCAAAACGCAGGGGCAAAACGCAGGGGCAAAACCTGTTCCAAAGGAGAAAGGAACTTTACTAGGACACATAAGCACAGCAACACACATACAGAAAATACTGACAGACAAAGAACCAACGAAACTAGGAACTTAAATACAGTGGCAAAAAGGCACAGGTGATAACAATGACACTAATGGCTGGCAGGTCCGAAACAAGGCACAGGTGATAACAATGACACTAATGGCTGGCAGGTCCGAAACAAGGCACAGGTGATAACAATGACACTAATGGCTGGCAGGTCCGAAACAAGGCACAGGTGATAACAATGACACTAATGGCTGGCAGGTCCGAAACAAGGCAAAGGCGTAAACCATAAAGAATAATCAAGGGTCCAGAAGGGCCAGGCCGTGACATCTTCAGTCCACATACTTTGTGGAAAACAATGTATATATTTTTCACTGAGTGGTATTCATCTCTGTAATAAACTGTGGGCCGTTATGTAGGAATAAATACAAATAAACCAACCTATGTAATGTAATTAAGTATTTTTATTTATTATTATTATTTTTTATTTTTTCAGATAAAGGACGGCCAACATGTCAAAACTGTGTTGGAAAGGACTGTCCCAACAACATTCTAGAAGACATCCTACGGGGGGAGATCCTGACCACGTCTTATTTTGGCTATGTTCCACAATAACAACAATAAACCACCAGGTAGCCTACCGCATGAGCACCACTTCTTTGTTTTGGACAGTCTTTCTTTCTGATCATCCACAGTGGTTTGGATGCCTTACCAATGATAAGTTATAAGCGATAAGCGATTAACTGATATGGGATGAAAGAGTTTTTATACCTATTCAGGTATCTTTTCCTGTTTTTATTGGAACCCTGTAGTGTCTTCCTTGATGGGAACGGTTTGTATTCAGCATACAGGACATAGGAGGGGTCAGTGATCATTCTCCTAGCCTGTTTAACTGCTGTAGTCTCTCAAAGATTATTTGGAGGGAGGGATGTTCCCTCACCCCCAACACTTTCAGTATTGTGTGGACCAGTCTCTTTATTTGTAACTTTAACTTGGCTGATATGCTACCAAACCAAGCCAAGATTCCATTTCATCCAACTGACTTTCTCCACTTCAGTTAGACCTGTTTTTAGTTTGTTTTACCAATCTGATAACTTCATCCTATATTCCATCTTCTACAAGGCTATCGCAATTACCAAGATTACTGCTTCTCGAGACCAATGGGAGAATGACAGGTCCAAACCCAAATAAGTCTTGCATAGTGTGGGTATCCACACTTTCAACTTGATCATCTCCACCCCCTTCTTAAAACAGGTAAATGCAGCCATGGAGGACCGTTTGACTTCTCCAGTAGGGCGGCGCCAACCGGAGGTATCAACAAGGACACTCTGGATGCTGAGCATGGGTTCCTCCACCGCCAAGCTGCTGCTGTGGCTGTAGCAACGACTACAGAACTGCTGGTGGACATCAGAGGGGCTGCAGGAGATGCCGACTTCCTACGGTAAGGAACATGTAGGCCTACAGTATATTACATACGTACATAGTGAGATGCAGACTTCCTACGGTAAGGAACATGTAGGCCTACAGTATATTACATACGTACATAGTGAGATGCAGACAACCTACGGTAAGGAACATGTAGGCCTACAGTATATTACATACATACATAGGGAGATGCAGACTTCTTACGGTAAGGAACATATAGGCCTACAGTATATTATATACGTACATAGCTACACTACTTTGAGATGCAGACTTCCTACGGTAAGGAACATATAGGCCTACAGTATATGATATACGTACATAGTGAGACTACTTTGAGATGCAGACTTCCTACGGTAAGGAAAATATAGGCCTACAGTATATTACATACTTACATAGCTAGACTACTTTGAGATGCAGACTTCCTACAGTAAGGAACATATAGGCCTACAGTATATTACATACGTACATAGTGAGATGCAGACTTCCTACGGTAAGGAACATGTAGGGCTACAGTATATTACATACGTACATAGTGAGATCCAGACTTCCTACGGTAAGGAACATATAGGCCTACAGTATATTACATACGTACATAGTGAGATGCAGACTTCCTACGGTAAGGAACATGTAGGCCTACAGTATATTACATGCGTACATAGGGAGATGCAGACTTCTTACGGTAAGGAAGATATAGGCCTACAGTATATTGCATACGTACATAGCTAGACTACTTTGAGATGCAGACTTCCTACGGTAAGGAACATATAGGCCTACAGTATATTATATAAGTACATAGCTAGACTACTTTGAGATGCAGACTTCCTACGGTAAGGAACATATAGGCCTACAGTATATTACATACGTACATAGCTAGACTACTTTGAGATGCAGACTTCCTACAGTAAGGAACATATAGGCCTACAGTATATTACATACGTACATAGCTAGACTACTTTGAGATGCAGACTTCCTACAGTAAGGAACATATAGGCCTACAGTATATTACATACGTACATAGCTAGACTACTTTGAGATGCAGACTTCCTACAGTAAGGAACATATAGGCCTACAGTATATTACATACGTACATAGCTAGACTACTTTGAGATGCAGACTTCCTACAGTAAGGAACATATAGGCCTACAGTATATTACATACGTACATAGCTAGACTACTTTGAGATGCAGACTTCCTACGGTAAGGAACATGAAATAATGCCAGGCTATTTGGAGCAGCTTTCAGGTTGTGGTGATGAGAAGAAGGAAATGATTGAACAGAGGTGAGATTTGAGTTATTGCAAAGCTTGGGTGTGTGTTCCTGCTCATGATTACGCATGTGAAGGACTTTTTCTTTCTTTCCAGTCTGCTTGGAATTCACACTCTCTATTGTTTTTCTCTCCTCTCTTTTGGTCAGGTTGTTTTATTAATATGGGACAACATGCTTTAGGATTCATTCAAAGTCTTCAGGTGTTTCTTTTTTTGGGTTTCACACTGGAGCTAACCCTAACCCTAACCCTAACCCTAACCTTTAACAAAAAGGAATATAAAATGCAGAAAATAATTGGAATCAAGGTCACCATCCTTCTTTTCTGTCGCTCACCCCCCCTCCACCATTCCCCCCGCCCACACACACACACACACCCCCCCTCTCTCTCTCTCTCTTTCTCAGGCTGATGGGGATCTCCAGAGCATCTAAAGCACTGTGTTTTGTGATCCCATCACCCCCCCCCCCCCCCCCCCCCCCCCCTCTCTCTCTCTCTCAGGCTGATGGGGATCTCCAGAGCATCTAAAGCACTGTGTTTTGTGATCCCATCACCCCCCTCTCTCTCTCTCTCTCTCTCTCTCTCTCTCTCTGTCTCTCTCTCTCTCTCCCTCAGGCTGATGGGGATCTCCAGAGCATCTAAAGCACTGTGTTTTGTGATTGACACCACGGGGAGTATGAGTGATGACACAGATGCTGTGAAGAGTTTCACCACCTCCCTCATTGACAGTAGGAGAGGAACACAGGAAGAACCCTCTCTCTACATCCTGGTACCCTTCAATGGCAAGGACGTTTTTTTGATATTTTAACTGGAATGCTGATGTTGTAGAATTAGCATTTTATTACATAAAATGTTCTATTGTGAGATTAATCTTTCAACTGTCTGAGCGTTCCATGTTTCAAGCACTTGGAGGTTGTAGCATTCGGTTTAGTGTACATTTTTGACTATGACAACTTAAACAAATCCTGAATTGCATTTTCTGTCTATCTTTAGGTTAAATGGATACTTGAACATTTTGGGAAATAAGATGTAACGAGATGATTGATATGAATTTTATGTCTGTACATAAAAAAAATGTCAAAGCTGTGTTATTTACATGTTATATTTTTTATATTTTGCACGTGTTGAAATGAAAATGTAAAAGTAAGACGTTGTTGATATTGTCAATATATATACAGTAACGTGCAAAAGTTTTAGGCACGTGAAAAAATGCTGGCAGAAATTTGAAAGGAAAGAGTGGTCACAGCAAATATTGATTTGATTTAGATTGTTCATTTGTTTATTGACTTTGCATTTAGTTAATTGATAAAAACAAACTATTAACACTTCGATTTTTGAAAGCATTCTTACTTTACACACCTGCCTAAAACATTTGCACAGTACTGTATACAGTATACCATATTATATATGTCTATGGTCACCACTCTACTTCAGATGTTAGGTCCCTCAACCTACCAGACACAAGGTGAAACTAAGGTTCCACATTGCAATAGCTCCAACCGCCTGTCTGTTTAAATAACAACAATGTCTCACTTTTATATTTTCATTTAGACTCGTGTGAAATACAGAAGACAAAACATGTAAATAACACAGCTTTGAATTTTTTGTAAGGAGTATTTCGTCACTTTTGGGAGCAATGCTAGCGGTTGGCTGCTAACTATGAGGTAACGCTACGCTATCCTGACGTTTACCCTTCTCTTTGTAATGCTTGGATCCTTGTCTCTCCCACTATGAGGTAATGTATCATATCATGTATCATAGCTAATACTTTACGTTTACCCTTCTCTTTGTAATGCTTGGATCCTTGTCTCTCCCACTATGAGGTAATGTATCATATCATGTATCATAGCTAATACTTTACGTTTACCCTTCTCTTTGTAATGCTTGGATCCTTGTCTCTCCCACTATGAGGTAATGTATCATATCATGTATCATAGCTAATACTTTACGTTTACCCTTCTCTTTGTAATGCTTGGATCCTTGTCTCTCCCACTATGAGGTAATGTATCATATCATGTATCATAGCTAATACTTTACGTTTACCCTTCTCTTTGTAATGCTTGGATCCTTGTCTCTCCCACTATGAGGTAATGTATCATATCATGTATCATAGCTAATACTTTACGTTTACCCTTCTCTTTGTAATGCTTGGATCCTTGTCTCTCCCACTATGAGGTAATGTATCATATCATGTATCATAGCTAATACTTTACGTTTACCCTTCTCTTTGTAATGCTTGGATCCTTGTCTCTCCCACTATGAGGTAATGTATCATATCATGTATCATAGCTAATACTTTACGTTTACCCTTCTCTTTGTAATGCTTGGATCCTTGTCTCTCCCACTATGAGGTAATGTATCATATCATGTATCATAGCTAATACTTTACGTTTACCCTTCTCTTTGTAATGCTTGGATCCTTGTCTCTCCCACTATGAGGTAATGTATCATAGCTAATACTTTACGTTTACCCTTCTCTTTGTAATGCTTGGATCCTTGTCTCTCCCACTATGAGGTAATGTATCATAGCTAATACTTTCCCTCCTTTTCAACTATGAGGTAACGCTACCTTGCTGGTGACGGTAACGGGCAGCGACTCGGTGACGGTGACAGAGGTGGCTCTGGTGGAGACCTCGGGGTCAGGGGAGGTCAGCGCTGTGGAGCCGCTGGGGGGAAGAGAGTTCTTGGTGTGTTTAGACAGAATCCCATCAGGGAACTTTGTGGTGCGTCTGCGGGGTGAGGAGAATAGCAGCACTTCCTCCAGAGCTGCAGCAGGAAACTTCCAGAGACAATCCTCCACCAGCCTCAGAGCGTCCAGCATCACACTGACCGTGAGTCAGATATAAGAGCAGATTTAAAAACCCCCCACCAAACACACACACACACACACACACACACACACACACACACACACACACACAGTATATACTCAGTACATTACACTGACCATGAGTCAGATATAAGAGCTGATTTAGATACCCCCCACCAAACACACACACACACACACACACACACAGTATATACTCAGTACATTACACTGACCATGAGTCAGATATAAGAGCTGATTTAGATACCCCCCACCAAACACACACACACACACACACACATACACACACACACAGTATATACTCAGTACATTACACTGACCGTGAGTCAGATATAAGAGCTGATTTAGATACCCCCCACCAAACACACACACACACACACACACACACACACACACAGTATATACTCAGTACATTACACTGACCGTGAGTCAGATGTAATGAGCTGATTTAGATAACACACACACACACACACACACACACACACACAGTGTATATACTCAGTGCATCACACTGACCGTGAGTCAGATATAATGAGCTGATTTAGATACCCCCCACCAAACGCAAACGCACACACACACACACACACACACACACACACACACACACACACACACACACACACACACACACAGACAGTATATACTCAGTACATCACACTGACCGTGAGTCAGATATAATGAGATGATTTAGATACCCCCCACCACAAACACACACACACACACACACACAGTATATACTCAGTACATCACACTGACCGTGAATTAGATATAATGAGCTGATTTAGATACCCCCCACCAAACACACAAACACACACAGTATATACTCAGTACATCACACTGACTGTGAGTACAATACAGTAAGAGTATATACTCAGTACATCACACTGTGAGTACACTACAGTAAGAGTATATACTCAGTGCATCACACTGACTGTGAGTACACTACAGTAAGAGTATATACTCAGTACATCACACTGTGAGTACACTACAGTAAGAGTATATACTCAGTACATCACACTGTGAGTACACTACAGTAAGAGTAAATACTCAGTACATCACACTGTGAGTACACTACAGTAAGAGTAAATACTCAGTACATCACACTGACCGTGAGTACACTACAGTAAGAGGATATACTCAGAGCCTCCAGCATCACACTGCCCGTGAGTCAGATACAATGCATGGTGCCTGCTGTAATGTTTGGTGGAGGAGGGATAATGGTCTGGGGCTGTTTTTCACGGTTTGGGTAAGGCCCCTTAGTTGCCATGAAAGGTCATGTTAATGCTACAGCATTCAAAGACATTTTAGACAATTGTATAATTCCAACTTTGTGGCAACAGTTTGGGGAAGGCTCTTTCCTGTTCCAGCATGACTGTGCTCCTGTACACAAAACAAGGTCCATAAAGACATGGTTTGACGAGTTTGGTGTGGAGGAACTCAAGTGGCCTGCACAGAGCCCTGACCTTAACCGCATTGAACACCTTTGGGATGAATTGGAACGCCGATTACGAGCCAGGCCTTCTCGTCCAACATCAGGGCCAGACCTCACAAATGCTCTTTTGGCTGAATGGGCACAAATTCCCACAGACACACTCCCAAATCTTGTGGAAAGCCTTCCCAGAAGATTGGAGGCTGTTATAGCCGCAAAGGGTGACCAACTCCATATTAATGCCCATGGTTTTGGAATGGGATGTCCAACAAGCTCATGTACAGTCAAGCCGGAAAGTCTGCACACCCCTTTCACCTTCTCCACGTTTCATTACATTACAGACTTATTCTACAGTAGATTGAGTTCATTTTTGGCCTCAAACATCTACACACAATAGCCAATAATGACAAAGTGAAAGCAGGTTTTTAGACATTTGTGCTAATTTATTGAAAATCAAAATGTAAAATATCATATGTACACAAGTGTGCACACGCTTTGATATGACACCCAAAAGTGAGCTGATGTGCATTTTGTTTCCACTTCTACTGCTTGAGATGTTTCTACTACTTAATTGGAGTCCACCTGTGGTAAATGAAATTGATTTGACATGATTGGGGAGTGCCAACACCTGCCTATATAAGGTCCCACAGTTGACAGTGCATGTCAGAGCAGACTCCAAGCCATGGGGTCAAAGGAATTATCTGCAGACCTCAGAAACAGGATTGTGTCAAGGCATAGATCTGGAGTAGGGTACGGAAAAATGTCTGCAGCTTTACTGGTCCCAAAGAGCACAGTGGCCACCATCATTCGTAAATGGAAGAAGTTTGGAACCACCAAGAATCTTCCTAGACCTGGCTGCCCGGCCAAACTGAGCAATCGGGGAAGACGGGCCTTGGCTAGGGAGGTGAGCAGGAACCCGAGGGTCACTCTGACAGAGCAGCAGCGTATCCTTGTGGAGATGGGAGAACCTTTCAGAAGATCAACCATCCAGGAAGCACTCCACCAATCAGGCCTTTATAGTAGAGTGGCCAGACGGAAGCCACTCCTTAGTAAAAGGCACATGACAGCCCGCTTGGAGTTTGCCAAAAGGCACCTAGAGGACTCTCAAACCATGAGAATCAAGATTCTCTGGTCTGATGAAACCAAAATTGAACTTTTTGGCCTGAATACTAAGCGTCACGTCTGGAGAAAACCAGACGTTTTTCAGCAGCGGGAACGGGGAAACCACTCGCAGTCTGTCGCAACCCTTTTAATCGAAGTAAGGCTAATTCTGTGGCTAGATCAAGTTCCTCATAATGATCAGCTATTGTAAATAACTGTCTCGCTGTGCTATTGTGTTTGGACTGGTAGACAATGTGCTATAAATTGGAAGAAAAGTTGAATTTTTCATGTTTATTTTTATTATTATTATTTATTTTTAAACCATAGGCTACAGCCTTTATGCCTACCGCAAAAAAAGCGAAATCATCTAGGCTATATTGGGGTTATAAAGTTTGCTTTATGCTTGAAAGGCTTTGATTAATTAAAGGAAGGAAACATAATAAAAGTAATTTAAGGAGGCCTACAAAGCACTTTATAATAAAAAAATGTATTTGTTAAGGTGTTAAAAAAAATGTATAATCCCTGGAAGATGCACATGGATGATGTGTATCGCCTTTAAGTCCTCCGATGTCTTCAAATAATGAAACGTCTTTTCTTCCTTTTTTTGTACATTATACTCCGATAGGTTCCAGTTTTTGCTTTGATGGTCTAGTATCCATGTTGAAGTGTTTTGTCGCCCCCTAGTGGCAAATTTGATAAATCCTCTGACTCGGGAGCCGTACGTCAGAACCATGAGAATCACAGCTGTTCGAAAGGAGGGGTGCACAGAGTTGCAGTTGTTCTTTTAGCCAGAAATCACCAGACTGTATTTAGGTCATAGCCACTCCAAACCAAAAGTCAAGTACGTATAAGAAAACAGATACTTTAATTTAATAACAGGATCAACTTATTTTTAATCTTTTTTTTTTTTTTTATCTTTCACTGTTATGCGCGGCCAATGGGAGTGAGTGTAATGTTGGGTTTTTCAAACTCATAAGGATTCCCTAATGATGGTATATAGTCGGCATCTGACCCTATAGACCCTTGCGCGCGCTCCTGTATTCCTCTGTCAAAGATTGCCCGAAGCACCAAGGGCTCGTTCTAAAATAGACACGCACTACTTTTTTTCTTTTACCCCGTTCGTTATCCACCACAACCCACCCTTTCTCTCTCTACCACTCTCTCACCCCCGCCACCCCCTTCTCTCTCTCTACCGCTCTATCACCCCCACCCCCCGCCACCCCCTTCTCTCTCTCTCTCTCGCATAGTCTGCTGAGCACCGTTCAGCAGTTCGAATGCGCGCCTGTTCGGCAATTGGGAGACAATTTAATCAATATTTAATCATTTAAATCATAGCAACAAAAAACTATTCCCTAAAAACACGGAGGATCAGCTGGAACGTAATATTACCCAGGGAAAGGGGACCTGATAATTTGGATACCAGAAAGGCAGGGCGCCCGGTCGGCTGATATCCCAGAACCTTGAGGTAAGTTGTCCTTATTATAAGTCATTAGGCGCGCGCCAAGATAGGCCTAGACAGTTTTTCATTTATCGATGCGCGTTGCGCACTGAAATGAAGCTTCTTTTTACTGCATTGCTACACTGATTAAGGGCGTCTTGGCATTGTGACTGCGCACTTTTTCAGTGGAGGACAGGTCTGGTTTGACATAGACGCTTTACAACACGTCGGAGAGGGAGAGTCGTGCACGTGGGAGAGCGCCTCCCCTATATAGCTGCTTCCCCTCTCTCCTAACTTAGAACTACTTGCGGTTTATGTTTGAGACGTGCGTTTGCTTTCTTGCTGGCTGCTAGATGTGTGCGGGGAGTTAATAACCATAGCATAGGCTACTAAAGATTGTTATCGATAACAAAGTGTCACACAGCACAGTGCGTTTCACTGTATTTTGGGAAAGCGAGAACCTCCAGTGATGTGTGCAGTGTATAGGAGGCGTTTGACTAGGAGGGCACGGTGCTGTGTTGCATGTCTATATTAGGAAAGTGACCGTGTCATTCTTTCGCTCTCGAGAGAGAGACGTGCCATGCGCCCGCGAAAAGCCAGGCAGTTGAAGATCGTTGCTGAGAATGGACACCCACCTAAAAAACGGATTGTGTCTTAGAAATCAGAGGCCGTTGTTTTAGGCTACTAAAACTTCTAAATATGAAGTGCGGGTTTAAAGTCTATCTTGACAATAATATCCTCCGTGGTGTTATTGAGAATACTGTTATCAACATGACTCTAACTCAACATGACTATATATGACCATTAAGCCATATGGCCTGTTTTCTGACATTAATTGGATGTTTCATGTATTTTTTTATGTATATTAAAGACACCATTGTAACCTATGATGATGATATCTTTGGTAGCACACCCTGCCAATCATTGAGTGTATGCTGGACACTGGTATTGGCATTCCGTGACAGCAGCGAATTTCCAAGAAGCAAGTGTAGACGAAGCACTTGGCTTATCATGGCTTGAGTTGCTGCTTGTAATGCTGGTTAGATTCATCCTTCCCCAGTCACCATTCTACAGAGACATGGGCCTAGAATAATACGGCTGTTAGTCAATATGCATGGCACTCAGTGTTATGTCGACACCACATGGCCACCTTGTTTGTCATCAGGACAGTTTGTCCACCATCTAACTACAGAAGGTCCTCCTAACCACAGAACGTCCTCCTGACTACAGAACGTCCTCCTGACTACAGAACGTCCTCCTAACTACAGTATGTCCTCCTAACTACAGTATGTCCTCCTAACTACAGTATGTCCTCCTAACTACAGTAGGTCCTCCTCCTAACTACAGTATGTCCTCCTCCTAACTACAGTATGTCTTCCTAACTACAGAACGTCCTCAACTACAGAACGTCCTCAACTACAGTATGTCCTCCTAACTACAGTATGTCCTCCTAAGTACAGTAGGTCCTCCTCCTAACTACAGTAGGTCCTCCTCCTAACTACAGTATGTCCTCCTCCTAACTACAGTATGTCCTCCTCCTAACTACAGTATGTACTCCTAACTACAGTGTGTTCTCTTTTTAACTACAGTATGTCTTCCTCCTAACTACAGTATGTCCACCTTCTAACTACAGTATGTCCTCCTAACTACAGTGTGTTCTCCTTGTAACTACAGTATGTCCTCCTAACTACAGTATGTCCACCGAACTACAGTGTGTCCACCGAACTACAGTGTGTTCTCCTTGTAACTACAGTGTGTTCTCCTTGTAACTACAGTATGTCTTCCTCCTAACTACAGTATGTCCACCTTCTAACCACAGTGTCCTCCTTCTTTTAGAATGACAGTTTTGACAGTATATGCCCCTCCTCTCAATGCAGTTGAAGATAGTCTTTCCAAGAAAGTCCTAAATACCAAAACTACACAATCAATCAATCAAATAAAGTAGCTGATTTTCTGTGGAAGATGACGTCGTTAGACATTTACGCTAGCATGTTCTCTAACAACTCTCTCTCTAAGAACGTTGGCTTTGATTCTCGGTTTGATTATTAAGAGTACCCAGCACAAATGAGGCTGAATTCTGCGTCTCATTCTATGTGTCCTGTTGGGTTTAGCCAATGAATGCTCAGAACTGGATGTTCGCTGTTTAGGAGACAGCCGCCTGTGTTTCTTAAGCATCTCTTCCAAAGGGAGTAGATCCGAAAAAAAAACACATTTAAAAAGTCATTCCGGAAGACATTTGATCCCAATTAACATCATGTCGTATATTTGTACTTTCATTCATGCAAGAGACGTGATAACAATATTTTTTCAGATCATCCCTTTCAAAAGGCATTGTTCAACATAGGGAATGTTATTTTCCTCAGTATAGTTTACTTGGTAGAGTATATGTATTATTATTACAGGTTCTAAACAAACTTCACAACTGGAGCAGATATGAAATGTCTTCCCCCGCACGACCTGTCAGTCAACCTGTCTCTCTGCCTGTCTGAGGCTGGTGAGCAAATCGACTGCTAGACAGACAGACTGTTTTTGTTTTGTAAGACAACAATGAGCTATCAATAACAGTTCTGATGGCCGTCAGGCTTCTAGAGTATTAGGGTTGTGTTCTTCCGGCTTAACTCTGCCTACTTCTGGCCTGTTGCCCCGTCACAGTACAGCTAATGTAAACACCTGACAACAACAAAGTGAAGATTCCCAATAGCAGTGCATATAAAGAACAGACCCTCTGATACACATTTGAATGTGTTGTGTATATGAAACATTTTCAAAACACAACAAACACAGTGCACTTTTTACTGACGCCACCAGGCAGGAACAGATGACAGGACCTCAGCAGAAATAGATTCATAACAGATTTAAAGCATTGTAGCGGTGTATCCAGACCAGATTAATAACCAATGTTACAACAATACATACACATGATGACAGCTGCACAGCAACCTGAGCTGACTGCTCTGTAAGAAACCAACTTTGAGATAACATCGTCACACGGGGCTTGGATCAAAGGTTTAAGCAAGATAATACTGTTATGTTTTAAATATGATGCCACTGGAAAACAACATCAAACTTTTGAACATCATCATGCTGTTTTAGTAGGATGTGACTGGAAAATAAAGCAACACTATTTAGTTTGCTCACACGGCAGCTGAAATGGAAGTTTAAAACAACAAAACACTTGTTTCACACTGTAGCTGAGATGACAGCATAAACCCATTAGTCAAACTGTAAAGCTGTTCAATATGACTGACTGAAGGTTATAATACATGTAGATTTAAATAAACACAAAACTATTTAAATATGACTGACTGAAGGTTATAATACATGAAGATTTAAATAAACACAAAACTATGATTGACTAAAGTATAAAGTACATAGATATAAATCAACGTAAAACTTCCGTTTTCCATTCTGTTCTGTTCTATGGCTGCCCAGTCCCGCCCCAGTCTGTTCTATGGCTGCCCTGTCCTGTCCCAGTCTGTTCTATGGCTGCCCAGTCCTGTCCCAGTCTGTTCTATGGCTGCCCAGTCCTGTCCCAGTCTGTTCTATGGCTGCCCAGTCCTGTCCCAGTCTGTTCTATGGCTGCCCAGTCCTGTCCCAGTCTGTTCTATGGCTGCCCAGTCCTGTCCCAGTCTGTTCTATGGCTGCCCTGTCCCGTCCCAGTCTCTTCTATGGCTGCCCAGTCCTGTCCCAGTCTGTTTTATGGCTGCCTGTTTCGTTCTGTTCCATTCCGTTCTGTTTCGTTCTGTTCCATTCCGTTCTGTTTCGTTCTGTTCCATTCCATTCTGTTTCGTTCTGTTCCATTCCGTTCTGTTTCGTTCTGTTCCATTCCATTCTGTTTTGTTCTGTTCCATTCCGTTCTGTTTCGTTCTGTTCCATTCCGTTCTGTTTCGTTCTGTTCCATTCCGTTCTGTTTCGTTCTGTTCCATTACGTTCTGTTTTGTTCCATTCCGTTCTGTTTCGTTCTGTTCCATTCCATTCTGTTTCGTTCTGTTCTGTTTCGTTCTGTTCCATTCCATTCTGTTTCGTTCTGTTCTGTTCCATTCCGTTCCATTCCATTCAGTTCTGTTTCGTTCTGTTCCATTCCGTTCTGTTTCGTTCTGTTCCATTCCGATCTGTTCCATAATGTGCTGCCTGTCTATCTAAGATGTCATACATGTCCTATTCCCTAAAAAGAGAGTGCCTATCTGCCAGAGAATTTGGACAACTCCGCCTTGCATTATTCTCATACATCTGCTGAATGTGATGTGTGAGTGGGAATTTAAAATGGATGTCTGTGACATACCACTGCATACCTTAATTACATTTTCTTTTTCTCCCTCCTTTTCTTTTTTCTCGGCCCATCCCTCTCTACATCGCTCTCTCTCTCCGTCCATACCTCTCGCTTTTCATGTCTCTCTCTCTCTCTCTCTCTCTCTCTCTCTCTGTCCATACCTCTCTGTTCATCGCTCTCTCTCTCTCTCTCTCTGTCTCTTTTCATTTCTACTTCCAGGAGCGTACCGTAAGCGACCATGAGTCGCAGCATAGTACGACAGAGTAAATTCCGCCATGTCTTTGGCCAGGCCGTCAAGCAGGAGCAGGGCTACGACGACATCCGCGTTTCCAAGGTGACGTGGGACAGCTCCTTCTGTGCTGTGAACCCAAAGTTTCTGGCTGTCATCGTCGAGTCCAGTGGAGGAGGAGCCTTCCTCGTCCTGCCCCTGTCAAAGGTCAGTATGGTCAAAGGTCAAGGGGGGGGCTGTTGTCCAATCACAGGGTCATGCTTGTACCACACAAGGCCAGTCAGGGCACTATTTATTTATTTTTCACCCCACTTTGTTTGATTCGTAACCAAACAGCGATTATTCCCTTAATTCTTTGTTCATCATGAGATTCTTTGAAAACACTATGTGTTTGTGTTCGTCACTGATCCACCTACAGGCGTTGGTAGAAGGGAATCGGGAATGAAGGAGGCGGAGTGAGATGGAAAGAAAGAAAAATTGTTTTAGCACTACTTAAATCAGGACGACAACAACCTTTTACAAATATGTTTGAATGTGTACTAAGGATGGTTGAGACTCCTTTAACTCCAGCCACTGCTCTCAACCCAAATTCATTCTAAACGTTGGTTGCTGAAGTACTCATCTTGGATAATGGCACAATGGCTATAGTAACACCGTGTCCTGTGCTTTTTGAAGTGTCAGCTCTGC
>CM030172.1:57500-62500 GCA_017639675.1 Aplochiton taeniatus
GAGACAGAAGGATAACTAGATAGAGAAGGAGGAAACAGAAGGATAAATAGATAGAGAAGGAGGAGACAGAAGGATAACTAGATAGAAGGAGGAGACAGAAGGATAACTAGATAGAGGAGGAGACAGAAGGATAACTAGATAGAGAAGGAGGAGACAGAAGGATAAATAGATAGAGAAGGAGGAGACAGAAGGATAACTAGATAGAGAAGGATGAGACAGAAGGATAAATAGATAGAGAAGGAGGAAACAGAAGGATAACTAGATAGAAGGAGGAGACAGAAGGATAACTAGATAGAGAAGGAGGAAACAGAAGGATAAATAGATAGAGAAGGAGGAGACAGAAGGATAACTAGATAGAGAAGGAGGAAACAGAAGGATAACTAGATAGAAGGAGGAAACAGAAGGATAACTAGATAGAAGGAGGAGACAGAAGGATAACTAGATAGAGAAGGGGGAAACAGAAGGATAAATAGATAGAGAAGGAGGAAACAGAAGGATAAATAGAGAAGGAGGAAACAGAAGGATAACTTGATAGAAGGAGGAAACAGAATGATAACTAGATAGAAGGAGGAAACAGAAGGATAACTAGCTAGAGAAGGAGGTAACAGAAGGATAACTAGATAGAAGGAGGAGACAGAAGGATAACTAGATAGAGAAGGAGGAAACAGAAGGATAACTAGATAGAGAAGGAGGAAACAGAAGGATAACTAGATAGAAGGAGGAAACAGAAGGATAAATAGATAGAAGGAGGAAACAGAAGGATAGCTAGATAGAGAAGGAGGTAACAGAAGGATAAATAGATAGAGAAGGAGGAGACAGAAGGATAACTAGATAGAGAAGGAGGAGACAGAAGGATAACTAGATAGAGAAGGAGGAAACAGAAGGATAACTAGATAGAAGGAGGAGACAGAAGGATAACTAGATAGAGGAGGAGACAGAAGGATAGCTAGATAGAGAAGGAGGAAACAGAAGGATAACTAGATATAGGAGGAGACAGAAGGATAACTAGATAGATGAGGAGACAGAAGGATAACTAGATAGAGGAGGAGACAGAAGGATAACTAGATAGAGAAGGAGGAAACAGAAGGATAACTAGATAGAGAAGGAGGAGACAGAAGGATAACTAGATAGAGAAGGAGGAAACAGAAGGATAACTAGATAGAAGGAGGAGACAGAAGGATAACTAGATAGAAGGAGGAAACAGAAGGATAACTAGATAGAGGAGGAAACAGAAGGATAACTAGATAGAGAAGGAGGAGACAGAAGGATAACTAGATAGAGAAGGAGGAGACAGAAGGATAACTAGATAGAGAAGGAGGAAACAGAAGGATAACTAGATAGAAGGAGGAAACAGAAGGATAACTAGATAGAAGGAGGAAACAGAAGGATAACTAGATAGAGGAGGAGACAGAAGGATAACTAGATAGAGAAGGAGGAAACAGAAGGATAGCTAGATAGAGAAGGAGGTAACAGAAGGATAACTAGATAGAGAAGGAGGAAACAGAAGGATAACTAGATAGAAGGAGGAAACAGAAGGATAACTAGATAGAGAAGGAGGAAACAGAAGGATAACTAGATAGAGAAGGAGACAGAAGGATAACTAGATAGAGAAGGAGGAAACAGAAGGATAACTAGATAGAGAAGGAGGAAACAGAAGGATAAATAGATAGAGAAGGAGGAAACAGAAGGATAAATAGATAGAGAAGGAGGAGACAGAAGGATAACTAGATAGAGAAGGAGGAAACAGAAGGATAACTAGATAGAAGGAGGAAACAGAAGGATAACTAGATAGAAGGAGGAGACAGAAGGATAACTAGATAGAGAAGGGGGAAACAGAAGGATAAATAGATAGAGAAGGAGGAAACAGAAGGATAAATAGAGAAGGAGGAAACAGAAGGATAACTTGATAGAAGGAGGAAACAGAAGGATAACTAGCTAGAGAAGGAGGTAACAGAAGGATAACTAGATAGAAGGAGGAGACAGAAGGATAACTAGATAGAGAAGGAGGAAACAGAAGGATAACTAGATAGAGAAGGAGGAAACAGAAGGATAACTAGATAGAAGGAGGAAACAGAAGGATAAATAGATAGAAGGAGGAAACAGAAGGATAGCTAGATAGAGAAGGAGGTAACAGAAGGATAACTAGATAGAGAAGGAGGAAACAGAAGGATAACTAGATAAAGAAGGAGGAAACAGAAGGATAAATAGATAGAGAAGGAGGAGACAGAAGGATAACTAGATAGAGAAGGAGGAGACAGAAGGATAACTAGATAGAGAAGGAGGAAACAGAAGGATAACTAGACAGAAGGAGGAGACAGAAGGATAACTAGATAGAAGGAGGAGACAGAAGGATAACTAGATAGAGGAGGAGACAGAAGGATAGCTAGATAGAGAAGGAGGAAACAGAAGGATAACTAGATATAGGAGGAGACAGAAGGATAACTAGATAGATGAGGAGACAGAAGGATAACTAGATAGAGGAGGAGACAGAAGGATAACTAGATAGAGAAGGAGGAAACAGAAGGATAACTAGATAGAGAAGGAGGAGACAGAAGGATAACTAGATAGAGAAGGAGGAAACAGAAGGATAACTAGATAGAAGGAGGAGACAGAAGGATAACTAGATAGAAGGAGGAAACAGAAGGATAACTAGATAGAGGAGGAAACAGAAGGATAACTAGATAGAGAAGGAGGAGACAGAAGGATAACTAGATAGAGAAGGAGGAGACAGAAGGATAACTAGATAGAGAAGGAGGAAACAGAAGGATAACTAGATAGAAGGAGGAAACAGAAGGATAACTAGATAGAAGGAGGAAACAGAAGGATAACTAGATAGAGGAGGAGACAGAAGGATAACTAGATAGAGAAGGAGGAAACAGAAGGATAGCTAGATAGAGAAGGAGGTAACAGAAGGATAACTAGATAGAGAAGGAGGAAACAGAAGGATAACTAGATAGAAGGAGGAAACAGAAGGATAACTAGATAGAGAAGGAGGAAACAGAAGGATAACTAGATAGAGAAGGAGACAGAAGGATAACTAGATAGAGAAGGAGGAAACAGAAGGATAAATAGATAGAGAAGGAGGAAACCAAAGGATAACTAGATAGAGAAGGAGGAGACAGAAGGATAACTAGATAGAGAAGGAGGAGACAGAAGGATAACTAGATAGAGGAGGAGACAGAAGGATAACTAGATAGAGAAGGAGGAGACAGAAGTATAACTAGATAGAAGGAGGAGACAGAAGGATAACTAAGAGAAGGAGGAAACAGAAGGATAAATAGATAGAGAAGGAGGAGACAGAAGGATAACTAGATAGAGAAGGAGACAGAAGGATAACTAGATAGAGGAGGAGACAGAAGGATAACTAGATAGAGAAGGAGGAAACAGAAGGATAACTAGATAGAAGGATGAGACAGAAGGATAACTAGATAGAGGAGGAGACAGAAGGATAACTAGATAGAGAAGGAGGAAACCGAGGCCGAGTTTCAGAGAGAGATGAGAATATAACCACCAATGGGGTTGGCAGAGAAACACAGAGAGAGAGGCATTGGTAACACTGATCCTCCCACACACTCACACACATCGACCAATAAGATGAAAGATCTGAGCCTCTTGAGGATTTTCCTAGAGACAGTGCAGACAGGCAAAATTGTGTGCGTGTAGGTATGAGTTAGACTGAATATATCAACGATCAGCCATTACAGTTATACCAAAAGCCTGTATGGTAACTATGGGATTGCATAGCAAAGATGGCGGACCCGTTGAACCACCCTGTTGTCAATGGAAACAACCTTAACAACATTAGTTCCTGCTTGGGTTTGTTTTGTTTTGAAAAACAGGCTCTTCTGACAGTTGGTTTGAACAGGCACCACCATTATCCTTGGCCGAATGGCATGTAGCCTGTAGACAAACAAATAGGAAAAGTTTAAGCCAGCCAGCCAACCAGCTAGTTAACCAGCCAGTGAGCCAGACCGTTTGCCAGCCAGCTAGCCAGCCAGCTAGCCAGCCAGCCAGCCAGCCAGCCAGCCAGCCAGCCAGCCAGCCGAGTCGAGCCGAGCCGAGCCGAGCCGTGAGCCGTGAGCCGTGAGCAGCTGTTGGGTCCTGGCCGTGTGATAGGGGAGCTGTTGGGTCCTGGCCGTGTGATAGGGGAGCTGTTGGGTCCTGGCCACGTGATAGGGGAGCTGTTGGGTCCTGGCCGTGTGACAGGGGAGCTGTTGGGTCCTGACCGTGTGATAGGGGAGCTGTTGGGTCCTGACCGTGTGATAGGGGAGCTGTTGGGTCCTGGCCGTGTGATAGGGGCCGTGTGATAGGGGAGCTGTTGGGTCCTGGCCGTGTGATAGGGGAGCTGTTGGGTCCTGGCCGTGTGATAGGGGAGCTGTTGGGTCCTGGCCGTGAGACAGGGGAGCTGTTGGGTCCTGGCCGTGTGATAGGGGAGCTGTTGGGTCCTGGCCGTGTGATAGGGGAGCTGTTGGGTCCTGGCCGTGTGATAGGGGAGCTGTTGGGTCCTGGCCGTGTGACAGGGGAGCTGTTGGGTCCTGGCCGTGTGATAGGGGAGCTGTTGGGTCCTGGCCGTGTGATAGGGGAGCTGTTGGGTCCTGGCCGTGTGATAGGGGAGCTGTTGGGTCCTGGCCGTGAGACACGGGAGCTGTTGGGTCCTGGCCGTGTGATAGGGGAGCTGTTGGGTCCTGGCCGTGTGACAGGGGAGCTGTTGGGTCCTGGCCGTGTGATAGGGGCCGTGTGATAGGGGAGCTGTTGGGTCCTGGCCGTGTGATAGGGGAGGGCAGCAGCAGGGAGGGGGGGAGGGCAGCAGCAGGGAGGGGGGGAGGGAGACGGAGAAACAGCAGGCTTCAGCTGTCATGTCATGTCATGATGCAGTGTTTTCTCTGTCTCCCATGCCCTATAGGTGTGTTACAGTGTTTTCTGTCCCCCATGCCCTATAGGTGTGTTACAATGTTTTCTCTGTCTCCCTGCCCTATAGGTGTGTTACAGTGTTTTCTCTG
>CM030172.1:67500-87500 GCA_017639675.1 Aplochiton taeniatus
TGAAAGCCTGTGATGTCTCTTTGCTCTCTGTCTGGTCCACAGACCAACTTTGAGGAGCCGGTGGCGGTGTTGGAGCTGGACACCAGTAATGGAGTCCTGTTACCTTACTACGATGGCGACACCAACATCGTCTACCTCTGTGGAAAGGTATATTAATATAATATAATATAATATGTCTGTATGTTAATATGATATATAATATAACATGAAAGGTGACTGTCAGGTTACATATACCTTTGTATATTTATATAATATATAATATAACATGAAAGGTGACTGTCAGGTTACATATACCTCTGTATGTTAATATGATATATAATATAACATGAAAGGTGACTGTCAGGTTACATATACCTTTGTATATTTATATAATATATAATATAACATGAAAGGTGACTGTCAGGTTACATATACCTCTGTATGTTAATATGATATATAATATAACATGAAAGGTGACTGTCAGGTTACATATACCTCTGTATGTTAATATAATATATAATATAACATGAAAGGTGACTGTCAGGTTACATATACCTCTGTATATTTATATAATATATAATATAACATGAAAGGTGACTGTCAGGTTACATATACCTCTGTATATTAGTATAATATATAATATAACATGAAAGGTGACTGTCAGGTTACATATACCTTTGTATATTTATATAATATATAATATAACATGAAAGGTGACTGTCAGGTTACATATACCTCTGTATGTTAATATAATATATAATATAACATGAAAGGTGACTGTCAGGTTACATATACCTCTGTATGTTAATATAATATATAATATAACATGAAAGGTGACTGTCAGGTTACATATACCTCTGTATATTTATATAATATATAATATAACATGAAAGGTGACTGTCAGGTTACATATACCTCTGTATATTTATATAATATATAATATAACATGAAAGGTGACTGTCAGGTTACATATACCTCTGTATATTTATATAATATATAATATAACATGAAAGGTGACTGACAGGTTGAATATACTTCTAAATATTAATATAATTTTATAGTATAACATTGTTTACTTGGTGAATGTCAGGTATATATAACAATATAACATTGTTTACCTGTGTCTGTGTCTGTGTGTGTGTGTGTGTGTGTGTGTGTGTGTGTGTGTGTGTGTGTGTGTGTGTGTGTGTGTGTGTGTGTGTGTGTGTGTGTGCGCGCGCGTGCGTGCGTGCGTGCGTGCGTGCGTGCGTGCGTGCGTGCGTGCGTGCGTGTGTGTGTGTGCAGGGGGACAGCAGTATCCGGTACTTTGAGATCACAGAGGAGGCCCCCTATGTTCACTACCTCAGCACCTTCAGCAGCAAGGAACCTCAGAGAGGCATGGGCTTTATGCCCAAGAGAGGAGTTGACGTCAGCAAGTGTGAGATCGCCAGGTAATGCACACACACACACACACACACAGAGTGTGTAATAAGCAGTAAGTAGTGTAGCATACATTCCTTCACAGGACCTCATCTCACTTATCTGTTGATAGTTTGTTAATAACTCTCTCCTTCCTTTCTCTCCCCCTATCTCCTCCTCTCTCCTCCTCTCTCCCCTCTCTGCCTTTCTCCTTTCTCCTCTCTCCCCTCTCGTCCTCTCTCCTTTCTCCTCCTCTCTCCTCCTTTCTCCTCTCTCCTCCTCTCTCCTTTCTCCTCCTCTCTCCTCTCTCCTTTCTCCTCTCTCCTCCTCTCATCTCTCCTCCTCTCTCCTCCTCTCTCCTCTCTCCTTTCTCCTTTCTCCTCCTCTCTCCTTTCTTCTCCTCTCTCCTCTCTCCTCCTCTCTCCTTTCTCCTTTCTCCTCTCTCCTTTCTCCTTTCTTGTCCTCTCTCCTCCTCTCTCCTTTCTCCTTTCTCCTTTCTTCTCCTCTCTCCTTTCTCCTTTCTTGTCCTCTCCTCCTTTTTTCTCCTCTCTCCTTTCTCCTCCTCTCTCCTTTCTCCTCCTCTCTCCTCTTCTCTCCTCTCTCCTCCTTTCCTCCTTTCTCCTCTCTCCTTTCTCCTCCTCTCTCCTTTCTCCTCTCTCCTCTCTCCTCTCTCCTTTCTCCTCCTCTCCTCCTCTCTCCTCCTCTCTCCTTTCTCCTCCTCTCCTCCTTTCTCCTCCTCTCTCCTCCCCTCTCCTTTCTCCTCCTCTCCTCCTTTCTCCTCCTCTCTCCTCCTCTCTCCTCTTTCATCTCTCCTCCTCTCTCCTTTCTCCTCCTCTCTCCTCTCTCCTTTCTCCTCTTCTCTCCTTTCTCCTCTCTCCTTTCTCCTCCTCTCTCCTCCTCTCTCCTTTCTCCTCCTCTCTACTTTCTCCTCCTCTCTCCTCTCTCCTCCTCTCTCCTTTCTCCTTTCTCCTTTCTCCTCCTCCTCTCTCCTTTCTCCTCCTCTCCTCCCTTCTCCTCCTCTCTCCTCCTCTCCTTTCTCCTCTCTCCTCTCCTCCTTTCTCCTCCTTTCTCCTCCTCCTTCTCTCTCCTCTCTCCTCCTTTCCTCCTTTCTCCTCTCTCCTCTCTCCTCCTCTCTTCCTTTCTCCTCCTCTCCTCTCTCCTCCTCTCTCCTCTCTCCTTTCTCCTTTCTCCTCCTCTCTCCTTTCTTCTCTCTCCTTTCTCCTCCTCTCTCCTCTCTCCTCCTCTCTCCTTTCTCCTCTCTCCTTTCTCCTTTCTTGTCCTCTCTCCTCCTCTCTCCTTTCTCCTTTCTTCTCCTCTCTCCTTTCTCCTTTCTTGTCCTCTCTCCTCCTCTCTCCTTTCTCCTTTCTCCTTTCTTCTCCTCTCTCCTTTCTCCTCCTCTCTCCTCTTCTCTCCTCTCTCCTCCTTTCCTCCTTTCTCCTCTCTCCTCTCCTCCTTTTTCCTTTCTCCTCCTCTCTCCTTTCTCCTTCCTCCTCTCTCCTCTCTTCCTCTCTCCTCTTCTCTCCTCCTCTCTCCTTTCTCCTCCTCTCCTCCTTTCTCCTCCTCTCTCCTCTCTCCTTTCTCCTCTCCTCCTCTCTCCTTTCTCCTCTCTCCTTTCTCCTCCTCTCTCCTTTCTCCTCCTCTCTCCTTTCTCCTCCTTCCTCCTCTCTCCTTTCTCCTTTCTCCTTTCTCCTCCTCTCTCCTCTCTCCTTTCTCCTCCTCTCTCCTCCCTTCTCCTCCCTTCTCCTCCTCTTTCCTCCTCTCCTTTCTCCTCCTCCTTTCTCCTCCTTTCTCCTCCTCCTCCTTTCTCCTCCTCCTTTCTCCTCCTCTCTCCTCTCTCCTCCTTTCTCCTCTCTCATCCTCTCTTCCTTTCTCCTCCTCTCTCCTCTCTCCTCCTTTCTCCTCTCTCCTCTCATCCTCTCTTCCTTTCTCCTCCTCTCTCCTCCGTTCTCCTTTCTCTTCCTCTCTCCTTTCTCCTTTCTCCTCCTCTCTCCTTTCTCCTCTCTCCTCCTCTCTCCTCCTCTCCTCCTTTCTCCTCCTCTCTCCTTTCTCCTCTCTCCTTTCTCCTCCTCTCTCCTTTCTCCTCCTCTCTCCTCTCCTCTCTCCTCCTCTCTCCTTTCTCCTTTCTCCTTTCTCCTCCTCTCTCCTTTCTCCTCTCTCCTTTCTCCTCCTCTCTCCTCTCTCCTCCGTTCTCCTTTCTCCTCCTCTCTCCTTTCTCCTCCTCTCTCCTCCTTTCTCCTTTCTCCTCCTCTCTCCTTTCTCCTCTCATCCTTCCGCCTCTCTCCTCCTCTCTCCTTTCTCCTCCTCTCTCCTTTCTCCTCCTCTCTCCTCTCTCCTCCTTTCTCCTCCTCTCTCCGCTCTCCTCTCTCCTCTCTCCTTTCTCCTCCTCTCTCCTCCTCTCTCCTCTCTCATCTCTCCTCCTCTCTCCTTTTTCCTCTCTCCTCCTCTCCTTTCTCCTCTCTCCTCCTCTCTCCTTTCTCCTCTCTCCTTTCTCCTCTCTCCTCTCTCCTCCTCTCTCCTTTCTTCTCCTCTCTCCTTTCTCCTCCTCTCTCCTCCTCTCTCCTTTCTCCTCCTCTCCTCCTCTCTCCTCTCTCCTTTCTCCTTTCTTCTCCTCTCTCCTTTCTCCTCCTCTCTCCTCCTCTTTCCTTTCTCCTCCTCTCTCCTCTCTCCTCCTCTCTCCTCTGTCCTCCTCTCTCCCCCCCATCTCCTCATAGGTTATATAAGCTCCATGACAAGAAGTGTGAGCCCATCATGATGACAGTACCCAGAAAGGTAAGATACAGACAGACAGACAGACAGACAGACAGACAGACAGACAGACAGACAGACATGTAAAAAAAGAGAGGCAGAGTCAGAGTCTCTAAGGATAGCCCTTGACTCTAATCTGATCTAATATTGTTCTCTACAACCCCCTCACACACACACACACACACACACACACACACTCCCAGTCGGATCTGTTCCAGGACGACCTGTACCCAGACACAGCTGGTCCCGACCCGGCTCTGGAGCCCGAGGAGTGGCTGGAGGGACGGGATGAGGACCCCCTGCTGGTGTCCATGCGTGACGGCTACGTCCCTCCTAAGAGCCGAGAGCTGAAGGTGGCCAAGAAGAACGTCCTGGACTCCAGACCCACCACCAGACGCAGTCTGTCCACCTGTGACGGAGCCAGTCTGCCGGTGAGACACACACACACACACACACACACACACACACACACACACACACACACACACACACACACACGTCCAGACCCACCACGGACGGAGCCAGCCTGCTGGTGAGTCACACACACACACACACACACGCAAACTCAGACACAGGTGTGTTCACATGGACACGTTAACTGTAGACAAATACGTGTTCACATGCAGGGACACAGTCAAACACCTGTGGACTGATGAATTATTCTGTAGGGCGTTGTTGTTGTTAGGGAGTTAAACCTCCCCAGTGGTCCGTCCCTGCACACACACACACATACACACACACACAGTCAAACACCTATGGACTGATGCATAACTCTGTAGGGCGTTGTTGTTGTTAGGGAGTTAAACCTCCCCAGTGGTCCGTCCCTGCACACAACCACACATACACACATACACTAACACATCATATTAACCTTGTCTTATTCATAACTGTCCTTTAGTGTGTTGGAGCAGTTTTAACATGATTATTGTTGTTCTTCTGCCCCTCTATGAAACCCTTTTATTACTTTTGACTTTCCCCCCAAAGCTTCACCAGTTCCTCTCTGTTCTCCGTTTGAGTTCAGTTTCTGGTTGACTCCAGCCCCTGACCTGCTGTCTCCACTCTCTCTCTCCTTCCTCTCTTCCTCTTCCCTTCCTCTTCTTCTCTCTGGCCTGCCTTTCTCCTTCCTCTCTCTTTCTCCTTCCTCTCTCTCTCTCCTTCTTTCTCTCTCTCCTTCCTCTCTTCCTCTGCCCTTCCTCTTCCTCTCCCTCCTTCCTCTCTCCTTCTACTTCCTCTCTCTCTCCTTCTTCTTCCTCTGCCCTTCCACTCTCACCTTGTCTATTTTATTTTGTCCTCCATCTCATCATCCCTCTCTTTGTTTATTTTCATTGTACGTTCCCTTTCTTTACCTTTATGCTATTGTCCTATCATCTTGTCTTCTTTGTCCCTTTCTCCTCTCCTCTCCTCCATTCCTCTTATTCTCCTCTCCATCCCTCTCTCCTCTCCTCCATTCTTCTTATTCTCCTCTCCATCCCTCTCTCCTCTCCTCCATCTTCTTATTCTCCTCTCCATCCCTCTCTCCTCTCCTCCATTCTTCTTATTTTCCTCTCCATCCCTCTCTCCTCTCCTCCATTCTTCTTATTCTTCTCTCCATCCCTCTCTCCTCTCTTCCATTCTTCTTATTCTCCTCTCCATCCCTCTCTCCTCTCCTCCATTCTTCTTATTTTCCTCTCCATCCCTCTCTCCTCTCCTCCATTCTTCTTATTCTCCTCTCCATCCCTCTCTCCTCTCCTCCATTCTTCTTATTCTCCTCTCCATCCCTCTCTCCTCTCCTCCATTCTTCTTATTCTTCTCTCATCCCTCTCTCCTCTCCTCCATTCTTCTTATTCTTCTCTCCATCCCTCTCTCCTCTCCTCCATTCTTCTTATTCTTCTCTCCATCCCTCTCTCCTCTCCTCCATTCTTCTTATTCTCCTCTCCATCCCTCTCTCCTCTCCTCCATTCTTCTTATTCTTATCTCCATCCCTCTCTCCTCTCCTCCATTCTTCTTATTTTCCTCTCCATCCCTCTCTCCTCTCCTCCATTCTTCTTATTCTTCTCTCCATCCCTCTCTCCTCCACACTATTCTTCTTTTTCTCTCCATCCCTCTTTCCTCTCCTCCATTCTTCTTTTTCTCTCTGGACCTCTCTCCTCTCCTCCATTCTTCTTTTCTCTCCATCTCTCTCTCCTTTCCTCTCCTCCATCCATCTATTCTTCTCTCTGTTCCTCTCTCCATCCCTCCATCCTACTTGTTGTCCTCTCCTCCCCAGCCCCAGATAGTGGAGCGGTTGTTGGAGGAGGTGCAGAATCTAAAGGCCACGGTTCTGTCTCAAGAGAAGAGGATCTGTGACCTGGAGAACAAGCTCTCCAAGTACACCAACGGCACAGCTTGACACACACACACACACACACACAGACACACACACACACACACAAACAACATACGATGCCCCACAATTTGACAACTCATTGTATTCTTGTAATTGCCCTTATTGCACATGTACAACTCCTTGTAGTGTTGTAATGCCCTCGGAACACTACAAAAATCCCATTGCCACGACGACAAACAAACAAACACACTCTGAGAGAGAATATGGATAGACAGAGGGACAAAATGTTATTTACTGAAGTCCTAAAGCTAAACCTGAACCTGAGGTATTTGGCAAAGTCTAACACCACAGTGTTGGCTCCTGTTTGATTTTGGTGTGTGAGCACCTTTCTGATAAGGGTTCACGAATTGAATACCCTCCACTTTGAAACTGCGAAGTGTTTCCCCACGTCTTTGTAATGCCAACAGATCCCTGAGTTGAACTTTGAAAGAAAAGATAATGTTTGCTAAGCCTGTGAAGAGAGCCGAGATGGAAGAGGAGTCTACAAGACTGGATTGTAATGTTGAAGGACAAACCGCAAGTCAAGCTGAAGGTCGAAGTCAAGTTGTATAAATTCTTTGGCGGGATGGGGAAAGTTTTCTTCGTGAGGTTTTGATTGGGTGGTTGTAGATTTGGACTTTAGGATCCCATTTCCTGATACCCAGAAAGGCAAACACACGCTTGCACTCATTCTCTCCCTCCCTTCTTTGATTGTCCATCGCCAGAAACAGTTCTCTCCATCTTGGTGAAAACCTTTTCAAAATGTAAATAGTGATAAAGCACAAGTTAAGGAAAAAGAAAAAAAACTATGTTGAGATATTTATCAAATGTGGAAAAATGAAAATTATTAATATTATGAAAAGAATAGTCTTTCACTTCTGTTAAGGATTATACATAAGAAACCTGGTGACATCAATAAAAAAAAACAATCTTTTTTTAAGTAAACATTTGGACTCCATTTTGTGCTTCGGCTATGGTTTCTTCTGCTTCTGCTCTATGTTCTGGTTTCCCTTCAATCATTCTTCTTCTGGTGTTGTTCTCGCTCTTTAAGGTTCAGTATGTAAGTCTAGAGAAGTGTGTCAAATAAAAAGCAAGAATTTGAATCGCAACAATCAAAAATGTCAACATCATGAGTCTTTGGTCCCTCCTATCCCTCTCCATGACCCCTCCTATCCCTCTCCATGGCCCCTCCCTTCAATAATTTCGTAATGTCCTCAACATTTCAAGTGCGCACGCGAGGTGATTGACAGGCAAGTAGCCGTGCCACATTGTAGAAACTCTCCCGATTGGTTAGTAGTTGGCGGGCATCCCTGGATTTTTGAAAAGCTGAATACAGGGCCCAGGCCACTGATATACATTGCACCTTCTGAGCATTTGATTTAATGATATCCTCCAGGAGATACAGTATGTAGTAAACGTCAAAAATATATATGTGAATGTTTTTTTACCTATAAATTCCAACTTACATACTGCAGCTTTAATTTACGGTCTGTTGTTCTCTCTCTCTCTGGTAGAAAACTAATGACAGCCCAGACACAAACACATCAATAGTTCCAGAGTGGGTTTGAAATGATTGTCTTTCTCTTTCAGACCTCAGTCCATTCCATTTGTGTATACATCCAGTATCTCCTGTATATCAGGCCACATTGAGATGGAAAGTTTAGCAGCTTTTAGTAGACAGTGTAAAAGAGACAGTATTAGATAGAGATATAGAGAAACAGACAGTGTAGCTAAGCAGTTTAATTAAAATGTCCTTATCAGATACAGACAGCCAGGCAGACAGATAGAAGGCTGGATAAATGGTAAATAACCCTAATAACCCTTACCCTAACCCTTACCAGATAAATGGTAAATGCTGGAGCCCTAGCACCTAATCTTCGTGAGTGATCCATATTTCTGACCAGTTTGATAATAATCAAGTTTAATAAGTACATTTCTGACCAGTTTGATAATAATCAAGTTTAATAAGTGCATTTTTGGCTTGTTGTGATTAGTCGAGAAAACATACCTAATTGTAAAAAAGACGCAGCATTCATTATTACGGTTCATAATGTACAGTAAAGTAATGTTCTGGATGGCAAGCTGTAGTTCCAAACAGCCATTCTACCACTCTACCACTAGAAGGCGCTGTTCCTACTGAACTATTGTAAGGGCCAAATTTCCGCACCCTAACGCATGTTCAAGCCTGAGCTATTGCTCAGATGTGAGGGAAGGGTCAGAGTGAATGCCAGAGCACCAAAGAGATAGCATGTGCCGTTTACTTTATGACTATTGCTGTACTCATCTGACGCTATGTGTTGTTTCTTTTATCGTCTTTATTTAAAAAAATGTAAATATGTTGACTTCGGGGAAAAAAAGGGATACCATGTGCCTCTCCGAGACACTGAAGGCTAGCGTTGTCTGTTCTTAGCCATCATAATACGAGTTGGCATACTTGTCCTTTTCATTGCTGGGAGGTAACAGGTGATCCCCCTTGACCAATGGAATGATTTGTTTAGTTTAGATCAATATACTTGTTTCCACCTTGTCAACAAATCAGAACTTACTATATCGTTAGAGTGAACTCACTGTAGTGATTTCTCTGTGTACAGACTTGCTCTCTGTACTCATTAAAAAATCTTACTCTGTTTCATTGGTTATTTTCTGTGGAGACCTGAACATTTTCATAACATCAACTAAGCATGACCGTGGTGTTGTTGGTAACGTGAATGGCGATGATAAAATCCTGATCCTAAACCTAGGAAAGAATATGAAAATGAAAATAAATCCTGAATAAAATTGGACCCTCGGTGCGAGTTAACACTTTCTCAGAAAGTGCTTGGGGCCAGATGTCTAGACGTTTCTATTCTGTTCATAGAATAAGTACTTAGGGCTGGATGTCTAGACGTTTCTGTGCTGCTGATAGAATAAGTACTTAGGGCCGGATGTCTAGACGTTTCTGTTCTGTTCATAGAATAAGTACTTAGGGCTGGATGTCTAGACGTTTCTGTTCTGATGATAGAATAAGTACTTAGGGCTGGATGTCTAGACGTTTCTGTGCTGCTGATAGAATAAGTACTTAGGGCCGGATGTCTAGACGTTTCTGTTCTGTTCATAGAATAAGTACTTAGGGCTGGATGTCTAGACGTTTCTGTGCTGCTGATAGAATAAGTACTTAGGGCTGGATGTCTAGACGTTTCCGTTCTGCTGATAGAATAAGTACATAGGGCCGGATGTCTAGACGTTTCTGTGCTGCTGATAGAATAAGTACTTGGGGCTGGATGTCTAGACGTTTCTGTTCTGTTCATAGAATAAGTACTTAGGGCTGGATGTCTAGACGTTTCTGTTCTGTTCATAGAATAAGTACTTAGGGCTGGATGTCTAGACGTTTCTGTGCTGCTGATAGAATAAGTACTTAGGGCTGGATGTCTAGACGTTTCTGTTCTGTTCATAGAATAAGTATTTAGGGCTGGTTGTTTAGACGTTTCTATTCTGCTGATAGAATAAGTACTTAGGGCTGGATGTCTAAACGTTTCTATTCTGACGATAGAATAAGTGCTTAGGGCTGGATGTCTAGACGTTTCTGTTCTGTTCATAGAATAAGTACTTAGGGCTGGATGTCTAGACGTTTCTGTGCTGTTGATAGAATAAGTACTTAGGGCTGGATGTCTAGACTTTTCTGTGCTGCTGATAAAATAAGTACTTAGGCTGGATGTCTAGACGTTTCTGTGCTGTTCATAGAATAAGTACTTAGGGTTGGATGTCTAGACGTTTCTGTGCTGTTGATAGAATAAGTACTTAGGGCTGGATGTCTAGACGTTTCTGTTCTGTTCATAGAATAAGTACTTAGGGTTGGATGTCTAGACGTTTCTGTGCTGTTGATAGAATAAGTACTTAGGGCTGGATGTCTAGACGTTTCTGTGCTGCTGATAGAATAAGTACTTAGGGCCGGATGTCTAGACGTTTCTGTTCTGTTCATAGAATAAGTACTTAGGGCTGGATGTCTAGACGTTTCTGTGCTGCTGATAGAATAAGTACTTAGGGCTGGATGTCTAGACGTTTCTGTGCTGCTGATAAAATAAGTACTTAGGGCCGGATGTCTAGACGTTTCTGTGCTGCTGATAAAATAAGTACTTAGGGCCGGATGTCTAGACGTTTCTGTTCTGTTCATATAGTAAGTACTTAGGGCTGGATGTCTAGACGTTTCTGTTCTGCTGAAAGAATAAGTACTTAGGGCTGGATGTCTAAACGTTTCTATTCTGACGATAGAATAAGTGCTTAGGGCTGGATGTCTAGACGTTTCTGTTCTGTTCATAGAATAAGTACTTAGGGCTGGATGTCTAGACGTTTCTGTGCTGTTGATAGAATAAGTACTTAGGGCTGGATGTCTAGACGTTTCTGTGCTGCTGATAAAATAAGTACTTAGGGCTGGATGTCTAGACGTTTCTGTTCTGTTCATAGAATAAGTACTTAGGGCTGGATGTCTAGACGTTTCTGTGCTGTTGATAGAATAAGTACTTAGGGCTGGATGTCTAGACGTTTCTGTTCTGTTCATAGAATAAGTACTTAGGGCCGGATGTCTAGACGTTTCTGTTCTGTTCATAGAATAAGTACTTAGGGCTGGATGTCTAGACGTTTCTGTGCTGCTGATAAAATAAGTACTTAGGGCCGGATGTCTAGACGTTTCCGTTCTGTTCATAGAATAAGTACTTAGGGCTGGATGTCTAGATGTTTCTGTTCTGCTGATAGAATAAGTACTTAGGGCTGGATGTCTAGACGTTTCTGTTCTGTTCATATAGTAAGTACTTAGGGCTGGATGTCTAGGCGTTTCTGTTCTGCTGATAGAATAAGTACTTAGGGCTGGATGTCTAGACGTTTCTGTTCTGTTCATAGAATAAGTATTTAGGGCTGGTTGTTTAGACGTTTCTATTCTGCTGATAGAATAAGTACTTAGGGCTGGATGTCTAAACGTTTCTATTCTGACGATAGAATAAGTGCTTAGGGCTGGATGTCTAGACGTTTCTGTTCTGTTCATAGAATAAGTACTTAGGGCTGGATGTCTAGACGTTTCTGTGCTGTTGATAGAATAAGTACTTAGGGCTGGATGTCTAGACGTTTCTGTGCTGCTGATAGAATAAGTACTTAGGGCCGGATGTCTAGACGTTTCTGTGCTGCTGATAAAATAAGTACTTAGGGCCGGATGTCTAGACGTTTCTGTGCTGCTGATAAAATAAGTACTTAGGGCCGGATGTCTAGACGTTTCCGTTCTGTTCATAGAATAAGTACTTAGGGCTGGATGTCTAGATGTTTCTGTTCTGCTGATAGAATAAGTACTTAGGGCTGGATGTCTAGACGTTTCTGTTCTGTTCATATAGTAAGTACTTAGGGCTGGATGTCTAGGCGTTTCTGTTCTGCTGATAGAATAAGTACTTAGGGCTGGTTGTCTAGACGTTTCTGTTCTGCTGATAGAATAAGTACTTAGGGCTGGATGTCTAGACGTTTCTGTTCTGTTCATATAGTAAGTACTTAGGGCTGGATGTCTAGACGTTTCTGTTCTGCTGAAAGAATAAGTACTTAGGGCTGGATGTCTAAACGTTTCTATTCTGACGATAGAATAAGTGCTTAGGGCTGGATGTCTAGACGTTTCTGTTCTGTTCATAGAATAAGTACTTAGGGCTGGATGTCTAGACGTTTCTGTGCTGTTGATAGAATAAGTACTTAGGGCTGGATGTCTAGACGTTTCTGTGCTGCTGATAAAATAAGTACTTAGGGCTGGATGTCTAGACGTTTCTGTTCTGTTCATAGAATAAGTACTTAGGGCTGGATGTCTAGACGTTTCTGTGCTGTTGATAGAATAAGTACTTAGGGCTGGATGTCTAGACGTTTCTGTTCTGTTCATAAAATAAGTACTTAGGGTTGGATGTCTAGACGTTTCTGTGCTGTTGATAGAATAAGTACTTAGGGCTGGATGTCTAGACGTTTCTGTGCTGCTGATAAAATAAGTACTTAGGGCCGGATGTCTAGACGTTTCCGTTCTGTTCATAGAATAAGTACTTAGGGCTGGATGTCTAGATGTTTCTGTTCTGCTGATAGAATAAGTACTTAGGGCTGGATGTCTAGACGTTTCTGTTCTGTTCATATAGTAAGTACTTAGGGCTGGATGTCTAGGCGTTTCTGTTCTGCTGATAGAATAAGTACTTAGGGCTGGTTGTCTAGACGTTTCTGTTCTGCTGATAGAATAAGTACTTAGGGCTGGATGTCTAGACGTTTCTGTTCTGTTCATATAGTAAGTACTTAGGGCTGGATGTCTAGGCGTTTCTGTTCTGCTGATAGAATAAGTACTTAGGGCTGGTTGTCTAGACGTTTCTGTTCTGCTGATAGAATAAGTACTTAGGGCTGGATGTCTAGACGTTTCTGTGGTGTTGATAGAATAAGTACTTAGGGCTGGATGTCTAGACGTTTCTGTTCTGCTGATAGAATTAGTACTTAGGGCTGGATGTCTAGACATTTCTGTGCTGCTGATAGAATAAGTACTTAGGGCTGGATGTCTAGACGTTTCCGTTCTGCTGATAGAATAAGTACTTAGGGCTGGATGTCTAGACGTTTCTGTTCTGTTCATAGAATAAGTACTTAGGGCTGGATGTCTAGACGTTTCCGTTCTGCTGATAGAATAAGTACTTAGGGCTGGATGTCTAGACGTTTCCGTTCTGCTGATAGAATAAGTACTTAGGGCTGGATGTCTAGACGTTTCTGTTCTGTTCATAGAATAAGTACTTAGGGCTGGATGTCTAGACGTTTCCGTTCTGCTGATAGAATAAGTACTTAGGGCTGGATGTCTAGACGTTTCTGTTCTGTTCATAGAATAAGTACTTAGGGCTGGATGTCTAGACGTTTCGGTTCTGCTGATAGAATAAGTTCTTAGGGCTGGATGTCTAGACGTTTCTGTTCTGTTCATATAGTAAGTACTTAGGGCTGGATGTCTAGACGTTTCTGTTCTGCTGAAAGAATAAGTACTTAGGGCTGGATGTCTAAACGTTTCTATTCTGACGATAGAATAAGTGCTTAGGGCTGGATGTCTAGACGTTTCTGTTCTGTTCATAGAATAAGTACTTAGGGCTGGATGTCTAGACGTTTCTGTGCTGTTGATAGAATAAGTACTTAGGGCTGGATGTCTAGACGTTTCTGTGCTGCTGATAAAATAAGTACTTAGGGCTGGATGTCTAGACGTTTCCGTTCTGCTGATAGAATAAGTACTTAGGGCTGGATGTCTAGACGTTTCTGTTCTGTTCATAGAATAAGTACTTAGGGCTGGATGTCTAGACGTTTCGGTTCTGCTGATAGAATAAGTTCTTAGGGCTGGATGTCTAGACGTTTCTGTTCTGTTCATATAGTAAGTACTTCATATAGTATTTTACTTCAACATTGAGATTGATATGACAATGTGCTATTAATACTCTATATTACTTCAACATTGAGATAAGGCTCTTTGTAGTAAAAACAATACCTTTTGTACTATATTAAGTTTCTGGTTTTGATTTATAGTTTGTGTCTGTGAGTGTATTGAATACTGTAAATAGCATTTCTACAGTCACCAACACACACACACAAAAGGACCGGACTCAGAATTACTAAAATTACTTTATTACAGTTGATTCTTTGTCCAGTAGCCCTCTGCCAACAAAAAAAGTAATTACAAACAAAATATTACATTTGTCCCCTTAAGTTTGTATCTGGATATCTTTTATACAATTTTTAAATCACTTTATTTTCTGTAATAGCTTTACTCTTATTTAATCTGTCAGACATTCATCTTTTTGCACAATCTATACAGTTTAATACAGGATAAATGGGGGCAGGCCTGGAACCTCTGAACCAGGAAGAATAAAACAAGTATGGTACAACCAATGACTAGAGAGAACTGTTCCTCCAAAGACAAGATAGATAGAGGAATACTGATTAAAATAAACCATACTGGGGCATAAATCCACCGCATTGCACCACCAGCCAATGAAATTGGCCCCTATTTCTGATTTGGCCAATCACAGCAGACTCACAAGCATAATCTAGCCTGTATGACCTATCAGTGTGACCTATCACATTTCAGGTTTGGCCAATCACAGCAGACTCACAAGCATAATCGACCTATCACAGAGTAGAAACACTCCCACTCTGAAGAGGCTGTCACCAGCTCCAGACTGTCAAGGTTTAAAGTGGAAACTGAAAAACACCTGGCCCTTGGCAAAGTTATGTTTAGTTAACTTTAAAAAAAATCTAATAAACAACAGCCATCAGGTCCACCATTATTAAAATCGAAATAAAAACAACCGTGGGGAATAAAGCAAAAATATTTGAGAAAAATTACATTTGAGGTGTCAAATCAAACCTCTTCATAAGTGATGAGATTGTGACAGAATTTAAACTGTTGACGATGGGATTTCAAACAAACATAAGATCATTTTGTGGAAGTGAAATAAGAAAGGATTGGTTTCTGACCCGCCAGGTAGATTCATCACATCAGCCACCATGTCCTGCTCACCCTTGAACCCTTTAAAACTTGGGTTGCATAACTTCAGAGTAGCTCCATTCCCAGTTCTTTCTCTACCTTTTATAAATAAAGCCCTACAGGAGAAGCTGGTCACTTTATAAATGGACATGAAAGTTGGCAGACGGCAACTGAAAGCCTGTCCTTTACCTTTTCGATATCAGGGCTGAGTCGCCCGTTTACCCGGGCTGATGTCATGAAGTATTCTCACTGACAGGAAGACAAAAGAACAAACCCAGATCAGGAACAGGTTATGGGTGAATGGAGTATGTATGGATATGGGGTTACGGGGTGCGCTCCACCTATGGAATTAAATGACACTTTCAGAAGTTAGGAGCTACAGGAACACCATCGCTTCAGCCAAAAGGCCCAAAATGTTCAGGAGGTGCGAGACAGATCCTCAAGATGACCCTTCTTAAGTGTCCATGTGATGTCACTTCCTGCTGAGCCCTAGATGTTACGGTGTCGATCGTATAGCATAAAAGTAGCTATTAGAAAGTCCCCCAGTCAGAGCTTTGTGTCTGAGTTGGCTCCAGTAGCTGTGAGAGAACCCATGTGCTCCGTGTCAGAACGCCAGCGGCTTCAAATCCACTTCACAGGAAGTCCAGCGCCACCACAAACATTTAGCTTCTGATTTGGTTTGAATCCATTCTTGTTTGTTTTCTTTTTGTTGAAATGTACGTTTTTTAAAATTCTATTATATCTAATATCATCAGGTTTTTATTTCCTATACATTCTACGCTGAATCATTGTTGAAGTAACTATATATATATATATATATATATATATATATATATATATATATGTATCAAATCTCCATTGCTTTCGCTGTACATCCACCAACTAAGACTTGCTTCCCCACAGCCTTCAACAGCTATACATTTTATATTATACATAGTCTTTCACCAGGTTGATAGGCCGCTTCCCAAAGAAATGAAGGGAGGAGAGAAAGAGGGGGAGAGAAGACTCAATACAGGCAGGAGGAATTTGGATAGATTACACACAGAGAGTTCGGCTATAGAGCTGGGAATTACGGACAGGTGAAAAGGTAACCTGGTGAAAAGGTGACCTGTCAGACATGTTTTGTGTTTGAGGCAAGGCGGGGTGGGGGTCCAACGGATTGATCGGGAGGATGGTGTTGGGGTCTAGAGTAGGGGTACGCTGGGGGTCTGGAGTAGGGGTACGCTGGGGGTCTGGAGTAGGGGTACGCTGGGGGTCTGGAGTAGGGGTACGGGGGCAGCAGATGTGAGTCGGAGCGGGGTGTCAGTTTGAAAGGAGGAAAAGAAGTGTTTCAGGGACACGGCGAAGGAAACGTCAACAGCAACACCGCAACCTCCATTTCCACAGCTGTCGTAGCAACTGCATGACCCTTGACCTGTACATAGTTAGGTCCCTACCTGCCCTATTGACTCGGGAAGTTAAGTTCCCTACCTGCCCTATTGACACGGGAAGTTAAGTTCCCTACCTGCCCTATTGACACAGGAAGTTAAGTTCCCTACCTGCCCTATTGAAACAGGAAGTTAGGGGACTGCCTTTGCCAGCTTATTGAGAAAGGAAGTGACTTTTCTTTTACCTTACTTACACCCACCCTCTTTCACACTGCCTCCCACTTCCTGAAAACGCTCTACAGCCCATCTTTCTAGACCCCCTTTCTTTGTCACCATTGTTCTGATTCCGGCCTGAAGTTCCTCCTTACCAGTGCTTTGCCACCCTTGAACTACCTAACCTATAAGCTTTTGAACTCTCCTGGTCTCTCTCACTCTTAATTTGTGTCTGTCTGTCTGACCATCTAACTACACCTGTCTCTCCTCCTGTCCATCTAACTACACCTGTCTCTCCTCCTGTCCATCTAACTACACCTGTCTCCCCTCCTGTCCATCTAACTACACCTGTGTCCATGATGGGGGTATAGGTGAAGTACAGGATAGTACACCGGAAAAGAGACAGACGTGTGTGTGTGTGTGTGTGTGTGTGTGTGTGTGTGTGTGCGCGCATGTCAAAGGGAACTGTGGAATGAATTCAACACAGAGGTGAAGTCATAGTGGTCGGTTCCATTTTGTTGCTACTAAACTGTCAGTCTAAGATACTGCACCATGACAACATGGAAAAAACTACAAAACCAGGTGTCAATCAAATGCCTCCAAACTATCCTGTACACAACCACTGAAAAGAACATTATTTGACACTTTACCTGCCCAAACCTGATTGGCAACAAACATACACTGGTTTTACTAAGGTATACATAGACTTTGAGAAAACTCAAAAGAACATTTTCTTTTTTTGGGAAAAAAGACACTCCGGTATTTCCGAACCGGATATTAAAAATGGTTTTGGCTTATTTATAATCCAGAAATATACCATAGAAATACTTGTTACAAATGTAGAACATTACTGGGAAGGTAATTGGCCATAATTATACATTTGTAGCAAATGTTTTTCACATTCCACTGGGTCAAGCTTTATTACATTCACTGCCTCTTCTTTCCACAAACAACACCTCCACTGAAAACCCATGAGCCACTGTTCTTTGCCTCACAAAGCTCTTACTGCAAACCTATACACGGCTGAACACGTTCACTTCAAAATGGCCGCTACGTCAACCTCCTTCCCTGCTCACTGAGCAGCCAATCAGAAAGCTGCGACTGCATTGTTAATGCGGAAAGAACAGTCTTTGCTTAGACACATGAAAAAAGTAATTACAAAAAAAGTCTAGAATCCCCCATTGACAAAGTAGCTTCTAGATATTTATTTTGGCAGTGTGACACCTGCTAATGGGTGTTCTTATTGGCACTGATAGCTTATTCAATCCAATATCCAGTTATAAAGTGTTACGTTGTTAGCAGTTACATCCAACTAGTGCTATGAACAGACCTCTCCAAGGGAACACGAGTTATCACAGTCACCAATCAGTTTAGGGGGGAGTGTGAAAACAGAGTACTAAACAGAGTATTTATGAGCATAGCACAGCCAGTTCTAAACGGAGTATTTATGAGCATAGCACAGCCAGTTCTAATGCCTGTGTTTTTGGCTTTCATTGCATGGACCTTTTAAACCGATCCAACTGCTTTTAAAGTGACTGAAGACTTTTGAGACTTCATTTCCTTGATGCCCCCTTTTAGTAGGCCAGTTATGTTTGGCGCTACCAGAGGTTTTGACATTGAGGGAGATTCTACTGAAATTCTGGGAGAATCCCACAGACACACAGAACTCCCCAAAATCCCAATGGCAAATAGAACCCTGTTTAAATTGAGCTATGATAGACACTACAACTGTGTGCGTGTGTGTGTGTGTGTGTGTGTGTGTGTGTGTGTGTGTGTGTGTGTCTCCACTAAGGAAAGGAACATTACCACTGCTAGCTCTCTCTGTTGGACCTCCACACCTCCCTGTAACTAGCACAGGACTGGAGAGAACGAAAAGAGAGGAGAAAAGAGAAAGATAGGAAGGAGAAGAAGAGAGGGAGGAGAAGACAGAGGGAAGGAGGGAGAGGGAAGGTGCCTTGCTTTGTGACCTGGGGTGAGCATTGTGTATGTTTGTGGCGTCATTCTGTGGGCACAGTATATGGTGTGGGCCTACATTGTCTATGTAGTGTCGATTATTTCTGCTGTATGAAGAGTGTATGTGTGTGTGTGCGTGTGTCTTGTTGAAGTGCACAGAAAAACCATTCCTGTCTGGGTGCCAAATCATTGTGATAAGTGTGTATTTGAGAGAGTTTGACGTGTGTCTAGGTGTGTACAGTGTGTGTTTAGTGTATTTGAGAGAGTTTGACGTGTGTCTAGGTGTGTACAGTGTGTGTTTAGTGTACTTGAGAGTTTGACGTGTGTCTAGGTGTGTACAGTGTGTGTTTAGTGTATTTGAGAGAGTTTGACGTGTGTCTAGGTGTGTACAGTGTGTGTTTAGTGTACTTGAGAGTTTGACGTGTGTCTAGGTGTGTACAGTGTGTGTTTAGTGTACTTGAGAGTTTGACGTGTGTCTAGGTGAGTACAGTGTGTTTAGTGTATTTGAGAGAGTTTGACGTGTTTCTAGGTGTGTGAACCGTGTGTGTTTTGTGTATTTACGAGTTTGACATGTGTCTAGGTGTGTAACCAGGGTGTGTTTTCTAGATCTTCATGTATGTTGAGGCAGGTGTGCATCAGCGGTGTGCAGGTGTGTGTGTCTTGTTGTGAGACAGCTGTGTGAGTGTGTGTGTGTGTGTGTGTGTGTGTGTCTAGGTGTAGGACAGCTGTGTGTGTGTGTGTGTGTGTGTATGTGTGTGTGTGTGTGTGTGTGTGTGTGTGTGTGTCTAGGTGTAGGACAGGTGTGTGTGTGTGTCTAAGTGTGTGTGTGTGTGTCTAGGTGTAGGACAGGTGTGTGTGTGTGTGTGTGTCTAGGTGTAGGACAGCTGTGTGTGTGTGTGTGTGTGTGTGTGTGTGTATGTGTGTGTGTGTGTGTGTGTGTGTGTGTGTGTCTAGGTGTAGGACAGGTGAGAGCCGTTGGAGATTTGGGCGGTGATGCTGGCGCTCCTGCTCATGCCCTGATCACTCCTCCCCCCCGCTGACGTCCTCCTCCCCCCCTGAGGGCTGCCCCTCACCCCCGCCACGCTTCCCCCGCTCCCCCTTTGGCTCCCCCCTCCTCCCCCCCCTCCTCCAGGCTGATGGAGGCTCCAGGGAGGAGGGCCTCCGGACAGCATGGGGTGACCCCAGGGCTGCTGCTGCGAGCTGGGGGAGCCGGTGCTCGAAGACCCCCCCTGATGAGGGTGGTGGTGGTGGTGACCTCCTCCTCCTGCTCCTCCAGACCAGTTCCCTCCTCCTCCTACTCCTCCTCCTGCCCAGCCGCCCGGGTAGCTCTGTGACCCATGGGAGGAAGAGGAGGAGGAGGTGTCGGGGTTGCCCAGGTTGGTAAGCACCATGTTGCTGAAGCCCAGCCTCATGGACTCAGAGTCGAAGGTCTCGATCTCGCGGGCCTGCCGCTCCAGGAGGGAACGGATCCTCTCCAGACGCTCATTCTGCAGGGCCAGCATCTCCTCCTCGATCTGAC
>CM030172.1:95000-97500 GCA_017639675.1 Aplochiton taeniatus
GTGTGTGTGTGTGTACCTCTGAGCTGCTCCTTGTAAAGTGTGTAAGTGTGTACCTCTTTGTGCTGCTCCTTGTATAGTGTGTGTGTGTGTACCTCTTTCAGCTGCTCCTTGTAAAGTGTGTAAGTGTGTGTGTGTGTGTGTGTGTGTGTGTGTACCTCTTTGAGCTGCTCCTTGTAAAGTGTGTGTGTGTACCTCTGAGCTGCTCCTTGTAAAGTGTGTAAGTGTGTGTGTGTGTGTGTACCTCTTTGAGCTGCTCCTTGTAAAGTGTGTGTGTGTGTGTGTGTGTACCTCTTTGAGCTGCTCCTTGTAAAGTGTGTAAGTGTGTGCGGGTGCGTGTGTGTGTACCTCTTTGAGCTGCTCCTTGTAAAGTGTGTAAGTGTGTGTGTGTGTGTACCTCTTTGAGCTGCTCCTTGTAAAGTGTGTAAGTGTGCGGGTGTGTGTACCTCTTTGAGCTGCTCCTTGCGTAGTTTATACTCTCTCTTCTGGGACTCCAAGAAGCTGCTGAGCTCTTTCTTCTGCTGGACCTGAATGTGCTGCTGGAACTTCTTCTCATCGTTGGCAAACGTCTTCACCTAGACCACACACACACGTGTATTTTCTACGCACTTGATGTGATAATTGTGTGTGTGTGTGTGTATGTTGGTGTGTGTGTGTGTGTGTGTGTGTGTGTGGGGGGACAGGGACGTCTCTCCTACGTCTTTCTCCATGGTGGCCTGGTGCTTCTTGACCAGCTTCTCGATCTCCTGGGCAAAGCTGTTCCTCTGGGCCTCCAGCTCTTTGTCCAGGCGGAGGCGGTGTTCGTCCATCTCTCCCTTCAGTTTGTTCTCCAGGGCCATCAGGTGCTTCTGGTGCTGCCTCCTCATGCGCTTGTAGCCGGACATCTGCTCCCGCAGCTCAGAGTCCTGCTCATGTTCCTGCATCTCCCGGGTCACCTGAGGGGAGAAAAACGGAAATAAGGACTAACAAAACCAAACAGAGGCAGGAACTACGCCAGATTACAATCCACTTTACAATGAAACATCAAAATATTGAAAAACTATAAATGAACACACCCCCATTAAAGATTTATAGTGGTAAACATTAGCGTACCAAATCTAGGAGTTACAAAATAAAACTTACAGAAACATCAAAATAGGTAAATATATTGACATAAATAAACACATTAGGTGTAAATTCATAAATTGTACTTTTTGTGTGTGTATTTTGAGTTTATTATTATGCTAAGTGTGTTGTAAAAGCTTTGTGTGTGTGTGTGTTTGTGCCTAGCCTCACCAGCGAGGCTGTGCGTATGGTAGCAAAGTGCCCTGGGTTGCACCTATGTGTGTGTGTGTGTGTGTGTGTGTGTGTGTGGTCTCACCAGCGAGGCTGTGGAGATGGTAGCAAAGCGCTCTCTGTTGCGGTAGTGTGTGTGTGTGTGTGTGTGTGTGGTCTCACCAGCGAAGCTGTGCGGATGGTAGCAAAGTGCTCTCTGTTGCGGTAGTGTGTGTGTGTGTGTGTGTGTGTGTGTGTGTGTGTGTGTGTGTGTGTGGTCTCACCAGCGAAGCTGTGCGGATGGTAGCAAAGTGCTCTCTGTTGCGGTAGTGTGTGTGTGTGTGTGTGTGTGTGTGTGTGTGTGTGTGTGTGGTCTCACCAGCGAAGCTGTGCGGATGGTAGCAAAGTGCTCTCTGTTGCGGTAGTGTGTGTGTGTGTGTGTGTGTGTGTGTGTGTGTGTGTGTGTGTGTGGTCTCACCAGCGAAGCTGTGCGGATGGTAGCAAAGTGCTCTCTGTTGCGGTAGTGTGTGTGTGTGTGTGTGTGTGTGTGTGTGTGTGTGTGTGTGTGGTCTCACCAGCGAAGCTGTGCGGATGGTAGCAAAGTGCTCTCTGTTGCGGTAGTGTTTCTTGGGAGGCTGGGCCGCTGGGGATACAGCCGGTTCAGACGGGCGACTACAGGCCTCCTGGTCGTCAGGGAAGCCCGGCTCTTCCTCCTGGGGGAGACATCACCATCATCATCATCATCCTCAACATGTGAAAGATCAACCTGACTCCAAAAGATAGCTGGCTTCCATGACTAGTACAGAAAGAGACAGTAGCTAGGTGGTTAGGTGTGTGTGTGTGCGCGTGTGTGTGTGTGTGTGTGTGTGTGTGTGTGTGTGTGTCGGACCGGTCGGAGGTTGATGACAGAGCTGTTGCTCATCACGGTGTGTGTGTTTGTGTGTGTGTGTGTGAGTGTGTGTGTGTGAGTGTCGGACCGGTCGCAGGTTGATGACAGAGCTGTTGCTCATCACGGTGTGTGTGTGTGTGTGTGTGTGTGTGTGTGTGTGTGTGTGTGTGTGTCGGACCGGTCGCAGGTTGATGACAGAGCTGTTGCTCATCACGGTGTGGTCTCCCTCCATCAGGTCCAGTTCACTGCGGTCGTCAGCAGCTGCCTCGTTCAGGCTGTTGACAGAGCTGCTCTGGGAGCTGGCGCTGATGGACATGCTGGGGATGGACTGGTTGCTGCCCACGCTGTTAACGGTGCCCG
>CM030172.1:102500-107500 GCA_017639675.1 Aplochiton taeniatus
CTGGTGAACACAACACGTTATGAAGACCACGCTGGTGAACACAACACGTTATCAAGACCACGCTGGTGAACACAACACGTTATCAAGACCACGCTGGTGAACACAACACGTTATCAAGACCACGCTGGTGAACACAACACGTTATCAAGACCACGCTGGTGAACACAAGCGTGGCACACAGCGTACCGTAAAAAAGGCGTCGATGCCAGCGTACCGTAACTAAGGCGTCGATGCCAGCGTACCGTAATGAAGGCGTCGATGCCAGCGTACCGTAACTAAGGTGTCGATGCCAGCGTACCGTAATGAAGGTGTCGATGCCAGCGTACCGTAACGAAGGCGTCGATGCCAGCGTAACGTAACTAAGGTGTCGATGCCAGCGTACCGTAACTAAGGTGTCGATGCCAGCGTAACGTAACTAAGGTGTCGATGCCAGCGTACCGTAACTAAGGTGTCGATGCCAGCGTACCGTGACGAAGGTGTTGATGCCAGCGTACCGTAATGAAGGTGTCGATGCCAGCGTACCGTAACTAAGGTGTCGATGCCAGCGTACCGTAATGAAGGTGTCGATGCCAGCGTACCGTAACGAAGGCGTCGATGCCAGCGTAACGTAACTAAGGTGTCGATGCCAGCGTACCGTAACTAAGGTGTCGATGCCAGCGTAACGTAACTAAGGTGTCGATGCCAGCGTACCGTAACTAAGGTGTCGATGCCAGCGTACCGTAACGAAGGTGTTGATGCCAGCGTACCGTAATGAAGGTGTCGATGCCAGCGTACCGTAATGAAGGTGTCGATGCCAGCGTAACGTAACTAAGGTGTCGATGCCAGCGTACCGTAACTAAGGCGTCGATGCCAGCGTAACGTAACGAAGGCGTCGATGCCAGCGTAACGTTAAATCATGCGTCATCTAACGTTGCTATTGCGTTAGGGTTAGGGCCTATTGGGCCTGCACGTTGCTTAAACTAAGTTTACAGGCTGTTGTTAAAGTCTGTAAATCATGTGTGTGTGTGTGTGTGTGTGTGTGTGTGTGAGACCAGTCGCTGGACTGCAGTGTAGGGCTCTCATTCTGAGCGATGTGTATATGTTACTGCGTGTGTTTGTTACTGTGTGTGTGTGTGTGTGTGTGTGTGTGTGTGTGTGTGTGTGTGTGTGTGTGTGTGTGTGTCTCACCAGTCGCTGGACTGCAGTGTAGGGCTCTCATTCTGAGCGATGTGGTATAAGGCACTCATAGCATTCATGTTGAACAGTGGGGGTTTCCTCTCCGCTGTTTGGGAAAAACAAACATAGCTTAGAGTTGCTGAAAATAATCATAATAATTATCTAATGTTGTTATGGATCATTATATTAATAATACTATAGTTCATTGTATTGCTAAGACAAGCCAGGTAAAAGTAACAGGAGTGGGCCACAATAATCCTCTCTCAATGCTGATGTGTGGGGATTTAGCGAATATTCCTGTACACAAAGAGAGTTGTGATGACTTAACAAAAATAGCATTTCAGCTATATTTAAAAAAAAAAACGAATCCACACTTCATACATCCCCAGACGGTCACATACCTAACTCTATTCAGGTGATCCAGACGGTAACATACCTAACTCTATTCAGGTGATCCAGACGGTAACATACAGTGGGGCCAAAAAGTATTTAGTCAGCCACTGATTGTGCAAGTTCTCCTACTTAGAAAGATGAGAGAGGACTGTAATTTTCATCATAGGTACACTTCAACTATGAGAGACAAAAATGAGAAAAAAAAATCCAGGAAATCACATTGTAGGATTTTTAAAGAATTTATTTGTAAATTATGGTGGAAAATAAGTATTTGGTCCCCCACAAACAAGCAAGATTTCTGGCTCTCACAGACCTGTAACTTCTTCTTTAAGAAGCTCTTCTGTCCTCCACTCGTTACCTGTATTAATGGAACCTGTTTGACCTCGTCATCTGTATAAAAGACACCTGTCCACAGCCTCAAACAGTCAGACTCCAAACTCAACCATGGCCAAGACCAAAGAGCTGTCGAAGGACACCAGGAAGAAAATTGTAGACCTGCACCAGGCTGGGAAGAGTGAATCTGCAATAGGCAAGCAGGTTGGTGTGAATAGATCAACTGTGGGAGCAATTGTAAGAAAATGGAAGACATACAAGACCATTGATAATCTCCCTCGATCTGGGGCCCCACGCAAGATTTCATCCCGTGGGGTCAAAATGATCATGAGAACGGTGAGCAAAAATCCCAGAACTACACGGAGGGACCTGATGAATTACCTGCAGAGAGCTGGGACCAAAGTAACAAAGGCTACCATCAGTAACACACTACGCCGAGAGGGACTCAAATCCTGCAGTGCCAGGCGTGTCCCCCTGCTTAAGCCAGTACATGTCCAGGCCCGTCTGAAGTTTGCCAGAGAGCATATGGATGATCCAGAAGAGGATTGGGAGAATATCATGTGGTCAGATGAAACCAAAATAGAACTTTTTGGTAAAAACTCAACTCGTCGTGTTTGGAGGAAGAAGAATGCTGAGTTGCATCCCAAGAACACCATACCTACTGTGAAGCATGGGGGTGGAAACATCATGCTTTGGGGCTATTTTACTGCAAAGGGGACAGGACGACTGATCCGTGTTAAGGGAAGAATGAACGGGGCCATGTATCGTGAGATTTTAAGCCAAAACCTCCTTCCATCAGTGAGAGCATTGAAAATGGAACGTGGCTGGGTCTTCCAGCATGACAATGATCCCAAACACACCGCTCGGGCAACGAAGGAGTGGCTCCGTAAAAAGCATTTCAAGGTCCTGGAGTGGCCTAGCCAGTCTCCAGACCTCAACCCCCTAGAAAATTTGTGGAGGGAGTTGAAAGTCCGTGTTGCCCAGCGACAGCCCCAAAACATGACTGCTCTAGAGAAGATCTGCATGGAGGAATGGGCCAAAATACCAGCTACAGTGTGTGCAAACCTGGTGAAGACTTACAGGAAACGTTTGACCTCTGTCATTGCCAACAAAGGTTATGTTACAAAGTATTGAGTTCAACTTTTGTTATTGACCAAATACTTATTTTCCACCATCATTTAGAAATAAATTCTTCAAAAATCCTACAATGTGATTTCCTGGATTTTCTTTCTCATTTTTGTCTCTCATAGTTGAAGTGTACCTATGATGAAAATGACAGACCTCTCTCATCTTTGTAAGTAGGAGAACTTGCACAATCAGTGGCTGACTAAATACTTTTTTGCCCCACTGTACCTAACTCTATCCAGGTGATCCAGACGGTAACATACCTAACTCTATCCAGGTGATCCGGACGGTAACATACCTAACTCTATCCAGGTGATCCGGACGGTAACATACCTAACTCTATTCAGGTGATCCGGAAGGTAACATACCTAACTCTATACAGGTGATCCAGACGGTAACATACCTAACTCTATCCAGGTGATCCGGACGGTAACATACCTAACTCTATCCAGGTGATCCAGACAGTAACATACCTAGCTCTATTCAGGTGATCCAGACGGTAACATACCTAACTCTATCCAGGTGATCCAGACGGTAACATACCTAACTCTATCCAGGTGATCCGGACGGTAACATACCCAACTCTATTCAGGTGATCCAGACAGTAACATACCTAACTCTATCCAGGTGATCCAGAGGGTAACATACCTAACTCTATCCAGGTGATCCAGACGGTAACGTACCTAACTCTATCCAGGTGATCCGCACGGTATAATATGCCCAACTCTATCCAGGTGATCCGCACGGTAACATACCTAACTCTATCCAGGTGATCCAGACGGTAACATACCTAACTCTATCCAGGTGATCCAGACGGTAACATACCTAACTCTATCCAGGTGATCCAGACGGTAACATACCTAACTCTATCCAGGTGATCCAGACGGTAACATACCTAACTCTATCCAGGTGATCCAGACGGTAACATACCTAACTCTATCCAGGTGATCCAGACGGTAACATACCTAACTCTATCCAGGTGATCCAGACGGTAACATACCTAACTCTATCCAGGTGATCCAGACGGTAACATACCTAACTCTATCCAGGTGATCCAGACGGTAACATACCTAACTCTATCCAGGTGATCCAGACGGTAACATACCTAACTCTATCCAGGTGATCCAGACGGTAACATACCTAACTCTATCCAGGTGATCCAGACGGTAACATACCTAACTCTATCCAGGTGATCCAGACGGTAACATACCTAACTCTATCCAGGTGATCCGGACGATAACATACCTAACTCTATTCAGGTGATCCAGACGGTAACATACCTAACTCTATCCAGGTGATCCAGACGGTAACATACCTAACTCTATTCAGGTGATCCAGACGGTAACATACCTAACTCTATCCAGGTGATCCAGACAGTAACATACCTAACTCTATCCAGGTGATCCAGACGGTAACATACCTAACTCTATCCAGGTGATCCAGACGGTAACATACCTAACTCTATCCAGGTGATCCAGACGGTAACATACCTAACTCTATCCAGGTGATCCAGACGGTAACATACCTAACTCTGTACAGGTGATCCAGATGGTAACATACCTAACTCTATACAGGTGACCCCTAGAGACCAGATGTCCACCTTCCCATCGTATTGGCCCTCGTCCATAGCCAAGATCACCTCTGGGGCCATCCTAATAGAGAGGTGGGGGGGGGGATAAGATAGAGGGAGAGAGATAGGGATAGAGAGAGGAGACAGAGAGATAGCAAGATAGAGAGATAGAGAGGTAGGTAGCAGTGAGGAGGAGAAGGAGGGGTTGTGATTATATGTTTATGAATGGAAGTACTTTTGGATTTAAAAATGTTTGTTTTATCCAAGCCAACATTTAAAGGAATATGACAACATGAGCCAAGCCGATGGACCTGACGTGATTGGTCTGTGAGAGGGAGAGGTGGAACGTGATTGGTCTGTGAGAGGGAGAGGTGGACGTGATTGGTCTGTGAGCGGGAGAGGTGGACGTGATTGGTCTGTGAGA
>CM030172.1:110000-195000 GCA_017639675.1 Aplochiton taeniatus
AGAGAAAGAGTGGTTGGTAGGGGTAGAGAAAGAGAGAGCAACAGAGTGGTTGGTACAGGTAGAGAGAGAGAGCGACAGAGAGAGAAGGAGGGAGGGAGAGAGAGAGAGAGAGAGAGAGAGAGAGAGAGAGCGCGCAACAGAGAGAGTGGTTGGTACAGGTAGAGCGACAGAGGTAGAGGTAGAGAAAGAGAGAGCAACAGAGAGAGAGGAGGGAGAGAGGGAGCGACAGAGTGGTTGGTAGAGGTAGAGAAAGAGAGAGCGACAAAGAGAGAGAGTGACAGAGAGAGTGGTTGGTACAGGTTGAGAGAGAGAGAGCAACAGAGAGAGCGAAGGAGGGAGAGAGAGGGAGCGACAGAGAGTGGTTGGTAGAGGTAGAGAAAGAGAGAGCGACAAAGAGAGAGAGCGACAGAGAGAGTGGTTGGTACAGGTTGAGAGAGAGAGAGAACAACAGAGAGAGAGAAGGAGGGAGAGAGAGGGACAGAGAGAGAGAAGGAGGGAGAGAGAGCGACAGAGAGAGTGGTTGGTAGGGCCATACCTCGTTGGACTGCTTTCCGTTGTAGGACATCTTCTTGATGGCAACAACCTCATTGGTGCGAACATCCCGCGCCTGTGGACACACACACACACACACACACACACACACACACACACACACACACATCATTTGAGGTCAGTGTTGTTTTCCATGCATGCAAATGTATGTAAGCATGGTTAGGTGTGTGTGTGTGTGTGTGTGTGTGTGTGTGTGTGTGTGTGTGTGTGTGTGTGTGTGTGTGTTCGTACGAAGTAAACGGCTCCAAAGCTGCCGTGGCCGATCTCCCGCAGGTCCGAGAACATCTTCTCGGGGTCATCTTTAAAGAAGAGCTCTGCCACATCCGGGTCTTTGAGGCTGCCCGCCCTTACTGAGGACGGCATTCTGGGTACTGTAGTCCCAGGCCAGGGCCGGGCAGGGGAGGGGTCGGGACTATCTTTGGGCGTGGCTACGCCAGAGACGCTGTAGGCTCATCTGACTCAAGAGGGGGGGGGGACTGAAATGAACACCTGGGGGGAGAGGGGGGAGAGAGAGATCCGACTCAAGAGGGGCTGGGCCAAAGGAGGGGACTGAAATGAACACCTGGGGGGAGAGGGGGGAGAGAGAGATCTGTATCAGAACATGTGGGGACATTTTGAAGGAGAGAATTTGGTATTCTCCCAGAAGAAGGAAATAATGAATATAATTCTAGTGAGCAGCAGGCCAAGCGTTCAAAGAAAGTGTTCGCTAAATAATAATAATAATAATTATAATAATAAGAATAATCTCAAACTACTCATTTGCTTTTGATAATACATTTGCTAATAGGCTACCAATAGGCTATATGATTAGTTTAGAAATATGCTAAATATTAACTATTTCCACGTAAAATTCAAACATACTATAAATCAAGTATGGTAGCGTAAAACCTTTCCCCCATAAAGAATGGGTCAAGGAGGTAGAAGTTTGAGAGTGTAATGGAAATGTTCAGGTCTATGCAGAAAACAACCCATTAAAGGAGGTGAGACTTCAGGCAATGATCAAAGTACAATTTTATTCATCAGTACAGAGAGGAAGTCTGTACACAGAGAAATGACTACAGTGAGTTTACTTTAACGACATAGTAAGTTCTGATTTGTTGACAAGGTGGAAACGAGTGTATCGGTCTAAAGTAAACAAATCATTCCATTGGTCAAGGGGATCACGTGTTACCTCACAGTATGAAAAAGGACACGTATGCCAACTTGTATTGTGATTGCTACGAACAGACAACACTAGCCTTCAGTGTCTCAGAGAGGCACATGTTATCTCTGTGGTGCTCGGGCCTTCACTCTGACCCTTCCCTCACATCTGAACAACAATTCAGACTTGAACATCCATTAGGACGGCCACATTTGGCCCTTACACTAGCTCCAACCTAAGAGCCCATAACATCTCTGCCAAGATTCAGGCAGCACCAGCTCCTCTCCTCCACACCTCAAGAAGAGGCCAGTGGTTTAGTGGGCAATGATAGCAGAGATCATTCAACAACCAAAAGTTCACCCAGAAAAAAGATGACACAGGGATGTGTGTGTGTGTGTGTGTGAGATACACAAAGGGGTACATATGATCTACAATCCACAGAGAAGGTTTAACAGCCTATCTAACATCTGATGTATTGACCGTCATAAGTCACCAGAGAGTTGGGATCTTAAGGCACCCCAAAATGGGGGCTGACGCCATCTGGTGGAACAAACTGGAAGCACCACCAGTGACTAAAGGTAGTGTGGAGACCTGGAGGCTTAATGAAAAGTTTGTAGAACCTGTGTGTGTGTGTGTGTGTGTGTGTGTGTGCGCGTGTGCGGAGAGAGAGAGAGAACAAAAATTCATACCACGGTTTTTCCCAATGTCTGGACGATAATGATATAATATCACGAAATACAAACGTCAAACTTATAGAAACAGAAAGGGAGACATTTCAATGCATATGTTTTGAATTCTGTGGTAAATATGAAACAAACAAAGGTATAGCAGTTAAATAAATGTGCATTGTAATAAAAATTGCTTTTCAATTTTATAAAACCAAACTGGACATAACATTGGACAGTTAAGTATGTATAGGAAAAGCTTTTTCTAAGAAGCCTACAAATGTCAAACTTGCCTACAAATTAATAATTCCTTTTGATGTTCTTAGGTTGTTACATACATTTTTACTAAATGGATATTATTAAAACCTAATAGACCAATAGATTTCAAAACAACAAGTAGTAGTGATCAAGAGACCTATGTTTGTTGATTAGTTGTAAAGCAAAGCAATTGATGTAGGCTACTGATTGGAAACTGAACACAGTCTTAGATCCCTGGGTGTAGACTATAACTAAACACCAGTCTTAGATCCTTGGATGTAGGCTATAACTGAACACAGTCTTAGATCCCTGGATGTAGGCTTTAACTCAACACAGTCTTAGATCCCTGGGTGTAGGCTATAACTGAACACAGTCTTAGATCCCTGGGTGTAGGCTATAACTGAACACATAGTCTTAGATCCCTGGATGTAGGCTATAACTGAACACATAGTCTTAGATCCCTGGATGTAGGCTATAACTGAACACATAGTCTTAGATCCCTGGATGTAGGCTATAACTGAACACAGTCTTAGATCCCTGGATGTAGGCTATAACTGAACACATAGTCTTAGATCCCTGGATGTAGGCTATAACTGAACACATAGTCTTAGATCCCTGGGTGTAGGCTATAACTGAACACATAGTCTTAGATCCCTGGATGTAGGCTATAACTGAACACATATTCTTAGATCCCCGGGTGTAGGCTATAACTGAACACAGTCTTAGATCCCTGGGTGTAGGCTATAACTGAACACAGTCTTAGATCCCTGGGTGTAGGCTATAACTGAACACAGTATTAGCTCCCTGGATGTAGCCTGTATATCTGCGGTCGTGTAAGCAACAAGTGGCTTGTGTAGCTACCTAACTTCCACGCTTTATGTGGGACCAAATCATCATCATCATCTTCGTCCGCTTATCCGATCGGGTCGCGGAGGTAGTAGTTCCAGCAGAGAGCCCCATCCTTCCCTTTCCCGGGCCACATCCGCCAGCTCTGACTGGGGGATTCCAAGGCGCTCCCCGACCAGCATGGAGATATAATCCCTCCACCTGGTCCTTGCTCTGCCCCGTGGCCTCCGCCCAGCTGGACGTGCCTGGAACACCTCCCTAGGGAGGCGGCCAGGTGGCATCCTAACTAGATGCCCGAACCACCTCAACTGGCTCCTTTCTACGCAAAGAAGCAGCGGATCTACTCAGAGTCCCTCCCGGATGACTGAACTTCTCACCCTATCCCTAAGGGAGAAGCCAGCCACCCTCCGGAGGAAACTCATTTCGGCCGCTTGTATCCGTGATCTCGTTCTTTCGGTCATGACCCATCCTTCGTGAGCATAGGTGAGAGTAGGAACAAAGATAGACCGGAAGATTGAGAGCTTTGCCTTTTGGCTCAACTCTCTCTTCGTTACAACGGTGCGATACAGCGACTGCAATACCGCTCCCGCGGCTCCGATTCTCTGGCCCAACTCACGTTGCATTTTCCCGTCACTCGAGAACAAAACCCCAAGATACTTAAACTCCTTCACTTGGGGTAAGGACTCATTCCCTACCTGGAGTAAACACTGCATCGGTTTCCTGCTGAGAACCATGGCCTCAGACTTGGAGGTGCTGGTCCTATCCCAGCCGCTTCACACTTGGCTGCAAACCGATCCAATGAGTGCTGAAGGTCGCAGGCTGATGGCGCCATCAGTACCACATCATCCGCAAAAAGCAGTGACGTGATCCCTAGCTCACCAAGCTGCAGCCCTCCACCCCCGCGGCTGCGCCTTGAAATCCTGTCCATGAATGTCACAAACAGAATCGGTGACAAAGCGCAGCCCTGTAGCAGACCAACCCTCACCGGAAAAGAGTTTGACTTACTGCCGAGAACCCGAACACAGCTTTCGCTTTGGGAGTACAGAGATTGGATGGCCCTAAGTAGTGACCCCCTCACCCCATACTCCCACAGCACCTCCCACAATAGCTTCCTGGGGACCCGGTCATACGCCTTCTCCAAATCTACAAAACACATGTAGACCGGATAGTCATACTCCCAGGCCCCCTCCAGGATTCTTGAGAGAGTAAAAAGTTGGTCCGTTGTTCCACGCCCTGGTCGGAAACCGCATTGTTCCTCTTCAATCTGAGGTTCAACTATCGGCCGGACCCTCCTTTCCAACACCCTAGAGTAAACTTTCCCGGGGAGGCTGAGTAATGTGATGCCCCTTTAATTGGCACACACTCTCCGGTCCCCCTTTTTGAAGAGGGGAACCACCACCCCGGTCTCCTTAGGTGCTGTTCCTGACCTCCACGCAATGTTGATGAGACGTGTCATCCATGACAGTCCCTCAACACCCAGAGCCTTCAGCATTTCAGGGTGGATCTCATCAACCCCTGGGGCTTTGCCACTGTGGAGTTGTTTGACGACCTCAGTGACCTCCACCAGGGAAATTGGCGTTGATCCCCCATCATCCTCTAGCTCCGCCTCAACCATAGAGGGGGGATTTGTCGGGTTTAGGAGTTCCTCAAAGTGCTCCTTCCACCGTCCCATCACCTGATCAGTTGAAGTCAACAGCGTCCCATCCTTGCTGTATACAGCTTGAATGCTTCCCTGCTTTCCCCTCCTGAGGTGCCGGATGGTTTTCCAGAACAACTTTGGTGCCAGCCTAAAGTCCTTCTCCATGGCTTCTCCGAACTCCTCTCACACCCGCTGCTTCGCCTCTGCCACCGCCGAGGCTGCAGTCCTCCGTGCCTGTCGATACCTTGCAACTGCTTCCGGAGTCCCCAGGGATAACACATCCCGGAAGGCTTCCTTCTTCAGTCGGACGGCTCCCCTGACCCCTGGTGTCCACCAGGGTCTTCGGGGATTACTGCCCCTTGAGGCACCCAAGACCTTGAGACCACAACTCGGAGGTGTGAGTTGAATGCCTCCCGTACCGGGGCCTCCTCCAGACGTTCCCAGTTCACCCGCACTACACGTTTGGGCTTACCAGGTCTGTCCGGAGGCTTCCCCGGCCACCTGACCCAACTCACCATCAGATGGTGATCAGTTGACAGCTCCACCCCTCTCTTTACCCGAGTGTCCAAAACATAGGGCCTCAGATCCGATAACAAAATCGATCATTGACCTTCTGCCCAGGGTGCTCTGGTACCAAGTACACTTATGAGCATCCTTATGTTCGAACATGGTGTTCGTTATGGCCAGTCCATGACTAGCACAGAAGTCCAATAATAAGCCACCACTCGGGTTCAGATCTGGGCGGCCGTGCCTCCAAATCACGCCCCTCCAAGTGTCTCCATCATTGCCCACATGTGCGTTGAAGTCTCCCAGTAAGACTACGGAGTCCCCACCAGGAGCCCTATGCAGGACTCCATCCAGGGTCTCCAAGAAGGCCGAATACTCCACACTACTGTTTGGCGCATAGGCGCAGACAACAGTCAGAGTTTTCCCCCCCGCGACCCGCAGGCGTAGGGAGGCGACCCTCTCATCCACCGGGATAAACTCCAACATAGAGGCACTCAGCCGGGGACTTATAAGTATCCCCACTCCCGCCTTGCGCCTGGCACCTTGGGCCACTCCGGAGAAGAATAGAGTCCAAACCCTGTCCAGGATTTAGGTACCAGAGCCGAGGCTGTGCGTAGAGGTAAGCCCCACCAGATCCAACTGGTAGCGCTCCACCTCCCGCACAAGCTCCGGCTCTTTCCCTCCCAGAGAGGTGACGTTCCACGTCCCCAAAGCCAGCCTCTGCCACCCAGGTCTGGTCCGTCGAGACCCTCTACCTTCACTACCACCTTTCTGGTAGCGCACCCGACCCCATTGGTTCTTCCCGCAGGTGGTGAGCCCACGGGACGCGGGACCAAATCGCAAGTTTAAAATCTTTATGTTCTCCAGTAGGTCTACTTTTGCTCAATCTCACCAATAGCTATATGTTTCTTGTTTAGCTACAATGTTAACCGTGTAACTGAAAACCTATGGGACATAGCTTAGTGCCAGGGTTCCTTGAGTTCAAAGTAATTCCGGCTAAGCTACCTCCCATAGTTTCCAGTCAAATGGTTAGCATTGTAGCAAAACGGAAAAACGCAATTACTGAAAAACAGGCCAAATAGATATAAAAACTATGGTTATACATTCCAAATATTAGACCCAAACTATTATTTTACAGCCCAACCTGTTCCAAACCCTCAAAATAAAATGTGACCCTTGCTAATACAGTGAGTATGCAGCCAGCCTAACAAACCTTCGTTAACATGGTGCCCTGCTCGAGTTCTGCTGACCAGAAACAAATAAGGCAAGCACAACCGTAAAGTATAACTCTTATATTGAAATCAATGTTGTTTAAGTACTGATTTGAATGTATTTTTCTTAAATAAAACTACAGGAATTTCATTAACTTATCACGGTATCCATTACGCCATCTCATACCAGTATATCGGTTTATATCTCGAAGAAAAAAAACTGTGTCTGTGTTATGTATTGCTGCGACTATTGATGAACAGAATGCTTATCTGAGTGAGTCAGCACTCTCAGGACTCTTTAGGCAAGACACCCAAAACATATTCACTCCCCCACCCAGTACCAACAAAGAAGAAGAGGGCAGACAGCCAGAGAAACAGCCAGAGAAACGTTTAATGCAGGTGGTGACTTGATGGATTAAATATGTTTGTAATAATACAAAGCAATATCGAGGTCTAATCAACTACATGTTATGGGTTACAAATAGGCCCTATAGCAACGCTTCATTAGCTTACAGCTTCTACACACACACACACGATGAAAAGAGAATGCTGAAGACTGAGTCACAAGACTGTCCTGGGAGCGGGAGAAAGGCAGGCGAGCGTGCACACGCGTCATGCAACACACGCACGCACGCACGCACACACACACACACACACACACACACAACAACAAACAGAGCATTGATCAGTGGTGCTGCAGCCACATCTCTGCTTGTGTGTGTGAGTGTGTGTGTGCGTGTTGATCTAGTGGCTGTATTGATTCCCTCCAGGAGAAACCTAAGGGGGCAACAGAGTGTATGAGGGAGAAAGGAGTGGTCGAGCGCGAGAGAGAGAGAGAGAGAGATGGACGAGGAGAGGTAATGAGACACAGAGAGAGAGAATGAAAACTAAGGATTGATCCCATTCTGTTGTGCTTCTCATCTCACACAGACACAGACACAGACACAGACACAGACACAGACACAGACACAGACACAGACACAGACACAGACAAACCTGTGTCAGGGGACAGCCAAGAGATGGTACCCCAGTCCTCCTTATTCTCCTCTCTCTGAGCACAGAGAAAAGTACGAGCAACAAACCAACCCCATACAGAAGAGCTAAGCCATACCATTAAGAACATTAAAAGCCTGAACTCATCTCCCATCAAAAGCAGTCATCTTCAGGTGCAGGGAAAAGGAGGAAGGAAAGGAGAGAGCCATGTTGAATTCCAACTGAAGAAAACACAAGATGATTAGCGGAGTTTAGTTCACTTTAATTGTTTTACTTGTTTAAATTCTGTCAGCCAGACGCTGGGTTTCCAATCAGCTGGCTTAAGAAGGGGAGACCTAAGAGTGGCTTACGGCAACTCAACCAATCAGCTGGCTTAACCGTCCGAGAGGTCTACTGCTGCAAGAGAAAAGTAGGCCTAACTCAGTCAGCTGTGGGGGGCATCCAATGGCAAGGTGCAGTCTGGGTAGGGAGCTAATTGTGGCTTTCCTCAATGCTTTTGGCAACAGGCAGGAGAACCACAGTTCGGCTTCTAAAAGTCTTACTGTGCTCCCTGAACGCTTTGATTCGTTCTAAACAATACCATGTTAGCTGGTGTGGCTAACAGAGAGCATGCCTACAATTGAGGAGGAGTAGACTACAGCATCACAGCATTTAAAATGCACCTTTAGATCAAAACATTATGGAGGAGTAGACTACAGCATCACAGCTTTTAAAATGCACCTTTAGATCAAACCCCTATGGAGGAGGTGTAGACTACAGCATCACCTTTAGATCAAAGACAGGGACCAGCAGAGAGGAGGAGGAAACTGTGTGTCACTTTGCAAAACTGCCACGATTAATATATTTTTTAATTAAATGCAGACGGCAGGGTCGTAACGTCCCGTTGCCGTAGCAACCGAACGCTCACGCGCCAACGGCGTGTCACTTTCATAACCGGCCGTTGGTGCGTGCTGCACCTGACAGTCTATCTGGGTGGCGTTTGGGCCCTCAGGCCAGAGCAGAGCCTGAGCACGCTTTGCTGTGATCCAACACCTTGATCCCTTTCTCCTGAGATACACTTTAAATCCATACTCATACAGCCATGCACACCATCAACTCGGACTACGGGCATGGCATACAGTCCCTCCAACTAACACCTAACAATATAAACAGCCACCACAGCAAGCAACAGAAAATGAGAACATTAAGAGCCTTAAAATAATTGGCTTGGCTAGGAATCTCAATGAGCCGGTCCAGCCTGCACCTTCCCTCACCAAATCAAGGGCCGTCTTATACAACACAAAACAAGACACACAACCACAAAGGAAAGCGCTATCCCTTGAGATGTCATCTAAGCACAGACGATGCCCACATTTGAAGAAATTGAATCCAACCTGTGGAGAGATAGGTTGAACATGAAAGGCACTCAAAGAGTGAATCACTGGCTAAGTTGTTCTATTATTTACCAGATTGCCTTCAGAGGCAAAAAAAACATGGACTGTCTTACAGACATTCAAAACAAACCGTGACCAGCACTCAGACACAAACATAGATGAACATACTGTACACAATGACCAAAACTGAGATTTATATGCTAATTAATGATTCACATTTCAAAAAGAGGTAACCAATTTAAACACGATATAATGAAATAGTACAAATAGTCCTACTCCTTTGGAATGCGGACGTGACAGGATGGCACCAAGCTGAGCTCGTGCAAGAGCTGCCGTAACAACACAAATATGAATCATCATGAGCAAATTTCGACTCACTGGTGTTGCTCAATAACTGATGTGCTAGCAGATGTGACATTTACTTGACACTAACGTTGGCACTTTGTCATATAGCGCAAGACTAGCGCACACGGACATAAGCAAAGCTAGAAAAAACTCCCCAAATGTTACGCAATGTCAACACAGAAATGAGGAATGCAACTCACGTCACACAGCTCACACGCAGCCAGCAAGTTAGCTAACAAGCACTGGATGCAAACGGTCTACAAGGAAGGCAAACCTAACAACATTAATTGTAGCGCAAGCTAACCAGCTAGTTAACTAGCTAACGTTACCTAGGAAACCGTTGATTTGCCACGATCACTGCATTGCCATCAACCTCATTCTATGTTAAAATATGAAAGCATGCTGCTACCCCATAATTCAACAACAACAGTAGCATGAAAAGCTAGGCTATAAGCTATCGCCCCGTAAAGAAAAGACACCAGAGCAATGAATCACATTATGAGAAAAACAACGGGGAGAGTATCATTCACTGCTTGCTGGTAGTTCGTGATGATATAGTGTGCCATCATTGCATTGGATGAATGCTATAAAGCAAATTGACAAGATTGCTATAGCCAACGTTTATAAATTGGGCAGATTGGTCGGGGTTTGGCAAAAACATGTAACGTTTGATAGCGTGACACAATTCAATAGTGGTTAGCAGACACATTGATATGCCGTCACCTGAGGCTTCCGTAATTGACAAGCAAACATCTTAAAAATTACTAGCCAATGCTAGATACCTGTATTAAAGACTTTAGCAACGTATGTTCAATGTTATGGGCGCTGTCACGTCTTACCTTCTACCATCGCTTATAAATGATCTGTCCGCCCTGACAGGCACAAGTCATATAGTTCGTTAGTAAGCTCATTTCCTATTAAGTATATAACATTGACGTTAGGCCGTGAAAGTTGAGAGAAACATGTGCGACTGTTATTCGGCAAGCATCATACAATAAGCAATGGTATAACGTTAGTCAGTTCACTTAAGAAGAAAGGCCGAATTAAACATCGAGGAAATGCCGAGTGTAGAGCACAGATTTGTAGCTAGCTTCTACGCTAGCTATTGCTAACTAACTAAGCTAGCTAACGTTAATTTGTTATCCAACACAGACTTATTGAAATTAAGTCTCCGACAACTGTGTCAACCAGTTCACACAAACAGTGGCCGTTAAAATCAGACGGAAGATGTAATACATTCCAGTTACCTTGCTCACAAGTAGTCGTAGTAGTGGCAAAACATCAGCAAGCGACCTAGCTGGCGTTAACCCTTGTTATATGTCGTACAGCTATTGCTACTAGCGCAATCAGGCAAAAAAATGGCGGCGGATAGAATCAGCTCTTTTCCTCACCACTATGGCAATCACAGGGGTGAAATTTGTCAAAACTTTTTGAAAGTTGACAGCAACGCTCAGACTTCACTTCCAATACCGATAAATGGTGTCACCTACTACAAACTGACTGAACAAAGTTGATCAGTGTACGAGTTTAATGGTAATGACAGTCTTCAGTGAGGTAGCCTCCACTCGGAATAAAGGTATCCGTTCCATAATTTGATTAATATACATTATGTGTCTGCAATTCCTCCGATTGACATTATTAGAGAAAGCTATCTATCGATGACAGCCGTGCAAGGTTAGATGTTGCCAATATGTGGGGAGTGGACATAGCACAGTTTAGTAGTTTGTTCTTCAATTCCATTTCAATTTACTTGTGTCTCGTGTGTTTATCTGATATTTAGGAATACTTAAAAAACAGATCCATTCCATATAAAGAAGGGTTATCACTCCGTGTGCGTGTTTGTGTCGGGGCTGCATATGTTTCTACCTGTGTTTCCGTCCTTGCCTGAGCTCCTAACCTGATTATGATTTAAGTCTAGGCTATACCAAAAATAGACTTTATAGTGACTAAACATTGCAGGTACCCAATCCACCTATGTGTGCGTGTGTGTGTGTGTGTGCGCGTTTGAACACTGAGTTTGTGTGACCCCGGATTCAATTGACCCCTAGGGTTTGAACGTCATTGTTTCGAGGTTATCTTCTGACCGTTATTGCTACTTAGTGATCTGCAGCTAAATAAAGAGGCTGTCTTACAGCAGAACTTGTGTAGTGTATCAGTTTATCAAAGTTAGGCATATTGCACAATTGGGGAAGTAATTTTACTGAAGTGAGTGTCCTATCTGTCAGTCTAAAAAAACTCAGAAGAGGGTAACTACATTATTCTGTTTTAATATTGTTCTTCAGACAGGAGCAGTTTAAATTCCCTATTTAATTGATGTTAGATAACACCTAACATTACACTAAGCTAAAAAAAAAAAAAAAAATACAAGGATACATCTTCTAATTTCAAACACAAATAGACATAGGAGCAGGTGGCGCTTACATGGATGGAAAAACATACATTATTCAAGGTAATTCATGGAATAAGCCCACACTATAGATATGTAGCTGCTTGGAAGGCAAAGGGTTAAAGATGGACATTCCACAACAGACTGCAGGCTAGGGAACCAATCAACTGGCAGAACTAGGCTTCTAGAGCTCTGATTGGCTGCCTGCATCCCGTTGTCCTGACGATAAGAATTAGGTCCTGCCTGTGTGGCCTGTATCCATGCACAAGGGAAGCACTGGAGCTTTGGAGCAAAAGATAGGCAGTTTATCTCTCTCTCTCTCCCTACCTTTAATAATGTGTCTCTTATATGGGACTATGTTGTTTATTTGCCCCCTTTCAGTTTGCTAGCTTTATCTGCTACACATGATCTTCAGATGAAAATATAGTCATTAGTGTTGAAATGCCATGTAGTGGACATTGAAGCTTTATTCTGCTTAAGTGTGTCAGACTTTTGTCTCTATACAAATACACATCTAAATACATTATAGAAATGCATAAACAGAAACTCACAAGCCAACGACAGTGTTTGCTAAGTATGAGGGCACGGGTGTGTGAGTAAACAAAAGTGTTTGTAGACATAGACAAGGAGATAGGCCTGATTTAAATGTTTTTGCCATTTATTTCATCCTAGTATGGTACATACAACATCAGAACAGTAACATGTTATTTAGAATGTGTGGCCTGTCTATATTTTTTCTAAATTTTTTCCCAAGATTTTAGAGTTATTTGAATATCTGCAATCTCATGGTTTATATATATCTATAATTAATACACACACACACACACACACACACACACACACACACGTATATACAATAGGACAATAACAGGCAAACATGCTTCAATGTTTGGGATGACAGTGGCTCAGTAACGGGTTAGTGTTCTGAACGCTGGCATCCAAATCAGAGCAGAATATTTCGACATTTACTTTGACTATATTCCTGTAGAATTACCTTGGATATTATTTTCCATAATTATGAATATTGGTACTTTAAAGCCAAGAGCATGACCTTGCATCATCAATTTTGTCAAACTTTGTGGATGTACACCTGTGGTTGGAAGCGTGCCACTTCCACAACACGGAGGTAGAGATTGAAGCACATGGCTAAAGGTTGCCACCTACTGGCTGTGGTCAGTACTAAAGAAAGAGGTGTACAATAATGATGAACATCGCAGCAACAGGTGTGTCAATGAGGAAAAAGAGGTGGACACAGAAAATATGAGGTTAGAGAAATTGGTAGTGAGAGTAGCGGGGAGATAGTAAAAAAGTGAGGGAAGACTGGATGAATAAAGATGAGGAGGAAAGTGTAAGTATGTAAAGAGAGAAAGAGAGAGGCTGAGTATAAGGGAGAGACAACAGAAAGGGATCGTGAGAGAAAGTGGACATTGTATTTACTTATCACAGCTGTGCACTTTCATAGTAGTTTGTTTTGTAACAGACAGTTCACAGCACTTTGAAATTATCCAAATTCCACTAAGCATGCACATTCCAGTGACTTTTCAGTCGGCAGAACAGACGCAAATAATACATTTTTAAAAAGCTTTGTCACTCCAACAAAAATAGCCTTGAATGTTCTGTAATTTCTTGTGTTGTAGCTTCCTCTCTGGAGGAAGTTGCTGTCACCTGCAACTCTTTCACGTTTTACAGCATTTCTCTAGTCGCTCTGTAGAACTCCTGGTGACTGAGAGATTTGCCTTGAAGTATTATTTTGAAGCCTAGAGCTCTAGTCAGCAGAAAGACTACAGTTGCCTCAGTCTTTGGTGGGGAAGAGAGAGAGAGAGACAAAGAAAGTGAGACAGGAAGAGAGAGAGAGAGAGAAAGAAAGAAAGTGAGACAGGAAGAGAAAGAAAGAAAGAGATTAATAACAGCTCTGCAAACTAAAAAGGAGCTAACAAACTGGAAATCCTTGTGCTGGTGGGACCTGTTGCTTCGGGTGCAGATGACTCTACTATATCTATATCTATATCTCTAGGATTTTGTGGGAATCTTTAAACAAATCCAAATCAACAGAGGCACAGCCTTGGAGAAAACTTTATTTAAAATGTTTTTATTAAAGAGCTAATTTTAGTAGCAATATTTTACTTGCCATACATTTTCTTAATGTTTCTATTTCTCCTTTTTAATTTTGTATTTCTGTTTTTATGGAACTCTTATATCCCAAAAGGGGTAATCTAGAGTAATACAAATCTCAAATCTCATTGTTGTAAACTTTAATTATGTTATTCTTCCTCGATGATGAAGCTGAAAGCATGGTAATGTATCTAATTCATTGTAATACATGTTATGTACCGCATCTTTGATACATTTTCAAACGAGATAAAATGCAAGGACTGTCAGACTCAGATGCCTAAAACATTGTAGGAGCATGATCCTAAAATAGAATTCAGCTGAATTGTGCCAGAGCCATTCTGAACAGAACTAATTAAATCAAATTCAGTTGATGCCAGTACATTTTACAGTACAGTGAGTGTGTTTGTCAATATTTAACTAGGTATAAGATTACAGTCACATATACACGTCTTTTTATCAGCTATTTTATATTTCCGCAACCTCTGCATTACTGTTACAGATTAGAGTTAATGCGGTATGGCACCAATTTACCAATTTACTCCCTGCAGGCATTGTGGGTGTGCCACCCATTTTCCCCCTCAGATGCTTGTGGCAGCTTCCTGAACTAGTGGCACAGCCTCAAGTAGACTAACAACACAAGTGCTCTTATCGACCGTCCACAGCTTATGGACATGCATGGAGTGAAGGATGAAATGATTTGGCTTTCACTGCAGAAAGTCAAAAACAACAACCATACAAGCCTAAAGGTCTGTTGAAGTGTCTGTTTTTGAAACAAATTAATTTCCAATGGCGCCAAAGTGGTTTTGCACAGCATGTTGACGCCCCCCCCCCGCACCCCCCCTGCTCTGTCATCTATTATTCCATTGCAATTCCTGATGTTTCAGTATCGGTATCGAGATGTTTAGGGATGTCATACCTTTGGTGTCATGACAACATTACCCACAATTCAGCTCTCCACCACCACAACAACAATATTAGCAGAATGGCTACCAAAACCCCAAAAGTGACACCAGCTATAACAGCTCCAGGGATCCCAAAAGGGTTAGCAGAGTCGCCATCTTCTGCCTTCCTGATGGTGCTGAAGCAGGAGCCCACGTTGCCCACCCGGTCCACAGCCACCAGCTCTACATCAGGTGAACAGCAGGAGGCGCTGTAGGACACCAACGTCAGACTATATCCATGGGCGCCCACGACTGTGCTGGTGTTCAGAGTGCCGTTGCCCTGGCGCAGCCTGACGCTCTCGATGCCCGTCCCGTTGCCGTCAGTCAGGTTGGCAGAGAGCTGCCAGGTGGTCAGGCTGCAGGCGTCAGAACAGTTAGCCGACACACTGAGCACCTGACACACTGGACGGAATATGTCTGTCACCTATAACAACCAGACAAAAGAGAAAGGTTTGAAAAGCAGTTCAGTATCCGTTCTTTTAGATAATATTATGTATTGTCATAATCCTAAACAATAATATTGATTTCTACATATTCTTACAAAAATAAACTGAAACAGTGTTCTAAACAAGTATTTTTTATTTAATAACATCAGTTTTACAGGGGTAAAAACCGAGAGTCTCAGGACGGCGTAGTTGGTGTCTGTGGCTCCGGGGGCCTCAGCCTCGATGGTCAGAGTGACATCACTTCCTGAGACGGTGTCAGAGGGGGCTGTCAGGGTCACTGTACCGCTGGCCACCCCCCCACTGACCAGAAGCAGGCTGGTGGGGGAGTAAGAGCTAAAGCCACGGTCGTTGGTTGCTCGGATGGTGTAGGTGCCTCCTGTCCCATTGGTTGCCACGGTGAAGGGGACAGAGAATGGAGATCCTGGTTTTAGAAAGTCGTCAGAATCAACCTGTAGACCACAGAGGACAAAGACAAAGAGGAATCCTCTCAATGGAAAAAGAGAAAACACTGTGTCCTTTATAAATATGCATAGTCTATGAAATAGGAGGGAAAATTGCTAGCTGCATTATTTAAGAAAAGCTACCAGACCGGAAATGACATGGATATCCTCTGTACGTTCTTGCTTTGTATTTACTGTAGTAAACAAAACCACACAGAAATATGCTAAACAAAAACTGAACCAAAAAGGCTGAATATTGTTTCTATAGAGTTCTTACTCGAGTGATGTTTCCCTTTCAACATGCCGTCTCTTTCCATGTATTTTTGTCTCATATACAGTCAGTGTGATGTACTGAGTATATACTCTTACTGTAGTGTACTCACAGTGTGATGTACTGAGTATATACTCTTACTGTAGTGTACTCACAGTCAGTGTGATGTACTGAGTATATACTCTTACTGTAGTGTACTCACAGTGTGATGTACTGAGTATATACTCTTACTGTAGTGTACTCACAGTCAGTGTGATGTACTGAGTATATACTCTTACTGTAGTGTACTCACAGTCAGTGTGATGTACTGAGTATATACTCTTACTGTAGTGTACTCACAGTCAGTGTGATGTACTGAGTATATACTCTTACTGTAGTGTACTCACAGTGTGATGTACTGAGTATATACTCTTACTGTAGTGTACTCACAGTCAGTGTGATGTACTGAGTATATACTCTTACTGTAGTGTACTCACAGTGTGATGTACTGAGTATATACTCTTACTGCAGTGTACTCACAGTCAATGGGATGTACTGAGTATATACTCTTACTGCAGTGTACTCACAGTCAGTGTGATGTACTGTGTTTGTGTGTGTGTGTGTGTGTGTGTGTGTGTGTGTTTGGTGGGGGGTATCTAAATCAGCTCTTATATCTGACTCACGGTCAGTGTAATGTACTGAGTATATACTGTGTGTGTATGTGTATGTGTGTGTGTGTGTGTGTTTGGTGGGGGGTATCTAAATCAGCTCTTATATCTGACTCACGGTCAGTGTAATGTACTGAGTATATACTGTGTGTGTGTGTGTGTGTGTGTGTGTGTGTGTGTGTGTGTGTGTGTGTTTGGTGGGGGGTATCTAAATCAGCTCTTATATCTGACTCACGGTCAGTGTAATGTACTGAGTATATACTGTTTGTGTGTGTGTGTGTGTGTGTGTGTGTGTTTGGTGGGGGGTATCTAAATCAGCTCTTATATCTGACTCACGGTCAGTGTAATGTACTGAGTATATACTGTGTGTGTGTGTGTGTGTGTGTGTGTGTGTGTGTGTGTGTGTGTGTGTGTGTGTTTGGTGGGGGCTATCTAAATCAGCTCTTATATCTGACTCACGGTCAGTGTAATGTACTGAGTATATACTGTGTGTGTGTGTGTGTGTATGTGTGTGTGTGTGTGTGTGTGTGTGTGTGTGTGTGTGTGTGTGTGTGTGTGTGTTTGGTGGGGGGTATCTAAATCAGCTCTTATATCTGACTCACGGTCAGTGTAATGTACTGAGTATATACTGTGTGTGTGTGTGTGTGTGTGTGTGTGTGTGTGTGTGTGTGTGTGTGTGTGTGTGTGTGTGTGTTTGGTGGGGGGTATCTAAATCAGCTCTTATATCTGACTCACGGTCAGTGTAATGTACTGAGTATATACTGTGTGTGTGTGTGTGTGTGTGTGTGTGTGTGTGTGTGTGTGTGTGTGTTTGGTGGGGTGTATCTAAATCAGCTCTTATATCTGACTCATGGTCAGTGTAATGTACTGAGTATATACTGTGTGTGTGTGTGTGTGTGTGTTTGGTGGGGGGTATCTAAATCAGCTCTTATATCTGACTCACGGTCAGTGTGATGTACTGAGTATATACTGTGTGTGTGTGTGTGTGTGTGTGTGTTTGGTGGGGTGTATCTAAATCAGCTCTTATATCTGACTCATGGTCAGTGTAATGTACTGAGTATATACTGTGTGTGTGTGTGTGTGTGTGTTTGGTGGGGGGTATCTAAATCAGCTCTTATATCTGACTCACGGTCAGTGTGATGTACTGAGTATATACTGTGTGTGTGTGTGTGTGTGTGTGTTTGGTGGGGGGTATCTAAATCAGCTCTTATATCTGACTCACGGTCAGTGTAATGTACTGAGTATATACTGTGTGTGTGTGTGTGTTTGGTGGGGGGTATCTAAATCAGCTCTTATATCTGACTCACGGTCAGTGTGATGCTGGACGCTCTGAGGCTGGTGGAGGATTGTCTCTGGAAGTTTCCTGCTGCAGCTCTGGAGGAAGTGCTGCTAGTCTCCTCACCCCGCAGACGCACCACAAAGTTCCCTGATGGGATTCTGTCTAAACGCACCAAGAACTCTCTTCCCCCCAGCGGCTCCACAGCGCCGTTGACCTCCCCTGACCCCGAGGTCTCCACCAGAGCCACCTCTGTCACCGTCACCGAGTCGCTGCCCGTTACCGTCACCAGCAAGGTAGCGTTACCTCATAGTTGAAAAGGAGGGAAAGTATTAGCTATGATACATTACCTCATAGTGGGAGAGACAAGGATCCAAGCATTACAAAGAGAAGGGTAAACGTAAAGTATTAGCTATGATACATTACCTCATAGTGGGAGAGACAAGGATCCAAGCATTACAAAGAGAAGGGTAAACGTAAAGTATTAGCTATGATACATGATATGATACATTACCTCATAGTGGGAGAGACAAGGATCAAAGCATTACAAAGAGAAGGGTAAACGTAAAGTATTAGCTATGATACATGATATGATACATTACCTCATAGTGGGAGAGACAAGGATCCAAGCATTACAAAGAGAAGGGTAAACGTAAAGTATTAGCTATGATACATGATATGATACATTACCTCATAGCGGGAGAGACAAGGATCAAAGCATTACAAAGAGAAGGGTAAACGTAAAGTATTAGCTATGATACATGATATGATACATTACCTCATAGTGGGAGAGACAAGGATCCAAGCATTACAAAGAGAAGGGTAAACGTCAGGATTACAAAGAGAAGGATAAACGTAAGCATTACAAAGAGAAGGATAAACGTAAGCATTACAAAGAGAAGGGTAAACGTAAGCATTACAAAGAGAAGGGTAAACGTCAGGATTACAAAGAGAAGGGTAAACGTCAGGATTACAAAGAGAAGGGTAAACGTAAGCATTACAAAGAGAAGGGTAAACGTAAGCATTACAATGAGAAGGATAAACGTAAGCATTACAAAGAGAAGGGTAGACGTCAGGATTACAAAGAGAAGGGTAAACGTCAGGATTACAATGAGAAGGATAAACGTAAGCATTACAAAGAGAAGGGTAAACGTCAGGATTACAAAGAGAAGGGTAAACGTATTCAATCAGCATTACAATGAGCAGAGTTAATAAAGTATAAAATACATGCTGTAAAAAGTAAAATAAGCCTAACAGGGTTTTTGTTGATTTAATTATTATTATTATTACTTATAATTCAACGATAACTTTGACAATTAAAATATGATCTGGTTTTAGCCTTCTCCAGGCAATGTAAAAATGTATTTAGCTGAAGGCTGCAGCGCCGTTTCAGTGCCATGTTTGTTTTGTTCTCCTTAGCGTCTTACCGGCACTGGGACGGGTTTCCAGGGCTGCAAACCCTGGGTGGGGGCCTTCGAACAGCTTCACAAAGTTAAACAGGAAGTCTACAGCACTCTGACCTGGAAGTACACATATCCATAGGATTTAATTAAAGAAGAAGTCACTCTAACGCCATGGACCTCACCATTTTATTAAAACGACTACCGTAATTTGTAAACAAAGCTAATGTTTCCTTTTCTGTCGAACCTATGACCTTCAGGGTGTAGGGCTGAGTTGACGTCATTCTGATTTTCCAGGTTCCTACTTCTTTGTTGAGCCTCAGAGTCAGGAAGTTACCCACAGTTTGGATCGTTCCCAAAGATCCATTCAGCTCCAGATTACTCTGTGACAAACCTGCCATGCAGTCACCATAGCAGCCAACAGTAAAAATACTTTCCAACAAATTAAAACCTGATTAAAAGATTCATTTTCTTGGGCCTGGTTTACAGCAAACCATTACTTATACATTCACAAATTTTTTTTAATAAAATGTGTGAATGCAAAATGTATTAAATGCTCAATTTAGTTAGATTGGAGAGCGCAGCTGAGGGGCTGGTGAGATACAGTATATACAGTAGATACATATGCTGCCATACAGTCACCATAGTGGTTGAATTCACACCTGAGGGGCTGGTGAGATACAGTATATACAGTAGATACATATACTGCCATACAGTCACCATAGTGGTTGAATTCACACCTGAGGGGCTGGTGAGATACAGTATATACAGTAGATACATATACTGCCATACAGTCACCATAGTGGTTGAATTCACACCTGAGGGGCTGGTGAGATACAGTATATACAGTAGATACATATACTGCCATACAGTCACCATAGTGGTTGAATTCACACCTGAGGGCCTGGTGAGATACAGTATATACAGTAGATACATATACTGCCATACAGTCACCATAGTGGTTGAATTCACACCTGAGGGGCTGGTGAGATACAGTATATACAGTAGATACATATACTGCCATACAGTCACCATAGTGGTTGAATTCACACCTGAGGGCCTGGTGAGATACAGTATATACAGTAGATACATATACTGCCATACAGTCACCATAGTGGTTGAATTCACACCTGAGGGGCTGGTGAGATACAGTATATACAGTAGATACATATACTGCCATACAGTCACCATAGTGGTTGAATTCACACCTGAGGGGCTGGTGAGAGTGAAGGAGAGGGAGCGTCCTGTGATGTAGACAGTCAGGGTGTTCACTGATTGGTCAACAGAGAAAGCGAAACGGTCAGCCACTGCTGGACCACTGACGACCTGGAGAAGAGTCACCTGACACAGAGAGACCGGGAGGGAACCGTTGGAAACTTTGGGTCACAATGTAGTGCAACATGAAGAATAATAATAAAAATCAACATGAAATCAAGGATTTTCAAAACTTCAAATGCCATCCTTAATGTTAAGGCAGCATTTCATGTAATTATTATCATTTTCATATTATTTTGATTTTGATTTATTAACAATATTTCATACCAGATTCAAGAAAGAGGAGGATATGGTTAGAGAGGGGTTGGAAGGGGTTTGGAACCATTATTACAAGATCTGCCGCTCAGACATGCAAGTTAGTCACATTAGATATACATGTAAGTTAGTCACATTAGATATACATGTACATTAGTCACAATAGATATACATGTAAGATAGTAACATTAGATATACATGTAAGTTAGTCACATTAGATATACATGTACATTAGTCACAATAGATATACATGTAAGATAGTAACATTAGATATACATGTAAGTTAGTCACATTAGATATACATGTAAGTTAGTCACATTAGATATACATGTAAGTTAGTCACATTAGATATACATGTACATTAGTCACAATAGATATACATGTAAGATAGTAACATTAGATATACATGTAAGTTAGTCACATTAGATATACATGCAAGTTAGTCACATTAGATTTACATGTAAGTTAGTCGCATTAGATATACATGTAAGATTGTAACATTAGATATACATGTACATTAGTCACAATAGATATACATGTAAGATAGTAACATTAGATATACATGCAAGTTAGCCACATTACATGTAAGATAGTCACATTAGATATACATGTAAGTTAGTCACATTAGATATACATGTAAGATAGTCACAATAGATATACATGTAAGTTAGTCACATTAGATATAACTTAGTCACATATATCCTAATAAAACATGAAATTGAGAAGTTTAAAAAATGTCGCAGCTACACTGGTAAGTCCAATTCCTGTTTTGTGTGTGTGTAGTGTATACCTGGAGGGGGTTGGAGGCCTCAGTGATGATGCTGGTAGCATGGAGTAACTGTGTCTTAGTGACCTGGATGGCCTGTCCTCCTGAGATCTGAGCTGTTTGTATGGGACACTAGAGCTCGATGGTATAATCATATTGTAAAGTATGTACCTGGAGGGGGCTGGAGGCCTCAGTGATGATGCTGGTGGCATGGAGTAACTGTGTCTTAGTGACCTGGATGGCCTGTCCTCCTGAGATCTCAGCCAGCTCTCCATACAACTCAGCCTTCGACCCCTTCAGGCTCCTTCTGCCACGGCCCGACAAACTTCCGGTCAGCATAAAGTTCACCTGAGGATCATTGCCTAGATTTTTAGTCACATTTTCCCCCTCAATAATAATAATAAAACATAACTTTTTGTACAATGTTTCAGTCCTGTAAATCTGTAAAATACAGTTAATTATTGGTAACTAATCTGGTGTGAATTTACTTTCAATACAGGAGAGGTTTAAGACAGTGTGGGTATTTACCCTGGACATGGTGATTTCTATCAGTGCGTTTATCATGCCGATCAGGTGAAGGTCATAAGCTTCACCGTCGGTGAAAACGAAGATGTCAGAAGCAGGAGGGGCTGTTGTTAAAGCCAGCTAATATCAACCAAGGAACACAAGAGAACACAAGAGAAGACAAGGAGTTTTGATTTGCCTCTCCTTTTATCTTAGAATATGTACTTTGTTTTATGTTTCATGACAGGCTAAATTTGGTTGGTGTCACTGAGTAATATTTTAATATATATATATATATATATATATATATATATATATATATATATATATATATATGCTGTGTGTGTGTGTGTGTGTGTGTGTGTGTGTGTGTGTGTGTGTGTTCTGTTGTACCTGCACTGCTGAGCGACCAGGTTCTTTACAGTAACCTTAGATACTACCTCATCATGAGCGTTTGGTTGTACCTGCACTGCTGACAGACTGGGTTCTTTGGGGCCTCCTCCCCAACGTGTTTTCAAACTATTAAGTGCATTCCTGAAGACGTCTGGATCGGTTGTCTTTGTCACAGGACCAATGTCTGAAATACCAGAAAAGCATTGAATTTGAAAAAAAGGCAAATTCATATTTCCAATTCAACTTGAGTAACACTCTAAAGAGAGTAAAAGACCTGAAATAAAGTATTATTTAATTAAAAGTTTTTCTTTTATGACAAATTTGGAAGCCCAACTATCCACACTTTTTTCAGTCCTAATTTTAATATACCTGAAATACATGCTTAACTAATACACATTATGATTTTAAAATACCTGAAATACATTCTTAACTAATATACATTACACACTGATAAATATCAAAAAATTAGCTCATCAACATTAGGTCAAACATAATAAGTTGTTGGTTACAGGTGGAAGCAATTATATACTTATTATTTACATTTCTCCATCAAAACAGTGGTATACACAAAACTCAGGCCACACAGTCTCAAGTGTAATCAAATGTTTTTATTAGCTATCAAGCAAAGTCAGCAAGAACCAGAGTTGTAATTGTTTACCCTTAATATTTAGGTAATGATGGGTTAACAGTTCCAATGCTAATTATAATAGTTCTGGTGGGGCTTGCTATCCGCTCCAGTCACTTTTAATTCTGTGGCTGTATTGTGGTTTTGTCCTACCTGGGTCATTGAAAGGAACCAGGATGTAGAGAGAGGGCTTGTCATCTGTTCCTCTCCAACTGTCAACAAAGGAGTTGACATAACCTTTCAACGCAGCAAGGTCATCCCGCATGGTTAACGTTGTGTCTACCACGAAACACAACGTATCACCAGTCGCTCTGGAGATCCCCATCAATCTAACCGTGAGACGATTGATGGACAATGTAGTGTCACAAACAAGAAAAGGGGGGAGAAGAAGGAGAGAGAGAGAAAGAGTGAGCGACGGTGTGCTTTAGAGGTGTATATATGTATAGCCAATCCCACACACAGTGCAATGTTTTCAGTGTTCAGGGTTTCATACCTGAGGAACTCTTTATCTCCAGCTGCCTCCCTTACATCCTCCATCAGCTCGATGGAAGCAGCCAAAGCCAAATCCACAGCTTGGAAGTGGAGGATACCATGACTGGCATCTATAGTATCCTTGTTGATACCCCCCATAGGTTCCATCCTACTAGAGAAATCCCCACCTCCTCCATGGCTGCATTTACCTGGTAGTCAGACAACAAGCCAAGCACGGCGGACATTTTCTCATTAACAAAAAATGTAATTGAATGGCCTTAGAGGTGTCTTAGTACATGGTAAATACCATAGAACAATTCTTTTTAGTACTTTGAGTAGAGTACCACCAATTATAACCATGATGTAAATGGCCTTAGAGGTGTCTTAGTACATGGTAAATACCATAGAACAATTCTTTTTAGTACTTTGAGTAGAGTACCACCAATTATAACCATGATGTAAATGCAATGAAAGTGGGACAGGAAACTCCATTATTTCACCATAGGCTATCAATACAAACAGTGTATTCTTTGAATATGTCCATAAAATATCACTCAGATTTAATAATATATTAAATCTGAGTTGTCTTTTATGCACATAGGATAGACCTTTTTGTGCGGTACACTAACCAATCAGGATAGATGTTGGCTGTAGGCGAATGTTTAAGTCGGTTACCTGTGTAATGTGCCATCCTGAACGTATTCGTTAAAATACTGGGCTTATGCTGCTGCAATTTGCTATTTGAATGTTCCTGTCAATTTTTACATAGTTGAATAGAGAAATCTTAAAGAAGCTTAATTATTGTAAAAAAAAAATACCTTTTGGTTTTGGGCTAAAATGACTTGAGCTAAAATACGCCGCAGTCAGGATCTCCTCCCGTAGAATGTCTTCTAGAATGTTGTTGGAGCAGTCATCTCCAACACAGTTTTGACATGTTGGCCGTCCTTTATCTGAAATATATATTATAAATTATTATTAATATATTATATTATTCTTGTAGCAGCCATCTCCAACACAGTCACGACACGTTGCCCTGCTTACATCTGGTGAAAAAGTAGTTCCAATGTGTTTGAATATTATCTTTATATATATATATATATATATATATATATATATATATATATATATATATATATATAATATATTATATTATTCTTGTAGCAGTCATCTCCAACACAGTCACGACACGTTGCCCTGCTTACATCTGGTCAAAAAGTAGTTCCAATGTGTTTGAATATTATCTTTTTATATATATATATATATAATATATTATATTATTCTTGTAGCAATCATCTCCAACAGTCAGGACATGTTGCCCTGCTTACATCTGGTCAAAATGGTACACACAAAAAAAACAGTGCCTACAGAAATTTGCTGGTAGGATTGTTGAGAAAATGTTTCATACAGTGAAACAATAATTTTTGTACTTACCTGCAGTTTTGCCAATGCTAGTATCACTTCTGATTATGTTAGAGTTGGGGACTTTTTTTCCTATTTCTACCCAGTTACTGTGACTGTAGAAATCCTTCAGATTGCAAAGAAAAGTGAAAGTATTAAATAAAGTGTAAAATTAACAAATATGTCGAAATGTCACCCACTTAAAAAATATAGTGTTTTTGAAATTGACAACTTTGTCGTATCAATGAAACTTACCTGTAAAGGGTGTAAAATTGTTCCAAGCCATTTTCTAGCTGCATCCAAGTTGTTGCACTGGATGCTAGCCTTGGCAACTGACAAGCCACGTGTAATGATTTGTCTTGACTCCGCAAATTTATCATCAGTGAAGTGATAGTCTGGATTAAAAAAATGATGGAAGTCCACTTTTGCAACATACCGCTTTATATCATCGATGGACTTTAAGAAACTCTTGAAGGAATGTGGAGAAAGACATGCTGCTGCGACAACCTCTGCATTCAGGGGACCAGTCTTAACATACAAAAACACACAGGAAATAAAACATTCAGGGGACCAGTCTTAACATACAAAAACACACAGGAAATAAAAACATTCAGGGGACCGGACTTAACATACAAAAACACACAGGAAATAAAAACATTCAGGGAGCCGGACTTAACATACAAAAACACACAGGAAACCAAAACATTCAGGGGACCGGACTTAACATACAAAAACACACAGGAAACCAAAACATTCAGGGGACCAGACTTAACATACAAAAACACACAGGTAACCAAAACATTCAGGGGACCGGACTTAACATACAAAAACACACAGGAAACCAAAACATTCAGGGGACCGGACTTAACATACAAAAACACACAGGAAACCAAAACATTCAGGGGACCAGACTTAACATACAAAAACACACAGGTAACCAAAACATTCAGGGGACCGGACTTAACATACAAAAACACACAGGTAACCAAAACATTCAGGGGACCGGACTTAACATACAAAAATACACAGGAAACCAAAACATTCAGGGGACCAGACTTAACATACAAAAATACACAGGTAACCAAAACATTCAGGGGACCAGACTTAACATACAAAAACACACAGGAAACCAAAACAATCAGGGGAGTTTACAAATTAAGGTTAGTCAAAGGGGAAAAGTGAAAAGATAATTAACCGCCCGTCTGCAACAAAGAGAGAATATGCATCCATCCAACCAATATGTGATGATATACTAATCATCGGGTATGGTGGCAGAATGCATTCTATTTGTTTTTTTCATCTGATGAGGAATAATCAGGGGACTCTATTCTCTGTTTACTTTAAAAAGTTGTGCAGCAATGAGAGAATAATATTTCTCAAAGTTCTATAGAATAACCACAAAAATAAGCCTAGCCTAATGTCCTTTTAATCCGTAAAACTAAAAAAACGAAACTACAAAAAACATACTTTAAGAAACGTTTTGGGCAAACAACAACGGCAAAAAATATGTTACAATATTTTTTTTAAAATATAAAGTGAATTACCGGCGGACTAAAGACTCTCCCGTCTGCAAATGCCATGTCTCTGCACACGTGAAGAGTGGTGTTCAGTAGTGCCCTCTCAGTTATCCCTCTGTGGGTAACGGAGTCCCCTGCTAAAAAGGACGTCGGCATGAACCCCAGAACTACAGTCTGCAGGAGCAGTATAAAGACTACAAGCAAGTCTAAACACAGCATAGTTGGTTTTTCCTAGAGAGGCGCAGACACTTGACAGTGGATTGTGAACGTGAGTCTTCCTTCATGTTAAGGTTTTTATACGGCTTCTGTTCTGTGACAGCACCACGTGACTTTGATTTGACAAATCAAGCATTCAGTTTTATGTCAGCAGTTTTACAACCGAAAATCAGAACTTTCCTGTTTTCTAAATTGACTTATGCCCCGAATCCTATACTACTCATCTTTTAAATGTTTTTTAATTATCAACACTTTTCCGTCTCTTACGGAAAAACCACATGTGAAATTTCATGTTATTCACACGTTATTCTTTTGTGTTTTTGGAACATTTCATATGTGCTATTTCACATGCGCATTATAATACAATGAATAATCAAAATAAAAAAATGAACATTTCTAAACTTGTATTGCTACAAACTTTGATAATTGCCTTTGATTAGATTAAATGATTATTTTCTTTTCTTCGACGGACATCCTTCAGCATCTGTGCCAAACAGACTATACATTTAAGGACTATAGAAGTAGTGTTAGTGTTTTGTGTGCACACCTATTGCTTACCAATTAAAAGCTACACTTTTTCCGAATTCAGGCATTGCCTAGCTTCCCCGATGACTGCTCGCTTTCCAGGAACAGATGATATTGAAAGCTCTTCCTCGGAGAACATTGAGTGAAGCAGAGAGCGTGTTAATTTTCTATAATATTCGCAGCGTCTGCTTATCTTTTTTTGCCGATGTCAATGTCCTGCAAGTGAGATAGAGCTATACCCGTGGGAACAGAGCTTACACCAGAGTAGCACTAAGGCTCTGGAACTACAAAATATCTCTTATAAAATATTTCTTATTGAAGGCCTCATCGCATTTAACTTCAAATATCTATATGAAAAATAGATGTCTCTTTCAATTTCATCTGTTACTGGAAAGCGAGCAGTCATCGGGGAAGCTAGGCAATGCCTGAATTCAGAAAAAGTGTTGCTTTTAATTGGTAAGCAATAGGTGTGTACACAAAACACATTCTATAGTCCTTAAATGTATAATTGCAAATACTGCTCTAGCTTTTCAGACCATGTCAAGGATGAATTCCCTGCAACAACTGACACACAAATTAAAGTCTGTATGGCACAGAAGCACAGGATGTCCGTCGAAGAAAAGAAAATAAGCATTTAATCTAATCCAAGGCAATTATCAGAGTATGTAACAATAAAAGTTTTGAAATGTCCATTTTACTTTTTTGTTATTTATTGTATTTTAATGCACATGTGCAATGCCACATGTGAAAGTTTTCCACATGTGATAATGGAGCCTTATCCATTTGTGAATTTTCACATGTGAAATAGTATATGTGATATGTTCCAAAAACACACAAGAAACACGTGTGAATAACATGAAATTTCACTTGTGAAAATGTATGATTTTTCACGTGAAAAGCATGTGGTTTTTCCGTAAGGGTTTGAATGAATATGAATACATTAAGTCAAAATGGTATGGCCTGTACGACATGGTTTCAAATATAAGCTTTAGGAGACTCAACGTTAACCTACGTTGATGCCCAATATTGCACACCCCAAAAAATATAGGCAATTTTATCTTTCCTCATGTAGTCTACACAAGCAGTGTCTGGGATCGCCTTTTCCAACCTGATTCTAAATTCTAATGCATTTTATTATAATTAATTGAGTCTATGAATACACATATATCTATAACATAGTTTCGCTACTGCACTGCTATACCATACCACTAATAATATAAAAAACGAATATGTGTCATTAGTCTGCAGTTTGATATCTCGCCACATTCCTCTTTCAAGTTACTGAAAGGCCTAATTAATGTTTGACACTTCTATAGTTAGACTGTAGATTAATATTTTCTTAAGGTGTTAGTCATTCTCACAGCTGATTTCATTTAGTTTACTTATATTGAAAAGGGCTTGTTACTGCAGGTTACTGCGTAATAACATACAATGTTGGACAATGCGTAGCCTAGGTAAAGTAAAATAATTATTTGAATGCCCATTGATCTTCTTAATTAATCACGGATGAGCTCTTTAAAGTGTGTTTTTTGTTGTTGTTGTTATTGCTGCTTACTTACTCTTAACGGGGAGCGTGGCAGTTCAGTATATCCTGGGACATTGTTGTTGTTTTACAGGTTTTAGTTGAAAATCTATTCATCGCCAGAAACAGAACATGCAGTATGCAGAAACCCCTCAAACAATGCAGACTTCTCGGGAAATGCTGTGCAGCTATAAGAAGCTCAATATGGAACTGTGACACTGTGCTTATAGGTGCAGTATTTCATTATCAAAATCTTAAACATTAAAGCGATGCATTGGTACATATCGCTCTGAGCGTGGGCAATCTTTTAAATACACGTGGGAAAACCCATTCCACGTAGAAGTATGACTCACATAGTTCCTAAAAATCTAAATGTTCCTTGTAATGGGAGATATTCTTAAAAATGCTTTGTCAACGTTCAACTCAGTGAACTGTTTTGAGGTTAGAGTTAAGGGTTGGGGTTGGGGTTAGGGTTATGGTTAGGGTTAGGGTTAAGGAAAGGTTTTGCATATGAATTCATTATGTCTGGGTAGGCTACCGGTGACATATTTGAAGTAAGCATAACATTATCAGGCTGATATTATTTTTCAGGTATTTTAAGGCATAATAATTGTCAGTCGACACCTTTTTTCAAACTATTGCGGCTGTTCGTCTGTACACGCCTGGTATGAAAGCCCGCATACTTCAAAATACCATAGGTCTATATATTTACTAACCTGGTATGAAAGCCCGCATACTTCAAAATACCATAGGTCTATATATTTACTAACTAGGCCATAGCAGCATAGCCGATAACCTATTAAGAGTAAAGACCTAAATGACCTAAACTATGCAAAACTGATTATTTTGAATAAGAGTCCCCACACTAACAAATACTTTTTTGAGGGTCAATGACATAAGAGGGTGAGCAGACCCCATTGAAACTGCAGTAGTCTACCATGGTATAACACCATTATACAGATTGGGAAGAACATATTTAGATTCTTGTTGCTGTCACCGCCTGCTATTTCTTATCACACAACTTTGTTTTAGATTCTTGGGAAACGCTTGTCACTGCATGTACAAAGGCATGAGTAGATAGGCAGTGAGAGGCAGAGCCTTTTTCTGCATTGTGTAGCCCATTGAACTATAGTGTATGCTTTCTCAAACCCGTTGGGCAAGGGCAGTAAGGGAAAATCCCAAGGCTTGGTTCCAATGTACACAAAAAGCACATTACAGCAGGGCATTTTTGGTTGGTGAGTTTAGAAGTTCATTTGTAATATAACTGTAAAGCGAAAAGAGTAATCAAACAAATTAAAAGCTTAACCTAACACAATAGCAATGACACCACTCAACACAAAACAAATTCAAACATCCTATGACTCTCAATCAAAATCTAGCTTTTAGCCTACATATGAACTAGGCCCAGTCCTATTTACATTACAGGAATATTAATGCAGTAGCCTACCATTTAGAAAGGGGTTTGACATTTTATTTGGTTATAGAATCAAACATACCTAAGAAATATTAACTTAAATTGAAAACAAATAAAATAGCAGGGTGTTTTTGAATTTAATTCTAAGCTGTAAGCAATTGCTCTTATAAATTGCAACTGTTGTGTATGGAAAAGATCACTCCATGACAAGTTAAAACATGTGCTGCATGGTGTCTTTACTTAGATCATCTGCGTCTCCAGAACAAAGCTGATCTGGACTGGTTCCATTTTCCATCTCAGACCTTTCAATCCCTTATTAGCCTCATGGTGGTCTGAGAGCCTCGGGCATGGGGCCTTCTGGTTGTTCCTCATATTCACCTCATCTCCAAAGTTGGCCAAACATTTGCTGCTAAAGCCCGGTACGTCCCTAATAAAGTGACTATGTGGTGTTTGGGCAGACTGACACAGGAGATGGACTATGTCCCCAATAAAGTGACTATGTGGTGTTTGGACAGACTGACACAGGAGATGGACTATGTCCCCAATAAAGTGACTATGTGGTGTTTGGGCAGACTGACACAGGAGATGGACTATGTCCCCAATAAAGTGACTATGTGTTGTTTGGACAGACTGACACAGGAGATGGACTATGTCCCCAATAAAGTGACTATGTGGTGTTTGGACAGACTGACACAGGAGATGGACTATGTCCCCAATAAAGTGACTATGTGGTGTTTGGACAGACTGACACAGGAGATGGACTATGTCCGCAATAAAGTGACTATGTGGTGTTTGGACAGACTGACACAGGAGATGGACTATGTCCCCAATAAAGTGACTATGTGGTGTTTGGGCAGACTGACACAGGAGATGGACTATGTCCCCAATAAAGTTACAGGGAAAGAAAACCAGAAAGCAAAACTCTACCTAACTAACTAGCCAATCAAAACTAGCAAAGTACAGGGGTTACATCCGCTCCTTACCTAATGTAATGTAATAGACAGAAATAACACTGTGTGGGTGCAATGACACACACACACACACACACACTCACACACACACACACACACACTCACACACACACACACACACACACACACACACACACACACACACACACACAAAAGTTCTGGGATTCACAGATACTGTCTCACAGACAATACACTATCCATTCTCACACACATGCTCTCCTTCTACAGAGTAGTTATGGCCGTCTGAACCGACAACAAACTGCAGGTTTTATAGGGTGGAGCGACTGATGATTGGTGGACTGGTTGATAGGTAAGCAGAGTCAGTGTGTTGATGGACAAATCACGGAAGGGCACCCGGGCAGAGGACAGGGCACCTGGGCAGAGGACAGGGCACCCGGGCAGAGGACAGGGCACCCGTGCTAAGGACAGGGCACCCGGGCAGAGGACAGGGCACCCGTGCTAAGGACAGGCTACCCGGGCAGAGGACAGGGTACTCGTGCAGAGGACAGGGCACCTGTGCAGAGGACAGGCCACCCGTGCTAAGGACAGGCCACCCGTGCTAAGGACAGGCCACCCGTGCTAAGGACAGGCCACCCGGGCAGAGGACAGGCCACCCGGGCAGAGGACAGGGCACCCGTGCTAAGGACAGGCCACCCGTGCTAAGGACAGGCCACCCGGGCAGAGGACAGGGTACTCGTGCAGAGGACAGGGCACCCGGGCAGAGGACAGGGCACCCGTGCTAAGGACAGGCCACCCGGGCAGAGGACAGGGCACCTGTGCAGAGGACATTGGGTGGAAAATAGAGAGAGACAGAAAACATGTCACGGAACATCCCAGGGCCCCTCAGTCATGGAACTCCCTGCCTGAGAATCTCAGACAAATCTTTATCAACCTTTAAATCTGCTAAAAACTCATTTCCATGTAAAAGCTTTTTCACAATAAGTTTTATTTTGATTGCATTATTTTAATCTCTTCTGCACTCTTTTATGGTGCTTTATGGTGTTCTTAATTGATTTATTTTTGTTATAGTCAGTTTAACTTGGTTAAGTGTAGCTTGGTTGCATTGCTTTTGGTGTGTCTTTTGTATTTTATCTTTTATTCTGTTCTGTGAAGCGCTTTGTAACTTTGTTTTGTAAAGCGCTGTTAAAATAAAGTAAATTATTATTATTATAACAAACAGAGGCAAGTTTCGAATGAAGTTCCCTCTCTTCTGTGGAAACAGGAACTGTGTTGCAACTTTGTCATATCAACAAATTTCGTAAGCTGCAGCAACTGTTGCGATGATCCACCAGCTGTTGTTGTAAGTAGAAATCTAGAGAGAGAGAGGGAGGGAGGGGGGGGGAGTGATGAAAAATAACAACACAGCTGTTGTTGGAAATAGAAATCTAGAGAGAGAGAGGGAGGGGGGGGGGGGGGGGGGGGGAGTGATGAAAAATAACAACACAGCTGTTGTTGGAAATAGAAATCTAGAGAGAGAGAGAGAGGGGGGGGGGGGAGTGATGAAAAATAACAACACAGCTGTTGTTGGAAATAGAAATCTAGAGAGAGAGAGGGAGGGGGGGGGGGAGTGATGAAAAATAACAACACAGCTGTTGTTGGAAATAGAAATCTAGAGAGAGAGAGGGAGGGGGGGGGGGAGTGATGAAAAATAACAACACTCAGCTGTTGTTGGAAATAGAAATCTAGAGAGAGAGAGGGAGGGGGCGGGGGGGAGTGATGAAAAAGGTTCCCCCATATTTGAAGGCTTGTTTGGGTGATGTTGTCCCTCAAAGTCTACTTCCTTCATATGCACCTGCACATCATCTCTTATACAATAGCACTAATTATAGGCTGCAGAAGTTACAATGTGGGCCGAACACTGTGGGGGAAAAGAAACATGACTGTTTTGGGCAGCATTTGTTTTTCATTCTTTTCTTAATCAGTTGCTTCGTATTTGCGACAGTCCCAGTTAATAACATCTTACTATCAAATGAACACATCTAGCTTTTTCTAGACTAGTGAAGGGTAGCCTACATTTGATCCCAACTAAAATGTAACCTTTAGGTTGTTAAGGTCTGTGTGAAAATATTAAAGGTCATGCAGATGTTTCTGCAGGTCGTAGGGAACTTCGTGGGAGCTTCGTGGGAACTTTGTGGGAACTTCGTGGGAACTTCGTGGGAGCTTCGTGGGAACTTCGTGGGAACTTCGTGGGAGCTTCGTGTGAACTTCGTGGGAAGTGTCTTTTATGACACACCTCAACTGAGGCGCCCCAATGGAGCCTTGACAAACACCAGTGTAAAAATGTAGCACCAGCAATTTCCACATTTTGCCAGAGGGTCAAATTTCATGGCATAATGTCATGACACAGAAGTGTGTCCCAATTGTCTGCAGTCTGCATGCACAGTATTTACTGCATGCTCTGTAAGGGCAGCTGCATACTAACTACAAGTTAAAAACATGAGTATGCACTTTGGGACCGACTTCCACTCCTCATTGGTTTGGTTTGGCACAAAATACGGCGGACCCTCATCTCGAACGCGCAAATGGAATGGTAGTGTGTAGGGAGATTGTGCAGGGGGAGAGTGCAGGGGGAGTTAGCAGGGGGAGAGTGTGCAGGGAGAGAGTGCAGGGAGAGAGTGCAGGGGGAGAGTGCAGGGCAGAGAGTGTGCAGGGGGAGAGTGCAGGGAGAAAGAGTGCAGGGAGAGAGTGCAGGGGGAGAGTGCAGGGAGAGAGTGTGCAGGGAGAGAGTGCAGGGGCAGAGTGCAGGGAGAGAGTGCAGGGAGAGAGCAGGGGGAGAGTGCAGGGAGAGAGTGCAGGGGGAGAGTGGGCAGGGAGAGAGTGCAGGGAGAGAGTGCAGGGGGAGAGTGCAGGGGGAGAGTGCAGGGAGAGTGCAGGGGGAGAGTGGGCAGGGGGAGAGTGCAGGGGGAGAGTAGGGAAACCCTCACTCTGCTCATGGACATAGTAAGAGGAAATGCATTGGTTCACCTTTCTGTAGTCTTGGGTGATCATCCCTCCAAATATGGTTCCTGCCAACTCAACTAGAGGTCTAGAAAGGTTCCTATACAATGCTTCTCGTCTCAGGCCTTCCAAGTCAGAAGACACCCGTTTGATTGGTACTTATACACGTCACTCACTCTTTGGCGAAATCCTTCTTTTAAGACACACACTCTTCCTGGTTTGTGGGACTAAAGCCTGCTACTGCGTTCGTGGGTCTGCAAACATTTACCTGCCTCGTTCACTGACGTTCACACAGTGATTTGCCGACATGCAAGGTCACACTAATCCAGAGTGAACAGAAAAGACAGTGGAAGAAATAGATACGGGCCATCACGTATAGTGACTGCACTATTTTGGTATTTCTTTTTGCAGAGAGGTCGTACAAATGTCAGTATTTGTGAACCTCGTCCGTGATTCGCTCTTCAAACTGCTCCCTTGTTCGTTTAATCGCGATCTGTTTTCCTACCGAAATATTAACGGATATCTTCTCACTTCCCGTTTATTCCCTGCCCAACCAATCAGCGATTGTCTGACGCTCAGGAGAAAAAGTTACGCGCTATGGGCTGTAAGGACTCGGAGGACTGCAGCGTGCACGTCTGCGAGCTAGTTACCCAGAAACCCCTGCTCTGCGAAGCCACACACAGACATTTAGGTAGATCTTCACAGAAGCATAAAGCAGGCTTAAGCAGCAGCACACCTCTGTCTTGGAAGCTCCACCCTTTTCAAAAAAACTAGGCCAAAAGTATATTAATGTATACTGTAGCTTGCCCTAGTTTCAAATTGTGCACATAAACATAATTTCAAAGAGATACAGTTTTTAATTTCAGGTCTAGTGTCTAAGGGTGATGGCACTTTTATTTTTTACAAAATATATACATAAACAGTAAAAATAATATGTACGGTCTTCTGGCTGTCATATTGAAACGTCTATTTGTCCAGAAAAAAAGAATGTAGCTAAATAGCATACAACATTTTAAGCTACCAGACTAGAAAATTCCTTTAAAATCAAAATGTGAAGAACAATGAACGAAATGTGAGTGCGACTGACTGATACTAACAACATAACTAAGACATATTTAAAGAAACTTGGCTCACCTGTCTTCATCTAAAATAGTTGAATTGTGCTAGATATATCATAGAGTATGACAACAACCCCCCCTGCCTTACCCTGGCAGCAGGAAAGCCACCACCCCTACAGAGAAGTAGAGGCAGGGGCACAGGGCTCCAGGATGCCCCCTGCTGGTTGTTGTTAAAACTGCAGTAGATGGGGCAGAGGTCCCAGAACTTCTAGTGGCTGGTGTCTGGATGGTGTTTGATGTCTGGATGATGTTTAGTGTCTGGATGATATTTGGTGTCTGGATGGTGTTTGGTGTCTGGATGGTGTTTGATGTCTGGATGATGTTTGGTGTCTGGATGGTGTTTGGTGTCTGGATGGTGTTTAGTGTCTGGATGATGTTTGGTGTCTGGATGATGTTTGGTGTCTGGGTGGTGTTTAGTGTCTGGATGGTGTTTGGTGTCTGGATGGTGTTTGGTGTCTGGATGATGTTTGGTGTCTGGATGGTGTTTGATGTCTGGATGGTGTTTGGTGTCCGGATGGTGTTTGGTGTCTTGATGGTGTTTGGTGTCTAGATGGTGTTTAGTGTCTGGATGGTGTTTGGTGTCTGGATGGTGTTTAGTGTCTGGATGATGTTTGGTGTCTGTATGATGTTTGGTGTCTGGATGATGTTTGGTGTCTGTATGATGTTTGGTGTCTGGGTGGTGTTTAGTGTCTGGATGGTGTTTGGTGTCTGGATGGTGTTTGGTGTCTGGATGATGTTTGGTGTCTGGATGGTGTTTGGTGTCTGGATGGTGTTTGGTGTCTGGATGGTGTTTAGTGTCTGGATGATGTTTTGTGTCTGGATAGTGTTTAGTCTCTGTGTCTTAGTTGGAGTCTGTGAATTAGTTAGAGTCTGTGAATTAGTTGGAGTTTGTGAATTAGTTGGTGTCTGTATCTTAGTTGGAGTCTGGGTAGTGGTTGGAGTCTGTGAATTAGTTGGTGTCTGTATCTTAGTTGGAGTCTGGGTAGTGGTTGGTGTCTGGTTGGTGGTTGGCGTCTGAGTGGTGTTTTTTGTCTTTGTATTAGTTTGTGTCTCTATATTAGTTGGATTCTGTGAATTAGTTGGTGTCTGTATCTTAGCTGTAGTCTGGGTAGTGGTTGGAGTCTGTGAATTAGTTGGTGTTTCTATATTAGTTGGTGCTTGGGTAGTGGTTGGTGTCTGTGTATTAGTTGGTGTCCGGTTGGTGGTTGGTGTCTTGGTGGTGGTTTTTGTCTTTGTATTAGTTGGTATCTGGGTGGTGGTTGGTGTTTGGGTGGTGGTTGGTGTCTGTACAGTGGTTGGTGTTTGGGTAGTGGTCAGGGTTTGGGTAGTGGTTGGTGTCTGTACAGTGGTTGGTGTTTGGGTAGTGGTCAGGGTTTGGGTAGTGGTTGGTATCTGTACAGTGGTTGGTGTTTGGGTGGTGGTTGGTGTCTGTACAGTGGTTGGTGTCTGTACAGTGGTTGGTGTTTTGGTGGTGGTTTGTGTCTGGGTAGTGGTTGGTGTCTGGGTGGTAGTTGATGTCAGGGGGTCTTCTGCCTTCCTGATGGTGCTAAACAGGAGCCCACGTTGCCCACCCGGTCCACAGCCACCAGCTCTACATCAGGTGAACAGCAGGAGGCGCTGTAGGACACCAACGTCAGACTATATCCATGGGCGCCCACAACTGTGCTGGTGTTCAGAGTGCCGTTGCCCTGGCGCAGCCTGACGCTCCTTAGAACACCGTTGGAATCAGCCTGTAGACCATGAAGGAGAATCAAACAGAGGTGAAATCAGTCTGTAGACCACAAAGGAGAATCAAACAGAGTTGAAATCAGTATGTACAACATCTGAATCAGTATGTACTCTTACTGTAGTGTACTCACGGTCAGTGTGATGTACTGAGTATATACTCTTACTGTAGTGTACACACAGTGTGATGTACTGAGTATATACTCTTACTGTAGTGTACTCACAGTGTGATGTACTGAGTATATACTCTTACTGTAGTGTACTCACAGTCAGTGTGATGCACTGAGTATATACTCTTACTGTAGTGTACTCACGGTCAGTGTGATGTACTGAGTATATACTCTCTCTCTGAGGCTGGTTTGTCTGTGTGTGTGTGTGTGTGGGGGGGGGGGGGGGGTATCTAAATCAGCTCATTATATCTGACTCACGGTCAGTGTGATGTACTGAGTATATACTGTGTGTGTGTGTGTGTGTGTGTGTTTACTGGGGGGTTATCTAAATCCGCTCATTATATCTGTCTCATGGTCAGTGTGATGTACTGAGTATATACTGTGTGTGTGTGTGTGTGTGTGTGTGTGTGTTTGGTGGGGGGTATCTAAATCAGCTCTTATATCTGACTCACGGTCAGTGTGATGTACTGAGTATATACTGTGTGTGTGTGTGTGTGTGTGTGTGTGTGTGTGTGTGTGTGTGTGTGTGTGTGTGTGTGTGTGTGTGTGTGTGTGTTTGGTGGGGGGTATCTAAATCTGCTCTTATATCTGACTCACGGTCAGTGTGATGCTGGACGCTCTGAGGCTGGTGGAGGATTGTCTCTGGAAGGATCTCTCAAGGATCCAAGCATTACAAAGAGAAGGGTAAACGTAAAGTATTAGCTATGATACATGATATGATACATTACCTCATAGTGGGAGAGACAAGGATCCAAGCATTACAAAGAGAAGGGTAAACGTAAAGTATTAGCTATGATACATGATATGATACATTACCTCATAGTGGGAGAGACAAGGATCCAAGCATTACAAAGAGAAGGGTAAACGTAAAGTATTAGCTATGATACATGATATGATACATTACCTCATAGTGCGAGAGACAAGGATCCAAGCATTACAAAGAGAAGGGTAAACGTCAGGATTACAAAGAGAAGGATAAACGTAAGCATTACAAAGAGAAGGATAAACGTAAAGTATTAGCTATGATACATGCAAAGAATACAAGGTAGCATTACCTCATAGTTGAAAAGGAGGGAAAGTATTAGCTATGATACATGCAAAGAATACAAATTGCATATTAACGGTAATTCAAAAGTAGTCTAGTTTGGAAGTTATTTGAGTCCTTTTCTTTTCAAAAAAAGCCAACTGAAAAAGAAGTTGTTTGTGCTGCTGCCCTGAAGGGTCAGCCATTTTGTGGACCACAGCTTGAATTTCTATACCTTCTATTAAAATATTAAAGTGTCTATCTATTATGTGTTAATCATAACGCAAAAGTGGCCTGGTCGTCAGTTAGATGCTTAAGAATTGATAATGGGCTTGATTAGTTCTGCAGGAAGTAAGTAGCCTTACCAGCTGTAGGACGGCTATCTAAAGCAGTGAACCCCTCAGAAACCTCCACAAAGTCAAACAGGAAGTCTAAAGCACTCTGCCCTTGAAGTACAACAAGATCAGGGAAATCCCTAGAATATGTTAGTACCACAAATGAACACTGATACATCTTCCTGGTAGCAAACCTGATTCTATAGACAATAACTAATATTCCATACATTTAAACAGTTGTAACCTTTAAACAAAGCTAATGTTTCCTTTTCTGTCTCACCTATGACCTTCAGGGTGTAGAGCTGAGTTGATGTCATTCTGATTTCCCAAGTTCCTACTTCTTTGTTGAGCCTCAGAGTCAGGAAGTTACCCACAGTTTGGATCGTTCCCAAAGATCCATTCAGCTCCAGATTACTCTGAGACAAACCTGCCATGCAGTCACCATAGCAACCAACACAAGACAGCAAAACATAAGAAATACATTTTAATTTGTATGTAAGTATTGAAAATAAGTGTAATGCCTATTAAGGGGTTTCCCACCAAAGTGGTTGAATTCACACCTGAGGGGCTGGTGAGATACAGTATATACAGTAAATACATATACTGCCATACAGTCACCATAGTGGTTGAATTCACACCTGAGGGGCTGGTGAGAGTGAAGGAGAGGGAGCGTCCTGTGATGTAGACAGTCAGGTTGGTTACTGATTGGTCAACAGAAAAGGAGCAACAATCAGCCATTCCTGGACTCCCAACTGTTTGAAACAGATTCACCTGACAACAACAGAAGAGGGAGAGGCATTTCATGAAAACACACCATATTTACCACATATTAGACACTTTGACTGAAATATTTAATCTAGATTTATGTTTAAATGTACAGAAGGCTAAAGGGAATAAATGTAGCTCATGACGCAAATTGGAACTAATTGGAACTCATTTGTAAACTATTTTACTGACGTGTAATTAAACCAACTCTCTCAATTGTAATATTCAAAGAATCATACTTGAAAGTTAATACCATGATATTTTTCTTTATCGAATATATTAAATAAAGACAGAAAAAAAAAAATCACATTTATTTCATCAACTTAACTCAGCTCCCAAAAGTCCCTTCAGCATGCAGGTAACCTGAAGATGGTTGGTTCCCAAAATAAGGGGGATGACTTAAATTAATCTGAGTGTGTTTTGTTTTACTGTTAAATGTAGTATATATATATAGGAGCTAAAAGTCCCTTCAGCATGCAGGTAACCTGGAGATGGTTGGTTCACAAAATAAGGGGGATGACTTAAATTAATCTGAGTGTGTTTTGTTTTACTGTTAAATGTAGTATATATATATAGGAGCTAAAAGTCCCTTCAGCATGCAGGTAACCTGAAGATGGTTGGTTCACAAAATAAGGGGGATGACTTAAATTAATCTGAGTGTGTTTTGTTTTACTGTTAAATGTAGTATATATATATAGGAGCTAAAAGTCCCTTCAGCATGCAGGTAACCTGGAGATGGTTGGTTCACAAAATAAGGGGGATGACTTAAATTAATCTGAGTGTGTTTTGTTTTACTGTTAAATGTAGTATATATATATATAGGAGCTAAAAGTCCCTTCAGCATGCAGGTAACCTGAAGATGGTTGGTTCACAAAATAAGGGGGATGACTTAAATTAATCTGAGTGTGTTTTGTTTTACTGTTAAATGTAGTATATATATATAGGAGCTAAAAGTCCCTTCAGCATGCAGGTAACCTGAAGATGGTTGGTTCACAAAATAAGGGGGATGACTTAAATTAATCTGAGTGTGTTTTGTTTTACTGTTAAATGCTTTATTGGGGTAGTATATATATATAAATATATAGTATAGTTTAAGGTTTGGAAATGAACCACGCAGTGGTTTGACGGAGGCAGCTGTTCACTACCTGACCCTATTGTCCCTTCTATTACATCTCAAACAAAGGGATATAATAAAGACACATTAACATAAAAACACAGCCCAACATTACATGAATATATGATACTTACCGTACATTTGGTCTTTTCTATCAATGCTAAGTGGAGTTCTATGATAGCTATACATTCTATATTTATTTATATGATACTTACCGTAGATTTGGTCTGTTCTATCAATGCTAAGTGGATTTCTATGATAGCTATACATTCTGTATTTATTTATATGATACTTACTGTTGATTTGGTCTGTTCTATCAATGCTAAGTGGAGTTCTATGATAGCTATACATTCTGTATTTATTTATATGATACTTACTGTTGATTTGGTCTGTTCTATCAATGCTAAGTGGAGTTCTATGATAGCTATACATTCTGTATTTATTTATAAGATACTTACTGTTGATTTGGTCTGTTCTATCAATGCTCTCACTGTTCCCAACAGGTAGGTGTCATTAGCCGGAGCGTTGGTGAAGAGGAAGATGTCAGAACGAGGAGGGGATCCTGTCAGAGCCAGCTAATGGAAAACAATACGACGGAAATATAAAGGATCCTGGCAATGGAGCATGGACTTAAGCCACAACATCTCAGTTTGCTTTTCAACTTAACTATATAAATATATAATTTATAATATATAATTTGTGGTATATTAATCATAAAGCTTTATACCTGCAGGCCAGAAAAATTGAATTCAGCGGTGTCTTGGCCTCCGGTAGCCCCCAAAGTATTAATCTGAGTTTTGAAGAAATCTGAGTCTGTTGTTCTTATCAGAGGACCAACATCTGGGTTAGGGGAAGACAAAATGGACAAAATAATTAACTAAATAAAAATGTATTGTGTGCATGCAAAAATGATGGTTAGTAGTCGTCTAACAAAATGAGAGTTTCATATTTCTACATTCACTTGACTTCCTGTCTGTAATCTAAAGACGGGAAAACATCTAACAGTTATCTGCCAAAAGCCTTATACAACTCAGACCCTAAGTGAAGGGTAATTACCTTCGAACTCTATGTCTAACACATAGACCAGAGAACCGGAATAGTTTAAGACTTAGACATTGAAAGGGAGTGGGATTTCAGAAAGGAATTGAGAGAATCTGTTGTTACGTGAACAACATCAAATAGTGGATCCAGTTTCCTTTATTTTCATAGTATGCTTTTTTTCATAAACCATGCCAACATAATAAGGAACTAAAACCGATGAAATGCTTAGGTATGGAATTCTGTATGGGCCAAAAATAAAAAAAATGTAATAAAATAATAATAATAATAATAATAATGATAAAAGGTCAGCGTTTTGTGCGTTCTGTGTGGAAAAAAAGTCTGTTTCTTATCGACTGCTTTGAGGTTTTTCATAGCATACCAGGGCACAGGGCACTGCTACTAAAGAGTCATTGTCTGTATAAGTAAATCCTGTCTAAATAATAATAAATAAATATTAAAAATAGAGATGCATTTTGGGGAAATTGCTTTGCGCAGCCGGGGGTCATGCGGACACCAGCCTCGCAAGCAACGGGGCAATGAAAACAGTGGGCGTGCTATTTTCCCATGGCAATGTGAGCAAAAGTAACTAAGGTTGCCAACTGTCATATTGAATCACTGCGACATTGTTATTGACCAAGGTAAAGCTAGTCGGGCGGGCTGTCATTCTCAGTTATTTAGGACTGCCGGCGATGAAGATAGTTAGTGAGAGGGTGAGCCGTTCCTGTGCTAGGAGGGGAGGTCTGTTGTCTCCTGTAGAAAGTCAGGGCCGGGATTAGACGAGTGCAATAGCCTTTACACCGTCCTACCTCTGCTGTCTACAGCGACCCCAACGTAACTCCATCCTGTCTACGCCGTCCAGCGACGCCGTTTTCCCCGGGAGTTGGACGGCGTCCCAAGCTCAGACCCCGCGGGGGGGGGGGGGGGGGGGGGGGGGGGGTCTCGCCGAGTGGGCTAGCTAAGTATTTGTTGTTGTAGAGTAAAATAGACGATAAAGCAGGGTATGCTTTAGGGCGTGGCTACCTTGTGATTGACACTGTCAATTGGGATAGCGACGCAGCATTGGGCTCGCACATAGATCCACTAATCAATGTTTTTAGAGAGGCCTATTTTGAGTAACAGTGGGAGGGAGAAAATACAGGCGAGGTGGGTTCAGCTTCAGAGCTTCAGGTTAAAAAAAAAAAAAAAACTGGCGATGGCCTATGAAACCAAGATGCCGATTTTCAAAATGCCAAACTCAAGGCTTCAAAACGGTGGTCCATAACCAATGGCTGACGTCTTGATCACTTTATCCACTCAAAATATACTGTCAATGGGTAGAACTAAACACGAAATTTCGTTTTTTCAACCTCTGCTAAATATGTCAAACAATTTCGAAATGTAAAGTAAGCTGGATTCAGCAAAAAGTTATCTTGAAGTAGGGTTAAGCCTGCAAAATAACACCTGTGACAACGCTATCTTTAAGTGAACCTGTTTGGCATTTTTGTGTCATAAACATAATATTCAATATGTAAAGGTAAAATGCAAAGCTGTTCAGTAGTCATGCCCGGGGCTCAAACTCACAACCTTGCAGAGTACACAGCATTAGGACGGACCTGTTGGCCCTGGAATGGATTCCTATAACCAAAACTGTGGGCGTAGTTACTTGAAGAAAAACGGGCAAATAATAACAATAAACGTAAAGAGAACGTAAAGAGAACAATATATGATTGCATCATTATGAAGCAATCACATAATAATAATACAACTTAATAATAATAATAATAATAATACATTTCATTTTTCAACTTAAAGAGAACAGTATCTGATTGCCACAGATACAAATACAATCCCATAATAAATCATTCAATTATGTTACCCAGTGGAACATAATGACCTGTGTTCAGTAGTTATTAAATTACGCTAAAGCTAATGGAGACCCTGCCTCATCTCCTTTTCCTCACATGTACACCATTTTAGGTGCTCATTCTCCTCGTTCAACTTTCTATGTGCCTGTTTTTGGTTTGAAAGAACAGTGTACCAGAGTTGTAATGATTCAAGTCACTTGACTCGACTCAAAGGGCTATTTTAACTCCACCCGACTTGACTCGAGTCTGTGCAAGAAATGACACAACTCGACTCATAAATTCTAAATTTTCCACTAACAAGAACAACAAGACACTGGTGCCAGTTCTGGGCTGGTGCTACAGCTGGTTCGCAGTTGGTTCAACTTGCGAATCTTCCAAGAACTGTTTGATTTTCCACTGGCTAGAGAGCCACGTAATTACGTCATTGTATCCTCCACTTTCTCAGCAGCGCTAGCGCTAATTTAAAAATAAACAACTACAAACGGACTATACTCTCTTTACAAGTGTTGCGGCTGGCTTTGCAAGCCTACATTTGCATCCAAACACAACTGGTCCAACGTATTTTGTGCTACTCGTCTTGATTGCTATGTACGCCAATTTTGTTCCAGAAAAAAGGTAATTACCTAACACGTTTTAATTTAAATAAATCCTGAACATAATCGGTTCATGCTTATAGCCTTTGTTTTAAGCTAGCTCGCTAGGGAGATATAAGTACCTAGTAGTATCGATTACTTTTACAAGACTGGAACATGGAAAGCTCACAAAAAATAATGAAAAGATTCTTGTGACTTGAAGTGACTTGGGTCAGACAGCTGACTCGATTCAAACAACAATAGTGACTCGACACGACTCAAACTTGCACGTGAAAGGCTCGGCTCGACTTGAGTCTCCGTTTCGAATGACTTGACTCAAACTTGCACGTGAAAGACTCGACTTGAGTCTCCGATCCAAATGACTCGACTCGAGTCACAATTTTTGGTGACTCGTTACAACTCTGGAGTGTACTACCTGGATCATTGAAGGGTACCAGGATGTAGAGAGAGGGTTCTTCCTGTGTTCCTCTCCTACTGTCAATGAGGGAGGTGGTGAAACTCTTCACAGCATCTATGTCATCACTCATACTCCCCGTGGTGTCAATCACAAAACACAGTGCTTTAGATGCTCTGGAGATCCCCATCAGCCTGAGAGAGAGAGAGAGAGAGAGAGAGAGAGAGAGAGAGAGAGAGAGAGAGAGAGAGAGAGAGAGAGAGAGAGAGAGAGGGGTGATGGGATCACAAAACACAGTGCTTTAGATGCTCTGGAGATCACCATCAGCCTGAGATAGAGAGAGCAAGAGAGAGACTTTGACTTTTAAAAGCTAGTTTATTGCATCATTAAAACAGTACAATAATCAGTGTATTAAACCACTACCTGCCAGCACCCATTATTGCTACAAACAACACAAATATGTATACCAAGCCTGATCATTGGATAAACCAAACAGTGAAAAAATCTTTTGCAGTATTGAGAACCTTCCATGTGGATATAATTATGTGGATTAAAACTTCCCACCAGGTCCATTTATTTCCCCCTCAGTTTTGCCTCACCCAAAAGGAAATTTGCAAGAGTGGATCTTGCCCTGTTGCCTCTCTGTGACTTCTCTGTTGCATTTTGACAGAAATATGTTTGTCGGGACTCCATGGAGGAGACGCCACTGGAGGTCTCCAGATCTTTTCTTTCCTGGAGCCTTGGGCAGGAGCTTCCACGTGGGACATGTCCAAAGAAAGATCCTGTTCCAACCCCGTGCTTCATCTTGGTGGGGCGTGGGTAGACCCTGCAGCAGCTCTCCAAAGAAAGATCCTGTTCCAACCCCCTGCTTCATCTTAGTGGGGCGTGGGTAGACCCTGCAGTAGCTCTCCAAAGAAAGATCATGTTCCAACCCCCTGCTTCATCTTAGTGGGGCGTGGGTAGACCCTGCAGCAGCTCTCCAAAGAAAGATCCTGTTCCAACCCCCTGCTTCATCTTAGTGGGGCGTGGGTAGACCCTGCAGTAGCTCTCCAAAGAAAGATCCTGTTCCAACCCCCTGCTTCATCTTAGTGGGGCGTGGGTAGACCCTGCAGTAGCTCTCCAAAGAAAGATCCTGTTCCAACCCCCTGCTTCATCTTAGTGGGGCGTGGGTAGACCCTGCAGCAGCTCTCCAAAGAAAGATCCTGTTCCAACCCCCTGCTTCATCTTAGTGGGGCGTGGGTAGACCCTGCAGTAGCTCTCCAAAGAAAGATCCTGTTCCAACCCCCTGCTTCATCTTAGTGGGGCGTGGGTAGACCCTGCAGCAGCTCTCCAAAGAAAGATCCTGTTCCAACCCCCTGCTTCATCTTAGTGGGGCGTGGGTAGACCCTGCAGCAGCTCTCCAAAGAAAGATCCTGTTCCAACCCCCTGCTTCATCTTAGTGGGGCGTGGGTAGACCCTGCAGTAGCTCATCTACCACTGCCCCGTCACACTGCTTGGACTGTAAAATTCCTGGTAGAACGAGAGAACCCTTGCTCAAATCTCCTGGGGGGGTCAGTTGTCTCCCTCCCACAAGGAAGCTTGAGCTGTTGCAAGTTGCTGTGCTGCATTGGTCTTTTTTCTAGGCCAAAGACACATTTTGTGAGTGAATCCATTTTGTGTATTGTGAGATACCGGGCTCTCAACAAAGCTCCCTTCCCCCTTTCCTCAAGAGTATTCCTCAGCTGACAACTCTTTAGACTTAGTCGATCGGAGAAACCCTACTCCCCCTGCCTCAAGCAATTATCAACAGAACGTCCCTATCTATGGACTCAATCTTCATTCTAACATATCTGCTTGTAAGCCTAGTTTATTGCTGACAGAATACTTTTATGTGAACTTTCCCTATATCCCACCACTGCCTCATGGACTGATAGTTTGTTTTTACTCCCCTCCAAGCAGCCCAAAAAGAGGCAAAGGCTTTCAAAAAGAACTTGTCCTCAAGCAGTTACTATTGAAGTGCCAGTATGGACTCCTAAGGGTTGTGAGACAGTAACTGTTGAGACAGACACATAGTGGTGGTCTGAGAGGCCTGTGGGTGTGAGGCTACTCTTAATGAACAGCCCCCCGGTCTCACCATCTTACATAAGACCAGTCCAACGGCCTCTGATACTTCATTCTTATTGACCTTCAGCCAAGTGTACTGTTTTATGGATGGAAAGGCCAAATATCTACGAGCTGAAGATATCGTATGACAGATTCCAGGATGTTAGCTGACTGGGGGTGAGGTTCAGCATGATTCCGATCTAAAACATGATCCTGTGTTGAGTTAAAATCTCCACCAAGAACAAGAATGCTCTCCAGCCTGCAGTTCTTAATCACATCATTCAGTGTATTAAAAAGGCACCCAAATCAGGTATGGAACATGATTGGCTCCTTTTAAGGCAACTCCAAAATAAATGAACCTCCTGTCTAAAGAAGGCAAAATCTCAACGATCCATGACATTTTTGGAAAGCGATTAAGTCATTGTCTCCCAGTTGCTACTCAAATAACTTACCTCCTTGCATTGTCAAAGACTGAATTGCTGTATTCGATGAATCTGAAATACTGATCTGTTTTAAAGGAGACCTATTATTCACCTCTTGTTGTTATATTCTGGGACTCCACTAGAGATTCACGGTTCAACAAAGTTCTTATTTATCTTATACTGGCCATTCAGGTAGCACATCATTTGATCTTTGTCTGAAACACGTCGTTTTAGCTCCTGTCTCTTTAAGGCCCCCTCCCTAAAAGCCCACTTTCTTCTGATTGGCCAACTTTGCTGAAGCCTGCCTAGGGCTGTGATGTGCCTGCAGAAGAAAATCAACCATTTAGAGCAGTCTGAAGCCTGAGGTTTTTGTTCACAAGAATTACTTTTACATACTGGAAAAGCATGATAGGTTCCCTTGAGCATTATATACCCTCTAGTTCTCAGTTGATCCTAGTTTAGCCTGCGATTGTTTGCTGGTCATTCTGTTACAGAATGACTGAACCAACTATGGACCCGCCAGGCTTTGTTCACCTCCAGAAGGCTCTCCAACATTAGGACGTCCTGCTGGGAAAACAGCAGGAGGAGCTCCGTCAGCTACAACAACAATTACAAACCGTACAGCACAGAAGTCGTCTTTCAGCTTCCCCAGCGACGGCAGCCCGAACTGCAGGTCTCTCCTCCCCAACGGAGACCCAGCTTGTTGTAAGGAGTTCCTACCCCAGTGCTCGCTGGTGTTTGAAATGCAGCCATCCCGGTCTACTGAGCAAGTTTATACTGTCTATACTGCGGTGACCAGGGACACTACAGAGAACAGGAAAACGACCGGGTTCATGGCTCTGTACCACGACAATCCATCCCCAGCCGGGATAGACTTATCCCCCCCTTTAAAAACAAGGGTGAGCTTGAAAGTCCAGAGAATCTCACGTAAAATAATCCTATCATGGTGCGTAGCCTATTGAATGTGAGGGCGCAACCATTACTGGCTTAAGTCATTGAGAATGGAGTCAGGGGTGTAATTATAAGTTATAGGGCTAGGGTTAGGAAAAGGCTTAGAGTCCATTCTACCCAGCATCAGGATTGTGGTTCCGTGTTATGGGACGTGCAGTGAGCTGTGGTGAGCAGGGTTAGGGTTAGGGTTAGGGTTAGGGTTAGGAAAAGGCTTAGAGTCCATTCTACCCAGCATCAGGATTGTGGTTCCGTGTTATGGGACGTGCAGTGAGCCGTGGTGAGCAGGGTTAGGGTTAGGGTTAGGGTTAGGGTTAAGGTTAGGGTTAGGAAAAGGCTTAGAGTCCATTCTACCCAGCATCAGGATTGTGGTTCCGTGTTATGGGACGTGCAGTGAGCCGTGGTGAGCAGGGTTAGGGTTAGGGTTAGGGTTAGGGTTAGGGTTAGGGTTAGGAAAAGGCTCAGAGTCCATTCTACCCAGCATCAGGATTGTGGTTCCGTGTTATGGGACGTGCAGTGAGCTGTGGTGAGCAGGGTTAGGGTTAGGGTTAGGGTTAGGGTTAGGAAAAGGCTTAGAGTCCATTCTACCCAGCATCAGGATTGTGGTTCCATGTTATGGGACGTGCAGTGAGCCGTGGTGAGCAGGGTTAGGGTTAGGGTTAGGAAAAGGCTTAGAGTCCATTCTACCCAGCATCAGGATTGTGGTTCCGTGTTATGGGACGTGCAGTGAGCCGTGGTGAGCAGGGTGATGGTCCCTCAGTCTGAAGAGGTTCCTCCTGGGGTTCTGTTTGTTCCGCCCTCCATGGGTTCTCGAGTCCTCACCTGGGGGCATTGCTCTCTGTTTGTTAGACATCCGGGGTGGACGTGCACCCTAGAGTTCATCCAACAACGTTTTGAGCGAGTAGGCATGAAGACACCTGTAACGTCTGTGCTCAAAGTAAGACTACACGCTGTCGTCCCAGGGTCTCCTGCATCAGCTTCCTGTGCCTACTCACCCATGGTCCCACCTGTCTATGCATTTCAGAACGGGACTTCCTGAGTCTAACGGCCACACTATCAGTCGTGATCGTGGACCGCTTTTCTAAAGCAGCTCATTTCTTTCCAAACTGCCTTCTGCTCACGAGACAGCACTGGTGACATCCAGAGTGTCCCTGTAGTTGCGTTTGGAGGCTTTAGGTGGGGGCACTGTCATGGAGTGAACTATGATCAGCCACTGGAGGGCGCCATGGCGCTCCTCAGAATGGACTCATGATGTCATTATTGTTTGAGTGACAGTTTCTAGTTTGATCACCTGATTACAAGCCTGTTTATAGTCCTTGGTTTCTTTCGTTGTCTGTTCATTCATTGAATGTCTTGTATTGTGCTACAGTTCATATTTCATTTCTCTGTGCTTCCCCGGGTTTCCTTCATCCTCGTTGTCATTCAGTTCACCTGGGGCTCAGTGGAGCCTACTTTAGCCTGCGATTGAGTCACTGCTGTGGTAATCCTGTTACAATCTTATCATGGAATCATGGGTTCTCATGCTGGTATAAAAGGCCACACCACAGGAGAGAAAGGTAGAGAGAAAAAAGCAAAACAGAAAGGTAGAGAAAAAAAGAAAAGAGAGAAAGGTAGAGGAAAAAAAGGTAAGAAAAAGGTAGAGAGAAAAAGAAGATAAGAGAAAGGTGGAGAAAACACACACACACACACACACATGCACGCACACACATGCACACACACACACACACACACGTCGGACATTTCAACTCCATCTAGATTTCCTTATATTCATCAAATTACTCCCTCAAAGTCACTCAAAGTAGTCTAGCAATGTGCGTATGTATTATACTGTAGGCCTATATGTTCCTTACCGTAGGAAGTCTGCATCTCAAAGTAGTCTAGCTATGTACGTATGTAATATACTGTACGCCTATATGTTCCTGACCGTAGCAAGTCTGCATCTCAAAGTAGTCTAGCTATGTACGTATGTAATATACTGTACGCCTATATGTTCCTTACCGTAGGAAGTCTGCATCTCAAAGTAGTCTAGCTATGTACGTATGTAATATACTGTAGGCCTATATGTTCCTTCCCGTAGGAGGTCTCCATCTCAAAGTAGTCTAGCTATGTACGTATGTAATATACTGTAGGCCTATATGTTCCTTAGCGTAGGAAGTCTACATCTCGCTATGTACGTATGTAATATACTGTAGGCCTACATGTTCCTTACCGTAGGAAGTCTGCATCTCAAAGTAGTCTAGCTATGTACGTATGTAATATACTGTAGGCCTATATGTTCCTTACCATAGGAAGTCTGCATCTCACTATGTACGTATGTAATATACTGTAGACCTGTAGGCCTACATGTTCCTTACCGTAGGAAGTCTGCATCGCAAAGTAGTCTAGCTATGTACGTATGTAATATACTGTAGGCCTATATGTTCCTTACCGTAGGAAGTCTGCATCTCACAATTAACGTATGTAATATACTGTAGGCCTACATGTTCCTTACCGTAGGAAGTCTGCATCTCACTATGTACATATGTAATATACTGTAGTCCTACATGTTCCTTACCGTAGGAAGTCTGCATCTCACTATGTACGTATGTAATATACTGTAGGCCTACATGTTCCTTACCGTAGGGCGTCTGCATCTCACTATGTACGTATGTAATATACTGTAGGCCTACATGTTCCTTACCGTAGGAAGTCGGCATCTCCTGCAGCCCCTCTGATGTCCACCAGCAGTTCTGTAGTCGCTGCTACAGCCACAGCAGCAGCTTGGCGGTGGAGGAACCCATGCTCAGCATCCAGAGTGTCCTTGTTGATACCTCCGGTTGGCGCCGCCCTACTGGAGAAGTCAAACGGTCCTCCATGGCTGCATTTACCTGTTTTAAAAAGGGGGAATGAGATTTTTCATAAATTTCAAGTGGAAAAACAATTCCAAAGACACTTTGTTAGTGTGTTTGCTGTGTAATTCTCAATCTGATCTCTGTAAGGGTAACATGTAGAAGATAGGACATAGGCTGAAGAGGTCAGATTGTTCAAATCCACACAAAAACATGCCAACTGTAATTGGAAAAGTCAGTTGAATAGACACCATTTTGTTTGAGGGTCTTCCCGAAATGTCAATAAATCTGATCACTTAACTGTTGATGATGAACAGTGCCTCAATAAGTAATAAGAAATACAAACAAATAATAAATAAATACAAATATTAATAATACATGTATACAAACATACAGTCCAATGTAATTAAGCCTAAAGGTTTACAGGGATCATAAGTTGATACGTTTTTGGCAGACATGTTGATGTCTGCCAATGAATCGTTGAGTTGATTGGTTATCTATTATACCTGATTTCTAATTAGATTTTTCACATCAGTCTGAGAAGGAAAGACTAGAACAGCAAAACATAATGTACCTGCTGGTTTGCCAGAGAAAAGTGGTTCATAGCCAAAATAAGACGTGGTCAGGATGTGCTCCCGTAGGATGTCTTCCAGAATGTTGTTGCGACAGTCCTTTCCAACACAGTTTCGACATGTTGGCCTTCCTCTGTCTGGAGAAAGATTTACATTTCAGCACAGTTCTTTGTTTTAAATTCCATCAGAAGAGCTTAGACCTCATACATAGTTGTTTTACCACTGTAAGAAAAATATCAACATTGTTTTCCTGAAACTATAAACACAGTAATTACCCTTCTTTTAACCAAAGAAAAGGTGTTTTCTAGTATAGAATACTGTTTAGATAATACCAATGAACGCTACCAATAAATCAAACTAACACAAAACATACTACAATGTACAATTAAAAACTTAACATTAACATTAAATTAAGTTCTTACAATAAATATTATTGGGCCAGGAATATAAATATAGCCCATGGAGATATTTTTATTAACTTTATCACCCAACCAGTTAGTCTTGCTTGAGTAAATATTGAATCCTCACCAGCAGATTCACTGTCTGTGGCTGCCTTTCACACACTGAATCCTACACCTACCTGCAGTTTTGCCAATGCTAGTATCTCTTCTGATTATGTTGGGGTTGGGGACTTTGTTTCCTATTTCTACCCAGTTACTGTGACTGTAGAAATCCTTCAGATTGTAAAAGCAAAGACAGATTACAGAATGTACATGACATATTTATGTTCTGAAATATAATTACAACACTTGAATAAAGTGAGCCACTTCAAAGCCAGTAGACTACAAAACAATACATCTATTAGATTAAAGTCACCTGTAAACTCATACCCACCAAATATGAGACAGCTCTCACCTGTAAGGGGTGTAGAATCACTCCCAGTGTATCTCTGGCTGCATCAAAGTTGCTGATTTTGACGTTGGCCTTCACCACTGAGAGACCGTCTGTGATGACTTTACGTGACTCTACAAACCTTTCGTCTGTGAAGTGATAATCGGCATCAAAGTAATGACTGATGTCCACCCATGCATTTCTAGATTTGATCTGTTTGATGGCTGTTTGATGGCTTGACCCTGTAAAACAGGATAAGCGGTAGAAGATGAGAGATCTGTTTGATGGCTTGGTTGAAACCCTTGGCAGACTGTGCAGAAGAGCAGGCTGCAGCCACATTCTCAGCATTTAGGGCTCCAGACTACACACACACACACACACACATTAAGATTGAACAACTGATCTGGGCAAATTGTCTGAAGAACAGCAGTTACGTGAAAGTAAAACTTCCCTTAAGACTTTGCTCTATAACTTTAATTTTGGAGTGAAGTTTCTGCCCAAACACTCAAAACACTACAACAGCAGCATGAGCGGATTTCCAAAGTAAAGTAGACTTCTTCAGCTTCAGAAACACCATTTTTATGACTTTATGAGTCTCTTTGATTCTTACCGGTGCAGTGAAGTCTCTTCCTTCAGACCGAGTGAGGTCTCTGCAGACCTGTAGGGTGGTGTTGAGGAGGGCCGTCTCAGTCATCTCTATGTGGGTAATGGAGTCCCCAGCTAAATAGGATGTAAGCATGAAACCCAGAACTCCAGTCTGCAGGAGCAGTTAAAAGACTACAAGCAAGTCTAAACACAGCATCCTCAGTCTGTCCCAGAGAGTGAGAGTGAGAGAGAGAGAGAGAGAGAGAGAGTGATAGAGGGACGAGAATGTGAAAAAGAGAATGGGAGAGAGAAACACACAAAGACTATTAGACAGAATTCTCTGAAATTAAAGTTTTTCAATCAATGTAATAAAATACAAACATGTGACTGCTAGGGTCCTCGCTGTCTTCCTGTGTTCCCTGTGTTAACTTCCTGTTGTGAAGGCGCCTCTTTTATACGTTCAGTCCGTCTTGATGTCTCCATCATTGTTAGGAAACCATCTCCTTTGTCACAAAGGTTCGACCGGTTATTTGAAGTAAAAGAACGTCAAGGGCGGAACTTTGGTTCAGACTTTGGTGGGGACATCATTTTTTTGTTGGAGTCACTGGAGTGGATACAATTACTTAACAAAAGCTGTTATACAAAACCCTTGGTATAGGGACAATTCAGTGATCTCTCACCATTGGTAGGGACATGCCCCTAGAGGTTTGGACTGGACACATTACTCACAACAAAACTAGCAACAACACTATCATTTGCGTAATAAAACACCTGTGACATTCTTTTCATGATGCTTTATGGTGCACACAGAAGGCTCAGAAGGCACTCATTGCAGCAAAGGGTTGGCAAGGCACAAATAAAAATTCAAGCTTCTGCAAACAAGGGTTGATTGTAGTAGTTAATATATCCAGGACAGTTACCTAACACTATGTAAGTTAATAAACTGTTTATTACTGTTGTCGGTGTTGGTAAACATTTTATTATTTTGTTGCTCAGGCACCAAATGTTAATGGTGGTTATTTCATTTCCAAAGTGCAATCAGAATGAGTAACAAGGTCAAGGGTGGGTCGGGTGAAGACAGGAGCGTGTGTGAATATGAATGCTCCAACCTTTACTTCGGTCAATTATTAATGACTTGACAGACAGTCAAAAAAAGAGACCTAACAGGGCTGGAATGTTATGTTCATAGCTCTGATCCATAATCCCAAGAACATAAAAATTCCTAGGACCAAGATTCCACCTGCAGTGACAAACATTTCCAATCTATCTCCTGAATCAATGTCCGATACGGAACAATTGTTTTCGTAGCCCCCCCTGCTGGAGGCACTTTAACTGTACGAATAATGTTTTTATTTAATTATTTAATCTGACAAATATTATAATAAAATATGTTTTCCAGTGATCTTTAGAAGAAAGACAGAAAGAGAGAAAGAAAGAAAGGGCCCCGCAGTAGATATACTGCAGAATAGATGAGAAACCTGGAGTGGATATACTGCAGAATAGATGAGAAACCTGGAGTAGATATACTGCAGAATAGAAAAGAAACCTGGAGTAGATATACTGCAGAATAGATGAGAAACCTGGAGTAGATATACTGCAGAATAGATGAGAAACCTGGAGTAGATATACTGCAGAATAGATGAGAAACCTGGAGTAGATATACTGCAGAATAGATGAGAAACCGGAGTAGATATACTGCAGAATAGATGAGAAACCTGGAGTAGATATACTGCAGAATAGATGAGAAACCGCAGTAGATATACTGCAGAATAGATGAGAATCTGTGCAACTATGGATTCATTCAACATAACGCTTAAAGCTAAAGCCCTTGGAGATCAGCTTTGAATCAGAGGCGGTGTATTTACATGGAGAGCTGGCAAAGGTGAAGTGGTGACAGCTCTAAAGCAGATGTTCTCAACAAGGCGGCCGTGGCCCACCAGGGGGCCTCAAAGAGTAACCGGGGGACTTCGAGATGATGGGAAAATATTGAAATATGAACATATTTGGTTACAATAATGAAAATTGTCATGTGTCATTTTACAGGAGGGCCTCGCCCCGGAATATTTTCTTTGACAAAGAGGGGCCTTAGGAGAAAAAGGTTGAGAACCTTTGAGAAACCTAGAAACCTAGAAACCTAACCTAACCCTAACCCTAACCACTACTCTGAAAAAAACGTTGGCCTCAGTGAGTGGTATCAAATGTAGCATAGAGGCTACCAGGTAGCATTTTATTTTCCAATTTTTTTCATTGCAGCAAAGTCAATTGTTTTTCTGTGTACGGTTTTAAATACTCTCCCTGTATCTGAACGTTAACCTTTGTCCCTCTGCTTAAAAGCCCTAAAGGTTTCAACTGGTTTTCTGTGTATGGTTTAAAATACTCTCGCTGTATCTGAACGTTAACCTTTGTCCCCTCCTTTATCCTCTGAAATTCCCCTTGTCTGTCCATTGAATGGACTGTGTGTGTATGTGTGTGTGTGTGTGTGTGTGTGTGTGTGTGTGTGTGTGTGTGTGTGTGTGTGTGTGTTAGTGTATGTGTGTGTGTGTGTGTGTGTGTGTTTGCATACAGTTCCATGAATGTGTGTGTGTGTGTGTGTGTGTGTGTGCGTGCGTGCGTGCGTGCATGCGTATGTGTGAAGCTCTGTGTATGTACAGTGACCTTTCCCCCCTCCTTTATCCTCCAACGATTCCCTGTTTATCCATTGAATGTGTTTTTCCAGTGACGCTCCACACAGCCTTTAGTCTCCACACAGCAGCTTCTGTTTCTCCTGCCTTTTGTCATCCAGAGAATGCTCCACACTTCGGCCTTTTGAGCGTGCGGGCCCCTGGAAATATGGCTTTCTCTATGGCATTCTGTAGCGTGTTGCTGGCTCAGGGCTTTACTACAAAAGATTCCCCAGTCAGCCAGGTGTATATATAGTCAGGCTGGCCAACCAGGTAGCAAGTCAATTTACCACCAAGAGCTCCAGCTTCACCATCAGCTACCAGCCACAATGACTTCCATGAACATGGGCAAGATCACCTTCTACGAGGACAGGAACTTCCAGGGCCGCTCCTACGACTGTATGAGCGACACCTCTGACTTCTCCTCCTACATGAGCAAGTGCCACTCCTGCAGGGTCCACAGCGGCTGCTTCATGGGCTACGACCGCCCCAACTACATGGGCAACCAGTTCTTCTTCAAGAGGGGCGAGTACTCCGACTACATGAGCATGATGGGCATGAGCGAGTGCATCAGGTCCTGCCGTATGATCCCCATGGTAAGACAACGGTACACAAAGGATGACGATTCCTCACAACTTTTTGTTCACAAACCAGGATCATTTACCAGCCATGACATGTTGTGTGTTTGTGTGTGTTACAGTATAGGGGCAACTACAGGATGAGGATCTACGAGAGGGAGAACTTCGGAGGCCAGATGCACGAGATGATGGACGACTGTGACAACATCATGGACCGCTACCGCATGAACAACTGCATGTCCTGCAACGTGATGGACGGCCACTGGCTGATGTACGAGCAGGCCAACTACAGAGGCAGGATGATGTACATGAGGCCCGGAGAGTACAGGAACTTCAACATGATGGGCATGAACGGCATGAGGTTCATGAGCATGAGGCGCATCATGGACTCCTACTACTAGATTCCATCTTCACTCAACTGTAATATACTGATGAATAAATTATTGTGAAACTAAAACATTACTACTACTAGACTCCATCTTCACTCAACTGTAACATACTGATGAATAAATTATTGCGAAACTAAAACATTACTACTACTAGACTCCATCTTCACTCAACTGTAATATACTGATGAATAAATGATTATGAAACTAAAACATTACTACTACTAGACTCCATCTTCACTCAACTGTAATATAATGATGAATAAATTATTGTGAAACTAAAACATTACTACTACTAGACTCCATCTTCACTCAACTGTAATATAATGATGAATAAATTATTGTGAAACTAAAACATTACTACTACTAGACTCCATCTTCACTCAACTGTAATATACTGATGAATAAATTATTGCGAAACTAAAACATTACTACTACTAGACTCCATCTTCACTCAACTGTAATATAATGATGAATAAATGATTATGAAACTAAAACATTACTACTACTAGACTCCATCTTCACTCAACTGTAATATACTGATGAATAAATTATTGTGAAACATAGCTCTGGTATAGACCAGAGTCACATAGAGACATAGCTGTGGTATAGACCAGAGTCACATAGAGACATAGCTGTGGTATAGACCAGAGTCACATAGAGACATAGCTCTGGTATAGACCAGAGTCACATAGAGGCATAGCTCTGGTATAGACCAGAGTCACATACAGACATAGCTGTGGTATAGACCAGAGTCACATAGAGACATAGCTGTGGTATAGACCAGAGTCACATAGAGATGTGAGGAAACTGAATTCTCTCCCAAACACGACCAGGAGACGAGAGGACCAGACGACCACAAGACGAGAGGGGGGGGGCCAGAGAACCACAAGACCAGAAAGTGGACCAGGGGACCAGAGGACCAGAGGACCGGAGAGCCACAGGACCAGAGGGTGGACCAGGGGACCAGAGGACCGGAGGACCGGAGGACCGGAGGACCGGAGGACCGGAGGACCACAGGACGGAGCGGAGGACCGGAGGAGCGGAGGACCACAGGACCAGAGGGTGGAGCGGAAGAGCGGAGGACCGGAGGACCAGAGGACCAGAGGGTGGAGCGGAAGAGCGGAGGACCGGAGGACCAGAGGACCAGAGGACCAGAGGACCCCAGCTTGATTCTTCCCAGTCAAAACCACCAACACCCGCTGGATGGACACTGAACACATGGACTAGCTAAATCCAGCTCAGTTTAACAGCAGCACTGGTAGTCTGCACTACCACAACCATAACTTATACATCAACTTATGCTGCTAACCTAACTTATATATACAACAAACAAACTTACAGTGACATATGCTGCTACCCCTAGCAATACATTGTAGACTATACACTTCTGCATATATATATATATATATATATATATATATATAATTTTATTGGACATCTTTTAGCTTTAGTTTATATGTCTTATCTGTGTTTGAATGTGCACTTTATATGTTTACCGCAAGAGCATGGGAAACGTATTTTCGATTCCTTTGTATGTCTCGACCAGAGTCACATAGAGACATAGCTCTGGAATGACCAGAGTCACATAGAGACATAGCTCTGGTATAGACCAGAGTCACATAGAGACATAGCTCTGGTATAGACCAGAATCACATAGAGACTTAGCTCTGGTATAGACCAGAGTCACATAGAGACATAGAGACATAGCTCTGGTATAGACAAGAATCACATAGAGACATAGCTCTGGTATAGACCAGAGTCACATAGAGACATAGCTGTGGTATAGACCAGAGTCACATAGAGACATAGAGACATAGAGACATAGAGACATAGCTGTGGTATAGACCAGAGTCACATAGAGACATAGCTGTGGTATAGACCAGAGTCACATAGAGACATAGCTGTGGTATAGACCAGAGTCACATAGAGACATAGCTCTCGTATAGACCAGAGTCACATAGAGACATAGCTGTGGTATAGACCAGAGTCACATAGAGACATAGCTGTGGTATAGACCAGAGTCACTTAGAGACATAGAGACATAGCTGTGGTATAGACCAGAGTCACATAGAGACATAGCTGTGGTATAGACCAGAGTCACATAGAGACATAGCTCTCGTATAGACCAGAGTCACATAGAGACATAGCTGTGGTATAGACCAGAGTCACTTAGAGACATAGAGACATAGCTGTGGTATAGACCAGAGTCACTTAGAGACATAGAGACATAGCTGTGGTATAGACCAGAACCACAGAGACATAGCTGTGGTATAGACCAGAGTCACAGAGACATAGCTCTGGTATAGACCAGAGTCACATAAAGACATAGCTGTGGTATAGACCAGAGTCACATAGAGACATAGCTGTGGTATAGACCAGAGTCACATAGAGACATAGAGACATAGAGACATAGAGACATAGCTCTGGTATAGACCAGAGTCACATAGAGACATAGCTGTGGTATAGACCAGAGTCACATAGAGACATAGAGACATAGAGACATAGAGACATAGCTCTGGTATAGACCAGAGTCACATAAAGACATAGCTGTGGTATAGACCAGAGTCACATAGAGACATAGCTGTGGTATAGACCAGAGTCACATAGAGACATAGCTCTGGTATAGACCAGAGTCACATAGAGACATAGCTGTGGTATAGACCAGAGTCACATAGAGACATAGAGACATAGCTGTGGTATAGACCAGAGTCACATAGAGACATAGCTGTGGTATAGACCAGAGTCACATAGAGACATAGAGACATAGCTGTGGTATAGACCAGAGTCACATGGAGACATAGAGACATAGCTGTGGTATAGACCAGAGTCACCTAGAGACATAGCTGTGGTATAGACCAGAGTCACATAGAGACATAGAGACATAGAGACATAGAGACATAGCTGTGGTATAGACCAGAGTCACATAGAGACATAGAGACATAGAGACATAGAGACATAGAGACATAGAGACATAGCTGTGGTATAGACCAGAGTCACATAGAGACATAGCTGTGGTATAGACCAGAGTCACATAGAGACATAGCTGTGGTATAGACCAGAGTCACATAGAGACATAGCTGTGGTATAGACCAGAGTCACATAGAGACATAGAGACATAGAGACATAGAGACATAGCTGTGGTATAGACCAGAGTCACATAGAGACATAGAGACATAGAGACATAGAGACATAGAGACATAGCTGTGGTATAGACCAGAGACACATAGAGACATAGAGACATAGAGACATAGAGACATAGCTGTGGTATAGACCAGAGTCACATAGAGACATAGAGACATAGAGACATAGAGACATAGAGACATAGCTGTGGTATAGACAACCTCGACTCTGTCAGTCAACTAGGAAATACCACTTTAGTTTTGTAATGCTTACCAACGAGAAAGTTTCATTTACAAGGTCATTTTGAGCTAGTATGTTGTTTAATGTTTTACAATTCAATTTTACCGGGGTCCATGTAATTTTTGCTAAAATTCTGTCTGAATAGCCTGCGAATTACTTTTTGAAATGGATTTAGCACGACTCGTTTTATTGAAATGTTTTCTCTGGTAACAGAAGGTTCAACTAAACAAAATGCAGTAATTATACAAATAGTTCATCATGTTTATTTATTACATTTATTTTCTGCTGTTTACATTTCAGTTTACATTTCATCTTGACTTTCTGTTCTGTGTCAAAGCAAACCAATGGCACTGCAGAGTGCCGTCTCTCAAGCCTGCGTCGTTTGAAAACGTGGCGTCGGTTAACGATGACTCTCAAACACATTCTCTTTCCCAACATACAACCCTGACTGATCAATTCCATCTGGATAAAGTTGTTGCAGTTTTTGCTTCGGCAATGAAAGAAAAATACAGTATTTTAGCATGAGTTGGGTGTAAACATTGGTTCTCCCAATATTACCTTTTAAAATACAACACATTCATTTATGAAAATAAAATAAAAACTGAAACAATGCAAATAGTTTACTTAATTTTCTGTTGAATAGCCTACTAACTTTCTGACAAGAGATAAAACCCATATAATTAACAAAAATCTGAAAAGATCAATTTTGAGCCTGCGTTAGGTGTGCAGGGCCCAATCCCCAATTCCCCATAGAACATATCTCACTACCGTAGTCGTTCCAGCGCAGCTGTTCTGTACCTAGATCCCCAACAGCAAAGAGAAAGCCATCAGCCCTATACTGACATAGAGACAGAAGGACAGAGCTCCAGGATGCCCCCGACTGGAACTACTAGTGGTTGGTGTTTGGGTGGTGGTTGGTGTCTGGGTAGTGGTTGGTGTCTGGGTGGTAGTTGATGTCAGGGGGTCTTCTGCCTTCCTGATGGTGCTGAAGCAGGAGCCCACGTTGCCCACCCGGTCCACAGCCACCAGCTCTACATCAGGTGAACAGCAGGAGGCGCTGTAGGACACCAACGTCAGACTATATCCATGGGCGCCCACGACTGTGCTGGTGTTCAGAGTGCCGTTGCCCTGGCGCAGCCTGACGCTCTCGATGCCCGTCCCGTTGCCGTCAGTCAGGTTGGCAGAGAGCTGCCAGGTGGTCAGGCTGCAGGCGTCAGAACAGTTAGCCGACACACTGAGCACCTGACACACTGGACGGAATATGTCTGTCACCTATAACAACCAGACAAAAAACAAAGGGGGGTTTAATGAGCATTATGGTTATTTAAAAATAAAAATACAAATAGTAATCACTAAAGATCTATTCTTCAGATAAAATATTTAAGTAAAAATATTTTTGCGGTATTTTTTATAGATATAAATATGAAATATTATTATATCAAATGATGTTTGTTACCGGGGCAGCAACCGAGAGTCTCAGGACGGCGTAGTTGGTGTCTGTGGCTCCGGGGGCCTCAGCCTCGATGGTCAGAGTGACATCACTTCCTGAGACGGTGTCAGAGGGGGCTGTCAGGGTCACTGTACCGCTGGCCACCCCCCCACTGACCAGAAGCAGGCTGGTGGGGGAGGAAGAGCTAAAGCCACGGTCGTTGGTTGCTCGGATGGTGTAGGTGCCTCCTGTGCCATTGGTTGCCACGGTGAAGTTGACAGAGAGTGGAATTCCAGGTTCTAGAACACCGTTGGAATCAGCCTGTAGACCATGAAGGAGAATCAAACAGAGTTGAAATCAGTCTGTACAACATCTGAATCAGTATGTACTCTTACTGTAGTGTACTCACGGTCAGTGTGATGTACTGAGTATATACTGTAGACCATGAAGGAGAATCAAACAGAGTAGGTTTTTTGTAGGCATAATATCTGATTCACGGTCAGTGTGATGTACTGTGTGTGTGTGTGTGTGTGTGTGTTTGTGTGTTTGGTGGGGGGGTTAGGGTTAGGGTCACGGTCAGTGTGATGTACTGAGTATATACTGTGTGTGTGTGTGTGTGTGTGTGTGTGTGTGTGTGTGTGTGTGTGTGTGTTTGGTGGGGGTTATCTAAATCAGCTCTTATATCTGACTCACGGTCAGTGTAATGTACTGAGTATATACTTTGTGTGTGTGTGTGTGTGTGTGTGTGTGTGTGTGTGTGTGTGTGTGTGTGTTTGGTGGGGGGTATCTAAATCAGCTCTTATATCTGTCTCATGGTCAGTGTAATGTACTGAGTATATACTGTGTGTGTGTGTGTGTGTGTGTGTTTGGTGGGGGCTATCTAAATCAGCTCTTATATCTGACTCATGGTCAGTGTAATGTACTGAGTATATACTGTGTGTGTGTGTGTGTGTGTGTGTTTGGTGGGGGGTATCTAAATCAGCTCTTATATCTGACTCACGGTCAGTGTAATGTACTGAGTATATACTGTGTGTGTGTGTGTGTGTGTGTGTTTGGTGGGGGGTATCTAAATCAGCTCTTATATCTGACTCATGGTCAGTGTAATGTACTGAGTATATACTGTGTGTGTGTGTGTGTGTGTGTGTGTGTGTGTGTGTGTGTGTGTGTGTGTGTGTGTGTGTGTGTGTGTGTGTGTGTGTGTTTGGTGGGGGGTATCTAAATCAGCTCTTATATCTGACTCATGGTCAGTGTAATGTACTGAGTATATACTGTGTGTGTGTGTGTGTTTGGTGGGGGGTATCTAAATCTGCTCTTATATCTGACTCACGGTCAGTGTAATGTACTGAGTATATACTGTGTGTGTGTGTGTGTGTGTGTGTGTTTGGTGGGGGGTATCTAAATCTGCTCTTATATCTGACTCACGGTCAGTGTAATGTACTGAGTATATACTTTGTGTGTGTGTGTGTGTGTGTGTTTGGTGGGGGGTATCTAAATCAGCTCTTATATCTGACTCATGGTCAGTGTAATGTACTGAGTATATACTGTGTGTGTGTGTGTGTGTGTGTGTTTGGTGGGGGGTATCTAAATCAGCTCTTATATCTGACTCACGGTCAGTGTGATGTACTGAGTATATACTGTGTGTGTGTGTGTGTGTGTGTGTGTTTGGTGGGGGGTATCTAAATCAGCTCTTATATCTGACTCATGGTCAGTGTAATGTACTGAGTATATACTGTGTGTGTGTGTGTGTGTGTGTGTGTGTTTGGTGGGGGGTATCTAAATCAGCTCTTATATCTGACTCATGGTCAGTGTAATGTACTGAGTATATACTGTGTGTGTGTGTGTGTGTGTGTGTGTTTGGTGGGGGGTATCTAAATCAGCTCTTATATCTGACTCATGGTCAGTGTAATGTACTGAGTATATACTGTGTGTGTGTGTGTGTGTGTGTGTGTGTTTGGTGGGGGGTATCTAAATCAGCTCTTATATCTGACTCATGGTCAGTGTAATGTACTGAGTATATACTGTGTGTGTGTGTGTGTGTGTGTGTTTGGTGGGGGGTATCTAAATCAGCTCTTATATCTGACTCACGGTCAGTGTGATGTACTGAGTATATACTGTGTGTGTGTGTGTGTGTGTGTGTGTGTTTGGTGGGGGGTATCTAAATCAGCTCTTATATCTGACTCACGGTCAGTGTAATGTACTGAGTATATACTGTGTGTGTGTGTGTGTGTGTGTTTGGTGGGGGGTATCTAAATCTGCTCTTATATCTGACTCATGGTCAGTGTAATGTACTGAGTATATACTTTGTGTGTGTGTGTGTGTGTGTGTTTGGTGGGGGGTATCTAAATCAGCTCTTATATCTGACTCATGGTCAGTGTAATGTACTGAGTATATACTGTGTGTGTGTGTGTGTGTGTGTGTTTGGTGGGGGGTATCTAAATCAGCTCTTATATCTGACTCACGGTCAGTGTGATGTACTGAGTATATACTGTGTGTGTGTGTGTGTGTGTGTGTGTTTGGTGGGGGGTATCTAAATCAGCTCTTATATCTGACTCATGGTCAGTGTAATGTACTGAGTATATACTGTGTGTGTGTGTGTGTGTGTGTGTGTGTTTGGTGGGGGGTATCTAAATCAGCTCTTATATCTGACTCATGGTCAGTGTAATGTACTGAGTATATACTGTGTGTGTGTGTGTGTGTGTGTGTGTGTGTGGGGGGGGGTATCTAAATCAGCTCTTATATCTGACTCATGGTCAGTGTAATGTACTGAGTATATACTGTGTGTGTGTGTGTGTGTGTGTGTGTGTTTGGTGGGGGGTATCTAAATCAGCTCTTATATCTGACTCATGGTCAGTGTAATGTACTGAGTATATACTGTGTGTGTGTGTGTGTGTGTGTGTTTGGTGGGGGGTATCTAAATCAGCTCTTATATCTGACTCACGGTCAGTGTGATGTACTGAGTATATACTGTGTGTGTGTGTGTGTGTGTGTGTGTGTGTTTGGTGGGGGGTATCTAAATCAGCTCTTATATCTGACTCACGGTCAGTGTAATGTACTGAGTATATACTGTGTGTGTGTGTGTGTGTGTGTTTGGTGGGGGGTATCTAAATCTGCTCTTATATCTGACTCATGGTCAGTGTAATGTACTGAGTATATACTGTGTGTGTGTGTGTGTGTGTGTGTGTGTGTGTGTTTGGTGGGGGGTATCTAAATCTGCTCTTATATCTGACTCACGGTCAGTGTGATGCTGGACGCTCTGAGGCTGGTGGAGGATTGTCTCTGGAAGTTTCCTGCTGCAGCTCTGGAGGAAGTGCTGCTATTCTCCTCACCCCGCAGACGCACCACAAAGTTCCCTGATGGGATTCTGTCTAAACGCACCAAGAACTCTCTTCCCCCCAGCGGCTCCACAGCGCCGTTGACCTCCCCTGACCCCGAGGTCTCCACCAGAGCCACCTCTGTCACCGTCACCGAGTCGCTGCCCGTTACCGTCACCAGCAAGGTAGCGTTACCTCATAGTTGAAAAGGAGGGAAAGTATTAGCTATGATACATTACCTCATAGTGGGAGAGACAAGGATCCAAGCATTACAAAGAGAAGGGTAAACGTAAAGTATTAGCTATGATACATGATATGATACATTACCTCATAGTGGGAGAGACAAGGATCCAAGCATTACAAAGAGAAGGGTAAACGTAAAGTATTAGCTATGATACATGATATGATACATTACCTCATAGTGGGAGAGACAAGGATCCAAGCATTACAAAGAGAAGGGTAAACGTAAAGTATTAGCTATGATACATGATATGATACATTACCTCATAGTGGGAGAGACAAGGATCCAAGCATTACAAAGAGAAGGGTAAACGTAAAGTATTTGGTAGTTTTATGTACTTTTCGTTTTTTATGTTGGTACATGTAAAGTGGAATAACCTTTCTGCATATGTATATATTTTTACTATTGCTATAAATTCTTCTTTATATTTTACGGCTTTTCTAACAGTGTAATTACATTTTGTATGGGACACTAGAGCTAGATGGTATAATCATATTGTAAAGTATGTACCTGGAGGGGGCTGGAGGCCTCAGTGATGATGCTGGTAGCATCGGGTAGCTGTGTCTTGGTGACCTGGATGGCCTGTCCTCCTGAGATCTGAGCCAGCTCTTTGTACAGATCCGTGTCTGACACGATCATCCTACTCAGCTGGCCGTTGTTGCTTTGTCTCCTACGGCGACCAGCTCCCAAAAGTCCCGTCAGCATGCAGGTAACCTGAAGATGGTTGGTTCCCAAAATAAGGGGGATGACTTAAATTAATCTGAGTGTGTTTTGTTTTACTGATAAATGTAGTATATATATATAGGAGCTAAAAGTCCCTTCAGCATGCAGGTAACCTGAAGATGGTTGGTTCACAAAATAAGGGGGATGACTTAAATTAATCTGAGTGTGTTTTGTTTTACTGTTAAATGTAGTATATATATATAGGAGCTAAAAGTCCCTTCAGCATGCAGGTAACCTGGAGATGGTTGGTTCCCAAAATAAGGGGGATGACTTAAATTAATCTGAGTGTGTTTTGTTTTACTGTTAAATGTAGTATATATATATAGGAGCTAAAAGTCCCTTCAGCATGCAGGTAACCTGAAGATGGTTGGTTCCCAAAATAAGGGGGATGACTTAAATTAATCTGAGTGTGTTTTGTTTTACTGTTAAATGTAGTATATATATATATAGGAGCTAAAAGTCCCTTCAGCATGCAGGTAACCTGAAGATGGTTGGTTCACAAAATAAGGGGGATGACTTAAATTAATCTGAGTGTGTTTTGTTTTACTGTTAAATGTAGTATATATATATAGGAGCTAAAAGTCCCTTCAGCATGCAGGTAACCTGGAGATGGTTGGTTCCCAAAATAAGGGGGATGACTTAAATTAATCTGAGTGTGTTTTGTTTTACTGTTAAATGTAGTATATATATATAGGAGCTAAAAGTCCCTTCAGCATGCAGGTAACCTGAAGATGGTTGGTTCACAAAATAAGGGGGATGACTTAAATTAATCTGAGTGTGTTTTGTTTTACTGATAAATGTAGTATATATATATAGGAGCTAAAAGTCCCTTCAGCATGCAGGTAACCTGAAGATGGTTGGTTCACAAAATAAGGGGGATGACTTAAATTAATCTGAGTGTGTTTTGTTTTACTGTTAAATGTAGTATATATATATAGGAGCTAAAAGTCCCTTCAGCATGCAGGTAACCTGGAGATGGTTGGTTCCCAAAATAAGGGGGATGACTTAAATTAATCTGAGTGTGTTTTGTTTTACTGTTAAATGTAGTATATATATATAGGAGCTAAAAGTCCCTTCAGCATGCAGGTAACCTGAAGATGGTTGGTTCCCAAAATAAGGGGGATGACTTAAATTAATCTGAGTGTGTTTTGTTTTACTGTTAAATGTAGTATATATATATATAGGAGCTAAAAGTCCCTTCAGCATGCAGGTAACCTGAAGATGGTTGGTTCACAAAATAAGGGGGATGACTTAAATTAATCTGAGTGTGTTTTGTTTTACTGTTAAATGTAGTATATATATATAGGAGCTAAAAGTCCCTTCAGCATGCAGGTAACCTGGAGATGGTTGGTTCCCAAAATAAGGGGGATGACTTAAATTAATCTGAGTGTGTTTTGTTTTACTGTTAAATGTAGTATATATATATAGGAGCTAAAAGTCCCTTCAGCATGCAGGTAACCTGAAGATGGTTGGTTCACAAAATAAGGGGGATGACAAATTAATCTGAGTGTGTTTTGTTTTACTGTTAAATGTAGTATATATATATAGGAGCTAAAAGTCCCTTCAGCATGCAGGTAACCTGAAGATCGTTGGAGGACCAAAACAAAGTAGGGCTTTACCTCTTCAAATGTTTTTGTGTATTTTCATTCTTTATTGAAGTGGCATAATAATCAAGGGGACATATAAGAGAGTACATCAACACTTTTGAGTGAAACTTTAACGTTTAACTGCAGTATTTTTCGCACACAGATATACTGTACATGTTGATTAAAGAAAACATGTTAACAGAAATGAATAAAAAATCCTGATGCCATGAAATTCCCTGGTTCCAAAGGGATTTAAAGTGCCAAATTAAATGACAATCCAATACGCATTAGACAACAGGGCTGCCTGTGTGCATTCTACTAAGTGGAGTTCTATGATAGCTATACATTCTGTATTTATTTATATGATACTTACTGTTGATTTGGTCTGTTCTATCAATCCTAAGTGGAGTTCTATGATAGCTATACGTTCTGTATTTATTTATATGATACTTACTGTTGATTTGGTCTGTTCTATCAATGCTAAGTGGAGTTCTATGATAGCTATACATTCTGTATTTATTTATACGATACTTACTGTTGATTTGGTCTGTTCTATCAATCCTAAGTGGATTTCTATGATAGCTATACATTCTGTATTTATTTATATGATACTTACTGTTGATTTGGTCTGTTCTATCAATGCTAAGTGGAGTTCTATGATAGCTATACATTCTGTATTTATTTATACGATACTTACTGTTGATTTGGTCTGTTCTATCAATCCTAAGTGGAGTTCTATGATAGCTATACATTCTGTATTTATTTATATGATACTTACTGTGGATTTGGTCTGTTCTATCAATGCTCTCACTGTTCCCAACAGGTAGGTGTCTTTAGCCGGAGCGTCGGTGAAGAGGAAGATGTCAGAACGAGGAGGGGATCCTGTCAGAGCCAGCTAATGGAAAACAATACGACGCAAATATCAAAGGGCATGGTTTCATTCATGTCTAGTAGTCATATCATTTTAACATACTATAACAATTAATTGATGAGTATAATTGTATTCTCTTTATGTAATAAATCTAGCAAAGTGCCTTACTTGCAGTCCTGATAGACTGAGTTCAGGAGTGTCTCCTCCTCCAGATGCCCCCAAAGCATTAATCTGAGTCTTAAAGAAATCTGGGTCTGTTGTTCTTATCAGAGGCCCAAAGTCTTAACAATGAGAAACAGCAACTTAGTATCTATAATCTATAGTGTCAACTCTGTGCTGCATGTAAATCCTCCTTGGTCCTAAATGGGTAATTCCTCCAATACTTGCATTGATATATCAGTTATTTCTGAGACAGCTCGCGCTCCCACGGCAACAGCCAAACTTATTGACATCAATTTTGTGAACAGCACTAGTCATTCAGTATCTGAGACAAGGACTAATTATTGGTTTTATAAAAAAATATAAATGTTTACTTTTCTTCAGGGCTTGGACAACATTACAAGGTATGCAGTTAGTAAAACGAACTGTAGAAAACAAGTAAAAAACATTTCGACAGAATGCCCAATTCCACTGGGCCAAAAATACAGAGGGACAGGAGTTTGATTATGTTTTGCTCCTGTATATTTTCTAAGGATATATTTTGTTATGTAGTCTTTCTTTCTTGGTTTGACCAGTGTACTACCTGGATCATTGAAGGGTACCAGGATGTAGAGAGAGGGTTCTTCCTGTGTTCCTCTCCTACTGTCAATGAGGGAGGTGGTGAAACTCTTCACAGCATCTATGTCATCACTCATACTCCCCGTGGTGTCAATCACAAAACACAGTGCTTTAGATGCTCTGGAGATCCCCATCAGCCTGAGAAAGAGAGAGAGAGAGAGAGAGAGAGAGGGGGGGGGGGGGGTGATGGGATCACAAAACACAGTGCTTTAGATGCTCTGGAGATCACCATCAGCCTGAGAAAGAGAGAGAGAGAGAGAGAGAGAGAGAGAGAGAGAGAGAGAGAGAGAGAGAGAGAGAGAGAGAGAGAGAGAGAGAGAGAGAGAGAGAGAGAGAAAGAGAGAGGGAATAAGAGAGAGAGGGAGGGTGATGGGAGGTGTAATGGAAATGTTCAGGTTTATGCAGAACACCACCCATTAAAGGAGGTGAGACTTCAGGCAATGATCAAAGTACAATTGTATTAATGAGTACAGAGAGCAAGTCTGTACACAGAGAAATGACGAGAGTGAATTAACACCAGCAACATAATAAGTTCAGATGACAAGTACAGTGAGTTCACTCTAACAACCGTAAGCTCTGATTAGTTGACGAGGTTGACACGAATATATAGGCCTAAAACTATGCAACAAAAAGCAACAAAAAGTCACAGCATATTATATTCATTTTTGTTTAAGGTAGCTCCAGTGTGAAACAATACTCTCCAAAAATTATGAACCAGCCTGACAGAAGAAGGCCATGGAAACATGAAGGGATAAAGAGGAAGATAGAGTTAGTGGGACCTATGAGATCACATGACTGTGTGAGCCAAGGTCAGGACGTTGTACGTTCCTTACCGTAGGAAGTCTGCATCTCAAAGTAGTCTAGCTATGTACATATGTAATATACTGTAGGCCTGAATGTTCCTTACTGTAGGAAGTCTGCATCTCACTATGTACGTATGTAATATACTGTAGGCCTATATGTTCCTTACCGTAGGAAGTCTGCATCTCACTATGTACGTATGTAATATACTGAAGGCCTATATGTTCCTTACCGTAGGAAGTTTGCATCTCACTATGTACGTATGTAATATACTGTAGGCCTATATGTTCCTTATCGTAGGAAGTCTGCATCTCAAAGTAGTCTAGCTATGTATGTATGTAATATACTGTAGACCTATATGTTCCTTACCGTAGGAAGTCTGCATCTCCCTATGTACGTATGTAATATACTGTAGGCCTATATGTTCCTTACCGTAGGAAGTCTGCATCTCAAAGTAGTCTAGCTATGTACATATGTAATATACTGTAGGCCTATATGTTCCTTCCCGTAGGAGGTCTGCATCGCACTATGTACGTATGTAATATACTGTAGGCCTATATGTTCCTTACCGTAGGAAGTCTGCATCTCCCTATGTACGTATGTAATATACTGTAGGCCTACATGTTCCTTACCGTAGGAAGTCTGCATCTCACTATGTACGTATGTAATATACTGTAGGCCTATATGTTCCTTACCGTAGAAAGTCTGCATCTCAAAGTAGTCTAGCTATGTATGTATGTAATATACTGTAAGCCTATATGTTCCTTACCGTAGGAAGTCTGCATCTCAAAGTAGTCTAGCTATGTATGTATGTAATATACTGTAAGCCTATATGTTCCTTACTGTAGGAAATCTGCATCTCTCTATGTACGTATGTAATATACTGTAGGCCTATATGTTCCTTCCCGTAGGAAGTCTGCATCTCGCTATGTACATATGTAATATACTGTAGGCCTATATGTTCCTTACCGTAGGAAATCTGCATCTCAAAGTAGTCTAGCTATGTACGTATGTAATATACTGTAGGCCTATATGTTCCTTACTGTAGGAAATCTGCATCTCTCTATGTACGTATGTAATATACTGTAGGCCTATATGTTCCTTCCCGTAGAAAGTCTGCATCTCACTATGTACGTATGTAATATACTGTAGGCCTATATGTTCCTTACCGTAGGAAGTCTGCATCTCACTATGTACGTATGTAATATACTGTAGGCCTATATGTTCCTTACCGTAGAAAGTCTGCATCTCAAAGTAGTCTAGCTATGTATGTATGTAATATACTGTAGGCCTATATGTTCCTTACTGTAGTAAATCTGCATCTCCCTATGTACGTATGTAATATACTGTAGGCCTACATGTTCCTTACCGTAGGAAGTCTGCATCTCACTATGTACATATGTAATATACTGTAGGCCTATATGTTCCTTACCGTAGGAAGTCTGCATCTCAAAGTAGTCTAGCTATGTATGTATGTAATATACTGTAGGCCTATATGTTCCTTACCGTAGGAAGTCTGCATCTCACTATGTACGTATGTAATATACTGTAGGCCTATGTGTTCCTTACTGTAGGAAGTCTGCATCTCAAAGTAGTCCAGCTATGTATGTATGTAATATACTGTAGGCCTATATGTTCCTTACCGTAGGAAGTCTGCATCTCCCTATGTTCGTATGTAATATACTGTAGGCCTACATGTTCCTTACCGTAGGAAATCTGCATCTCACTATGTACGTATGTAATATACTGTAGGCCTACATGTTCCTTACCGTAGGAAGTCTGCATCTCACTATATACGTATGTAATATACTGTAGGCCTACATGTTCCTTACCGTAGGAAGTCTGCATCTCACTATGTACGTATGTAATATACTGTAGGCCTATATGTTCCTTACCGTAGAAAGTCTGCATCTCAAAGTAGTCTAGCTATGTATGTATGTAATATACTGTAGGCCTATATGTTCCTTACTGTAGTAAATCTGCATCTCCCTATGTACGTATGTAATATACTGTAGGCCTACATGTTCCTTACCGTAGGAAATCTGCATCTCACTATGTACGTATGTAATATACTGTAGGCCTACATGTTCCTTACCGTAGGAAGTCTGCATCTCACTATGTACGTATGTTATATACTGTAGGCCTACATGTTCCTTACCGTAGGAAGTCGGCATCTCCTACGGCCCCTCTGATGTCCTCCAGCAGTTCTGTAGTCGCTGCTACAGCCACAGCAGCAGCCTGGAAGTGGAGGAACCCATGGCTGGAAGTTGGAGAGTCCTTGTTGATCCCTCCGGTTGGCTGCTTAGAACTCGTGAAGTCTGGCCTCCCTCCATGGCTGCATTTCCCTTTTTAAAATAATAAACAACGATCCACTTTCCTTTCTCGGCATCAAAATGGCACGCACTGCTAATAAATGAGGTGATGATTTGAGATTGCCTGTCATTGGTCAAGGCTGTTTTCTCCTTGTGCTTAATGTGCACATGGTTGATCACTGAACTAGCTGTTCTATGATACAGATGTGGATAGCATTTACAGGCATGGGGCAAATTCTCTGACTCAACGTCTTCAAATTACATCGCTCTTTGCGTGCTGTCCCTAGAAACATTTAAATGCTGTTAATTGCTAGCAAACTAGATTACTAGACTAATCAAGTTATCCATCTAAAAAATGTACTCGATGAATATGATGAACACCAAAAACGGTTAAAGCTGCCCCCAGTCTCCCCTACTAGACATAACCATATCAGGTGGGGCTAGATAGCTAGCTCATGTTTTAATGTTGCCCCTTGACTCTCAAAACATTCACCTCAATTTATTCACTTCACTAAAATCATAAAAAAAAACTACAACTATATCTTTGACATAACAGTGCCTTGCCTGCTGGTTTGGTGTTGAAAGGCAAAGGGCCAAAATATCCTGTAGTCAGGATTCCCTCCGCTGAGATGTCTCCTAGAATGTTCTTGTAGCAGTCATCTCCAACAGTCACGACACGTTGCCCTGCTTACATCTGGTGAAAAAGTAGTTCCAATGTGTTTGAATATTATCTTTATATATATATATAAATATAATATATTATATTATTCTTGTAGCAGTCATCTCCAACAGTCACGACACGTTGCCCTGCTTACATCTGGTGAAAAAGTAGTTCCAATGTGTTTGAATATTATCTTTTTATATATATATATATATAATATATTATATTATTCTTGTAGCAATCATCTCCAACAGTCACGACACGTTGCCCTGCTTACACCTGGTGAAAAAGTAGTTCCAATGTGTTTGAATATTATATTTATTTTTGCAATTAGTTAACAGACATTTGACACCATTATGGTAATCAATATAACAACAGTGCCTATAGTCAATATTTAATTTAACAAAGAACGTTTTATTGTTTCTGCACAAGTTACCAAAAAAATAAATAAACGTTTGGTTGAAAAATCTGAAATGATGAATCTGGGTTTTAAAAGTAATTTTTTAAGAAATATGGTATTTTTGTTGTTTTTGCTTCATACAGTGAAACCTACCTGCAGTCTTGCCAATGCTGGTATCTCTTCTGATTATGTTGGGGTTGGGGAGTGTTTTGCCCAATTCTACCCAGTTACTGTGGCTGTAGAAATCCTTCAGATCAAGAAGAGATGGAAATATAGTCGGATGGGTTGTAAATATAAAAGACAAAAGTGAAAAAAAAGGTTGTTTTAGATATACATATTGTGAGGGTTCCGCGGACATCCGTCCGGTAGAGGGCGCTGAAGGGCTGTGGTGGTGTTGAAGCACTCCTCTGACAGGTCACCGGATTGCAACAGGTGAGTTCAATCTGGTGATCAGTTGGGGGAGTGCTATATAAGGGTGTCTGTTTGTTTCAGTAGGGAAGCTGACACACGCCGGAAGGCTGAGAAAATGCAGAGTTGCATTCCAAACTCCTCTAAGACCAGCACCAGCACCAGCACCAGCAGCGTGGGCGTACGGGTGGGGGTGTGTGTGTGGGAGCAATAAAAGGGTTTCCCCAGTGGCACTCCTTGGTCTGCCGTCTCCTCTGTGCTCAGAACTCCTCACACATATAAAACCCCAAAGATCTATTCCTGTGTTCATGCAAACTTAAGACAAATATATTTGATATAACTTTTGACCGAAGCTTTTGTCAAACCGTACATCCCCACAATACAAGACAACACTCACCTGTAAAGTGTGTAGGATCTCTCCCAGTTTCTCTCTGGCTGCATCAAAGCTGCTGGTCTTGACGTTGGCCTTCACCACTGAGAGACCGTCTGTGATGACTTTACGTGACTCTATAAACCTTTCGTCTGTGAAGTGATATTCACCATTCAAATAGTGCACACCATCCACCCTGGCGTTGTGTGATTTAATTAGTTCAATGGCTTCTACAAAACTCTTCGAAGCTTTTGGAGAGGAGCAGGCTGCAGCTACATTCTCAGCATTCAGTAGTCCAGACTGTACGCACACACACACACACACACACACACACACACACACACACACACAAATACATTATTTGTATTTGTACATGATGGCTTACAATATGATTAAAATAAAATGATAAAGTTAAAGGGAATTACCGGTGGAGAGAAATCTGTTCCCTCAACAGAGACCAGGTCTCTGCAGACCTGCAGGGTGGTGCTGAGGAGGGCCCTCTCAGTCATCTCTCTGTGGGTAATGGAGTCCCCAGCTAAATAGGATGTAGGCATGAAACCCAGAACTCCAGTCTGCAGGAGCAGCAGACAAACTACAGCCAGGCCTGAACGCAGCATCCTCTGTCTGTCCCAGGGAAGAAAGTCAAATACCGATAGACTGAGCATGCAAATGAATGACAAGGTAACAGCGGTTGAAGGATAGTTTAAGAAGAAAGAGGGAGAGAGAATACAAAAGTGTGTGCGACAATAAGAAAGTGCAGCTCACAAAACAAAACTATAAAACGGAAAGTGACCAAAATCGAGTTCTCAGATATGGTATCGTGTTAAAAACGAGAGAGAAAAAAACATAGATTGTTGTTAAATAAAAATAAATATGACATCAAACATGGCACTGCACCTGGGGTTCTTGGAGTCTATTTGTGTTCCCAATAACGTCTGAAGTCGAAGACAACAGATGGATATTTTCACTTCATTGTGATGTTGCCATATTTATGTGAAACAGTCTGCCCGCCCCACTGGTACTGGTAGGACCTGTCCAGTTGGTTTTCCTTCTGTGTTTTTTTAACCATCCTAAGCAAGGCTCAGCGGTCTCATGTCCAGACAAGACTTAGAGAAACTCATGCATGCCTTCGTTTCCTGCCAAGTGGACTATTGTAACGGCCTCTTGTCTGGTCTACCCAAAAAGACTGTTAGACAACTACAGCTCCTTCAGAACGCTGCTGCCAGAGTTCTAACAAGAACCAAGAGAACTGAGCACATTACTCCTTTTCTTAAATCTTCACACTGGCTTCCTGTCACTTATAGAATAGATTTTAAAGTGTATATTTCTGATCTCCTTGAAGAATATAAACCTAGTAGGGCCCTTAGATCTTTAGGAAGCAGTCAGCTGGTTGTACCTCGAGTCAGAACCAAACAGGGGGAAGCTGTTGCCTTGCCTTGCCTCGCCTCGCCTCGCCTTGCCTTGCCTAAAACACAGCGTTTGGAAACACCACTGGGGCGTTTTATGGGTGTGAGGACGTCTGGTGCAGAGCCAAGAACTTGGCAGGATTTTCTTAAAAACTTGACAAAGCTTTGAAGTTAAGACAGTTCCTTCAGCGTATGGTAAAAGTTATCTGTGCCACTGTGTATATATAAGTTTCAGCTTGATAAGGGAGATGTGGTATATTGGGTTTCATATTGTACTGGTGGATGAGAGGGCACATGATGGGGGTTCACGTATAGTGACGTTACAGGAGGTGAGGGGCAGAAGGATAAAGGGAATCTGCAAGACCGATTGGCCAGTGTGTTCTACTACTGAATAAAGTTCTGTTCATGTGTTTTGACCTAAGACAATAACACAACAACCACCTCACTGGTCACATTCATTCTGTTTTTGTTTGTTTGTTTGTTTTTTTGTTACTCTTTTGCTGTTATTTTGTATTCTCTCTTCTCCCTGGTTACTTGTTAGGCACTGATTGTAGGTCCTCAGCTTATATCAGTCAGTCAATAAGTCAGTCAATCAGCCTGTTAGTCAGTCAGCTAGTCAGTCAGTCAGTCAGTCAGTCAGTCAGTCAACCAAATAGCCTGTTAGTCAGTCAGCTAGTCAGTCAGTCAGTCAGTCAGTCAGTCAATCAGCCTGTTAGTCAGTCAGCTAGTCAGTCAGTCAGTCAGTCAGTCAGTCAATCAGCCTGTTAGTCAGTCAGCTAGTCAGTCAGTCAGTCAGCCAGTCAATCAGACAGTCAATCAGTCAGCCAGTCAGTCTGTCAGGCAGTTATTTGATGCTAAATATTGTGAACCTGTATTTGTAAATCTCTTTTGTTAGCAGTTACGAAGTGATTCCAATTGGGGACAGCGGTTGATACATGAAGGAAACAAACAGTGACCAAATTAGACTAAACTGAATGTGCACACCTTTTTGTTAATTGTTCAATATATTTACTTTTGATAAATACTGTTTAACCCATAGTGCCAGACATAATCATTTGAATAGATTAAACTTCTTTCCATTGAGCAGCATAATTATCAATGTTCCTATTCATTTTTAGGGGGAACAGTGTCGGAACTCCTTGGCAGTGAATGAGTTAAATAAAACTGTGAGAATTTGTATATGCACTTCCTTGTACAAAGAAGTCCCCACTTAAGTTTTTATTGAATGAAGTAACGCAATAATTATGTATTCAGCAACATATTCTGTCTGTTTCTTTATTTGATTCGGGTGTGACCTTAAAATTACTTCCTTGACTCATTGCCTTTATTTCTCAAACAAAGTATTTTTTAAACGGGTATGTCACCTCTGACAACAGCTTGGTATTCAGTCATTAAACTATATCATCTCTGCCACCCTCCACACCTACCAGACACCCTGCTTGATGCCAATATTTTTTTACATTGTGTTCTGTGTTTACTTGTGTTAGGGACTTTGGTTTTCTCTTTAAATATCGTTAGATAAACTTTCAAAGATTTAATATTAGTATAAAAAAAAAAACTTAAAACAAGAAATAAAATATTAAAGAAACTCCAAAGTCTAATGCCTGGCATAACACGCTGTGCAAAAGTACCAACAAATCTAAATTGGACTTCAAATCAAAGATTCAATCTTTCAATTCATACCAATATTGTGATTACCAACCCTCTCCCCGGTCCTTATGGGACATCAACCAACCCGTTCAAGATATTCTGATCATCACTCAGTTATTTAAATGGATGCAGGTTGTCAGAATGATGACATTACTTCTCCAGGAGAAACAATCTGATAAATAATCTAAGATCAACATGGGTGAAGCAGGAAGGGTACAGGCCTATACGGGTATGCATGGCATCTGCATCACTTCAGGGTAGGTTTGGAAGAGACATGGATCTGGTATAGACAGGAGTCACATAGAGACATAGCTCTGGAATAGACCAGAGTCACATAGAGACATAGCTCTCGTATAGACCAGAGTCACATAGAGACATAGCTGTGGTATAGACCAGAGTCACTTAGAGACATAGAGACATAGCTGTGGTATAGACCAGAGTCACTTAGAGACATAGAGACATAGACACATAGACACATAGAGACATAGCTCTGGTATAGACCAGAGTCACATAGAGACATAGCTCTGGTATAGACCAGAGTCACATAGAGACATAGAGACATAGAGACATAGAGACATAGCTGTGGTATAGACCAGAGTCATATAAAGACATAGCTCTGGTATAGACCAGAGTCACATGGAGACATAGCTCTGGTATAGACCAGAGTCACATAGAGACATAGCTCTGGTATAGACCAGAGTCATATAGAGACATAGCTCTGGTATAGACCAGTCATATGGAGACATAGCTCTGGTATAGACCAGTCATATGGAGACATAGCTCTGGTATAGACCAGTCATATGGAGACATAGCTCTGGTATAGACCAGAGTCGCATAGAGACATAGAGACATAGCTCTGGTATAGACCAGAGTCACATAGAGACATAGCTCTGGTATAGACCAGAGTCACATAGAGACATAGAGACATAGACACATAGACACATAGAGACATAGCTCTGGTATAGACCAGTCATATGGAGACATAGCTCTGGTATAGACCAGAGTCGCATAGAGACATAGCTCTGGTATAGACCAGAGTCGCATAGAGACATAGCTCTGGTATAGACCAGAGTCACATAGAGACATAGCTCTGGTATAGACCAGAGTCGCATAGAGACATAGCTCTGGTGCATGGCATCTGCATCACTTCAGGGTAGGCTTGGGCTATATGCCGAAAATACCGTTTAGACACGGTGTGCTATAAGACATTTTTCATTATGTTTTTATTAATTTCTCTAATAAACTAACTTTATGAAATTAGTTTGTGGACTAACGTAGTTGCAAGCATGTTCTAGTAGGTATTTTATTCACTTGTCCAGCAGCCGGAACCCTTTAATTTCGTTTAAAAAAGAAGACCGACTAAAACAATAAAAGTCTCACCTGGACAATAGTCATATGGTCATCTCTGCCACACCTATGCGACATCCTGCTTGATGCCAATATGCTTGAACACTGTTTCCTTTCACATATACTGTATGTATGTTCTGTGTTTAATTGTATTGTAATACGACCCAATAGTAACTATTTATCCTGTTAATACCGTTAAGGACTTTAAGCGTAAGGTTTTCTCTTTCAAATTCGTAGATAAACTTTGGATGATCTAATATTAGTATCAAAACCAAACCTCAAAATGAGAAGGAAATCCTATTTTAAAGAAACCCCAAAGCCTAATGACCAGCATAAAACGCTGAGCAAAGGTCCCCACAAATCTAGATTGAACTTAAAATCATAGATTCAATCTTTAAATTCATACCAATATTGTGATTCCCAACCCTCTCACCGGTCCTTATGGCCCATCAGCCCGGCCCACCGGGAATGTTCAAGATTCCCCCGATCAGCCACTCCGGGCCTGCATCAGAGATACTCAGTCTTTTAAATCCCTGAGTGGAATTTTAAAGACGTAGGTTCTCAGAATAATGACGTGAATAGAGTCCTGCTCCAGGAATACAGTCTGATATTAAGTCTGGGTGACGCAGGAAGGGTATAGGCATATGCGTGGCATCTGCATCACGTCAGGGTTTCCAAAAATATATTTTGTTGTGTGTTGATAGGCTACATATTTTCCTCGATAGTGAAAGAAAATAATGCATCCAATAGCAGTGATCAGATTATGAGCTAGATACCTTTAAGCAAATCAAAGTTGAGTCTCGTCATTTAAATGCTGAAATTATAATAAAAGAATCTATGTGTAACGTTACACTTACAGAACAAAAAAACATTCTCTAGCCTATTAAAAAGAAGATATTAAGTGTCCCGGGAGAGATAATACATTCTGTTTTTCAATTAAAGCTAAATTTCACCGATTTTCGATTTTATCAATATTTTTAAATCTATACCAATGAACGTGACAACCAACCTTTCAGGATGTGTAGGCCTATGTAGATGACGGATGAAGTTTGATGTGGTTTTGGCAGCAAACTGAACTTTTACACACAGCAGTTCTTCTGGATTTTTGGAAATGTTTGAATCCAAAGGAAATGACACACACGGTAACCTGGTTGCATGGCCAAAACAATGACTGCCAGAGATCATATTTACGTTGCCTTAGTGTTTCAAACAAAAACAGGTTAAGGTGAAAGAAGGACACAGCCTATAGTGAATTTAAGCAGAAAAGATATATTTAACGTTACATTCACACAGTAAATTTGTGCAGATACATTTTTTTTATCAACATTGTGCATCAAGTCATTAAGTGCAAGTCAAGTTCGAGTCTTGAGTCAATTCAGCAAAGTCCAAGTCAAGTTCGAGTCATTGTTTTTGAGGACTTGAAAGCAGCTAGAGTCCAAGTCCCCAAGTCTGCAAAATACAGCAGGAAAACAGAAATACATCAGACAGACTGTTGGCTTTTAAAACTACCGGGCAGGGCCTGATAAAGGGAGTACTAGAGGGCAAACGAAAACACAGCCACAGTGCCCCCGCTGGTCACAACATGCTGGTGCTGTTTGCTACATAAGATGAGAACCCCCTTAACAGTATTGACGTTGATTCCTCCAGCTTAGTACCCCCCCCCCCCCCTTAATTGGCCCCCGGGTCTCTCTGCTCAGCAGAAGACGCAGAAATGGTCCGTCTAAACCTGCATTCTTTCTAATAACCTGCAGGGGGCGACTCCACTGGTTGCAGAATCAACTACGATTGTATGGAAGTCTGAGAAAATGACCTCACTTACTTTATTGCATCGGTAAACATTTTCCCTCTGAGTTTATGGTCTCAATCGCAAGTTTCAAGTCTTTTTCAATACAGCATGATGTTCATTTTGTTAATGATGGTCCCATTTAGAGTAAAATAGAAGATAAAGCAGGGTATGCTTTAGGGCGTGGCTACCTTGTGATTGACATTGTCAATTGGGATTGAGATGTAGCAATGGGCTCCACCCCTCGCTCCTCCCAGCTCCTCCCTAGCCCCACCCTCTCTTCAAAGTATGGTCAATGTTGTCACTTCAGGTGTAAAAAAAAGATGGCGATGGCCTATGCAACCAAGATGGCTATTTTCAAAATAGTGGTCCACAAACCAATAGGTGACGTCACTTCACTTTGTCCACTTATAATATACTGTCAATGATTAGAGCCGTGGGTGATCGGATCGGTGAGGGCGCTGCAGCCCCTCCTAGTGGTGTACTGGTGAACTGACAATTCCCTGTAAATGGTCAAACTACATAACATAGTAGATTGGGTGAAACGTTTGACTGTTTAACTCAGAGCTAGACCAAAACAATTTTCATCAAGCAGTGACGATCAGGATAGTATTGCCAACTGTCAATGCAACAGTTGTGTCACTTAACGTAGAATAGATGTTCACCTTAATGAGATGCTTTCTTGGTGTCATTTCAATACAATTAAATATATTAGGCCTACAGTGAGTGATAGTTAACATTAACTAACTAACAGTCAATGATTGCATTTTCCTTCATTTTAATGCTTTTTAGCCTGTACCAGTACTACCCAGAAACCGTCACTTATGTGATGGCATCCTCTAACTACATGCACAGTAAATCAAAGCACAACCTCTGAAATTAATTTAATTTCTTTAATGGTCACAGTTGAAGCACATAATAAAAAAAGAGACCATATTTACATTGCTAGATCTAAAATGAAAAACAGAGAAATACACACATCCATTTTGTGCACGGTACATTTACACACGCTCACAGCCATTTCCAACTTTTGAAGCATGCTCCCTAACTGTAAAAACCATACATTTAGAAAGTAAAAAAAGATAAGAAATAAAAAGGAGGTAAAGTGCATGTCGAACAGAAGTTCTCCAAAACTAAAAGTATTTCTTACAGAGAAACTAAAGGACAGTTAGCACGCTTCCTCCTCTGTGTAGATTTGACTAACACCAGGTCAAAATGTACACACGTCCGCCACTCAAGAGAATAGTGCTACACACACAGAGAGAGAACACACCAACATATATAAAACACATGCACAGCCTAAAATGATGACACACTCAATCTCACAATATACACCTTCTAGAAAAGTGAATTTACCCTCAGAAGGGAACGACTTAACACACACTGTGGCTTCAACTGCAGACTTCCTGTTTTTCTTCTTTTACGCACGCACGCGCACGCACACACAAATATACTGTGTACGTACACACGTACACACACACACACACACACACACACACACACACTTCCAGTTTAAGAAAAGAGAAAAGATCTGCTCATTTCAGTTGATTGAGTGGCCAACTAAGGAATGAACCAAGCCACTAGTTTGAATCACTTGGCCCCCTCTAATACTCCCTCCACTACATCACCATGTTTATGTGGTGCTCCAAGCTTTACATTTACTAACCCTAACCAAGCCACTAGTTTGAATCACTTAGCCCCCTCTAATACTCCCTCCACTACATCACCATGTTTATTTGGTGCTCCAAGCTTTACATTTACTTACTGCAGATTTGCCTTTCAAATGAAAACTCATTTCTCCATCAGGTCCATAAGGACAGCGATGCAGGAAGTTGGTATCAGTGACAATACGCTTTCTTCACTGCCTTAAGTGGTTTCTTAAAAGAACACGTCTCAGATCCTATATTTGTCACTGCTGTCGTTTGCTGGTGAGATGAAGGGATTGATAGAGGAATCCAGTTCTAGGAGACACATTGGAAGTGGCACTGGATTGTGGTCCAATGGGATTACAAACTTTATTAAAATAAACGTATTCTGCGCCTCCATTTCTCATGGTTGTGCTTGGTACACAGAGAGAATCTCTCTCTCTCTCTCTCACACACACACACACACACACACACACACACACACACACACACACACAGTGTGAGGGTCACATGGTATGGTAAAGAGTTCCAACAGTCCGTTTTTTCAGCCTTCTAAGTGGGTGTGTCCTCCCATACTGCTGCCGCGTTGCCACAGAAACCAGGCCAGGCAGCTGTGAGGGGGCGTGGCTAGAGTCGGGAAGTGGCCCACTCTGGTTGGACAGAGGTGCCTTAGAGTGTTCTGATTGGTCTGCTGCAAGGCTGGAGGAGGGGCATGTGCTGTGGACACGCTGCTTTTTAGATGATTCGTCACTGGCCACCTGGGGGAGGGGCTCCATCACGGGCGTAGCCATAGATGCGCGGCTCAGCTCCCAATCACTCAGGTCATTGGCCAGCAGCTCTAGACAGCCCAGCTTGGCCAATGAGGCGGAGCGTTTCATCAAAGAGGGCGGGGTCAGGCCAGCTTGGCGGATCCTGGCCTCCTTCTCCCTGGCTCTCTGTCCGCCTCCTCGCCCTCCTTTCCTCTGCACGGCCCCGGGCCCCTCGCTGCCGTCCCACCCCTGGGTCACGGCCCTGGGCCACGCCCTGGCCCCGCCTGCCGCCCTGGCCCCGTCCGCCGCTGTGGCCCCGCTCACCTGTTGGAGGAAGGCCCCCAGCTCATGAAGCGTCTCCCATGTCTCTGGCGTGATGAGGTCGGCGCGGCGGGGTCCTTCAGAGAGGCTGTCCCACTCTGTGCCAGACTCCAGCTCAGTCACTCCCTCCAGGCACAGGAAGTCCACGGAGGAGGGGCGGTGGAAGGAGTTAAAGGAAGGGAGGTGGAGGAAGGAGGAGGGGCGAGGAGAAAGAGGGCGGAGCAGAGCAGCAGGGCGGCGATGTGCGTTGTGCGTTGTTGCGTCGTCATAGAGACATTCCTGGGTCTCTGCTTGGCTCTCTCCCTCCTCCATGGGACTACATCTCCCATAATCCTCCTCTTCTTCTTGCACAGAGCAGACCCCTGATGCATCCTGGGGATTGGAGTTTAACTGGGAAAGGGAGGTTGAAGGGGAGTGTTCTGGGGAGTGGGGGTGTCTCGGAGGACAGGCGGCCCCCAGGGAGAGGGAGGGGGGAGACGGAGAGATGAACGGCTCCTGTTTGATTCGCTGCTCCAGCTGTCGGGTGACGCGCCGCACCGAACCCCTTGTCCAATCGCTTGACAGCGTGCCAGGACAGCCAGCGTCTAATTCTTCTTCATCTTTAATATGAGGTACATCCTCTTGTGACTCCTTCACTTCCTGCTTTGCGCCGCTTGCTTCCTTGCCCTGCGGAACCTGAGACCCTGATTGGCTGAGAGGGCCGTGGGGAGGAGCCACAGCATAGAGAAGAGAGACACTCTCCTGGAAGACAATGAAAAGCAGAAGTAACTTAGAGGTCAAAGACGTTGTGACAAAAACATTCCACTAGGTGGGGCTCTTAGCCAAAAAGAACTTACAGCGCAAAGCACTAATAATCCAATTCTTTGGTGTCTGCTTATTCTATTATCTTTGTAATTTCACATATAACACAGGTCTGTTCTATTTATTCAATAATTATAATGAAAACATTACGTATTTTGAATTATTTGTGAAGTTAAATACTAGCAGACAGGTCAAACCTGTTCACTTTTTTCAAATCAAGTGATTAAACAGTACTAGTACATTTTCCAGAACAAATAAATTGAGTTTAGTTTAGACTGGATATGTTCTCAGAACTTGAGTCCACCATGCAGTCAGTGAGTCTCACCTTCTGAATCTCCTCCTCTTCCTCTCGTTCCCCCGTGAGGTCCTGCTGGGGCAGTGACTGAAGGTCCTGGCCAGTAGGACCCCTGTTCTGAGCCGTCGGCAGCCCTGCCTGAGCACAAACACTCCCACCACGGCTCCTCCCATCCTGCGCCAGGCCCTGGAACTTCTCCCTGGCGCTGAAGAAGTTAATGTGGTCAGTGCCTGCTACTGCCAAAGAGGAGGAGGAGAGGAGGGAGGAGGTGGAGAGGAGGGAGGAGGTAGAGGCAGGGGTGGAGGTAGAGAGGAGGGAGGAGGTGGAGGGAGGGGTGGAGGTAGAGAGGGAGGAGGTAGAGAGGAGGGAGGAGGTGGAGGTGGAGAGAGGGCTGGAGGTAGAGAGGAGGGAGGAGGTGGAGGGAGGGCTGGAGGTAGAGAGGAGGGAGGAGGTGGAGGGAGGGCTGGAGGTAGAGAGGAGGGAGGAGGTGGAGGGAGGGGTGGAGGTAGAGAGGAGGGAGGAGGTGGAGGGAGGGGTGGAGGTAGAGAGGAGGGAGGAGGTGGAGGGAGGGGTGGAGGTAGAGAGGAGGGAGGAGGTGGAGGGAGGGCTGGAGGTAGAGAGGAGGGAGGAGGTGGAGGTGGAGGGAGGGCTGGAGGTAGAGAGGAGGGAGGAAGTGGAGGGAGGGGTGGAGGTAGAGAGGAGGGAGGAGGTAGAGAGGAGGGAGGAGGTAGACCCCTTGGGACACTGAGAAGGGGCGTTGGGTGAATGGAGCTGCTCGCCCCCTGACCAGTGTGCTGCTGTTTGGGGTCCTGAGGCGTCCAGGGACAGCCGCTGCTGCTGTTGTTTTTTACAGTCTGCCTTCTTGTCAGGCACTGGGATGGGCAGCTCTGGGTGTCCTGCCCTGCTGCTGGTTGTGCTCAGTGGCGGGGTCCTTGAGGAGGATGACTCAGGCACTGACTGGGGCATGGGGATCAGCTGCTGCTGCTGGTGTTTTAGGACGGGCAGGGATATGGGCAGCTCCACTCCTGGTTTAACCACGGGGCTGGAGTGAGTTTGGGAGGTAGAGAGAGGAGGGGAGGGGCCGGAGTCAGTTTGGGAGGTAGAGAGAGGAGGGGAGGGGCTGGAGTGAGTTTGGGAGGTAGAGAGAGGAGGGGAGGGGGCGGGGGAGAGGGGGAGGTGGTGGAGGGAGGGGGGGGGGGTGATGTCGGCCCACCGGCACCGCCTCCGCCACGGTTGCCGGGGAAACGCCCGGCACCACGACCGTAGCTGCCCGTGGCCGGGGGAGAGGGAGGGGGGAGACGGAGGGAGGAGGGTCTTCTTCTGAACTGCACAGTCCGTTGGAGAGCGGGGGGGACCGGGGAGACAGCGGGGGGGACGGCATGGTCACATGGTTGGCGGCGGTGAAACGTTCCGCTCCCTGGGGCTGGAGCCGGCCGAGCTCCTGGAGCTCCTCCTGGAGCTGGGCCACCGCGGAGCCAGAGCGAGCCCGAGGCGGG
>CM030172.1:202500-252500 GCA_017639675.1 Aplochiton taeniatus
GCAAGATAAGAACTAATGAATATCATTATTATTAAGGTATTATCATGATTATCTATCTAATCGCCACAGTTACAATAATAATAATCCTCCTCTTCCAGATTTCACAGAAAATAATGGATAAAACAGTTGTACACGCTACTAGACACACAAAATTGTGAGTGCGTTTTGCAAACAGGAGAGAGAGAGAGCGAGAAAGAGGGGGGGGGGGGGGCTACAGCCCTCCCACACACTCCTCCCTCGCTTGTCTAAGACTGTGGTCTCCTGCCTTCTCAGCTGCTAATAAAAGGGGTTTTCCACCTGGACTGAAGATGGAGACCAGCTCCCTTTACCTTCAGGTCTATCAGCAGCACTGTGACAGGGAAACCAGGTGGCGACCAGGGGGAAACCAGGGGGGGACAAGGTGTACCAGGGGAAAACCAGGACGATAGAACCAGAGCTACTCAGCAGACTACATTCCCATCAACACGTCACATCACAGTATTTTATTAGTGCCTTAATGTCAAAGTCATAAGAAGCACATAGCAGTGTTTTATTAAGACGCAGCATGAACTAAGCCGATGGAAAGAACATTCCACAACCAGGCGAAGAAGAAGAGCGAAGGAGAAGAGAAGCGAAAAGAAAGTTAAGAGATTTAGCACGTTAGCACACCCTGACATAGTTATAGAGAGGTAGCACGTTAGCACACCCTAACATAGTTATAGAGAGGTAGCACGTTAGCACACCCTGACATAGTTATAGAGAGAGGTAGCATGTTAGCACACCCTGACATAGTTATAGAGAGGTAGCACGTTAGCACACCCTGACATACTTATAGAGAGGTAGCACGTTAGCACACCCTGACATACTTAGAGAGGTAGCACGTTAGCACACCCTGACATAGTTATAGAGAGGTAGCACGTTAGCACACCCTGACATACTTATAGAGAGGTAGCACGTTAGCACACCCTAACATAGTTATAGAGAGATAGCACGTTAGCACACCCTGACAGTTATAGAGAGGTAGCACGTTAGCATACCCTGACATAGTTATAGAGAGGTAGCACGTTAGCACACCCTGACAGTTATAGAGAGGTAGCACGTTAGCACACCCTGACATACTTAGAGAGATAGCACGTTAGCACACCCTGACATAGTTATAGAGGTAGCACGTTAGCACACCCTGACATAGTTATAGAGGTAGCACGTTAGCACACCCTGACAGTTATAGAGATAGCACATTAGCACACCCTGACATACATATAGAGAGATAGCACGTTAGCACACCCTGACATAGTTATAGAGAGATAGCATGTTAGCACACCCTTACTTGTAGAGTTATAGAGAGATAGCACGTTAGGACACCCTGACTTATAGAGTTAGAGAGATAGCACACCCTTACATAGTTATAGAGATAGCACATTAGCACAGCCTGACTTGTAGAGTTAGAGAGATAGCCATTAGCACACCCTGACATAGACTTATAGAGTTATAGAGAGATAGCACACCCTTACATAGTTATAGAGATAGCACATTAGCACAGCCTGACTTGTAGAGTTAGAGATAGCACACCCTTACATAGTTATAGAGATAGCACATTAGCACAGCCTGACTTGTAGAGTTAGAGAGATAGCACACCCTTACATAGTTATAGAGATAGCACATTAGCACAGCCTGACTTGTAGAGTTATAGAGAGATAGCCATTAGCACACCCTGACATAGACTTGTAGAGTTATAGAGAGATAGCACGTTAGCACACCCTGATTATTAGACTGCACTCTTCTGTAAGGGGAGATTCAGTAGTGACACCCTCACCCCAGCCCCCATGACCCTGGGCTGGCTCTGTCCATATTAGTCACTCCTTGCTGGGGTAGAGGATAAATATAGGCCCAGGCTCTAGAAGGCCTTATGGGAGGCATTCCAACACCTTGCTGCAATCCAAAACTAAACCCAGTCTCCTTTGCTTTGCCCTTCCTTGTCCCTATATAGACTGGCTGGAGGGTTCGAAGAAAAGTAAGCAGGAAAAGAGACAACACCAACCTAAAGAGAAAGAGAGGCACCATCCCACCGTATTCCAGACCGAGTCATTACATGGTGGGAAGAGAGAGAGAGAGAGAGAGAGAGAGAGAGAGAGAGAGAGAGAGAGAGAGAGAGAGAGAGAGAGAGAGAGAGAGAGAGAGAGAGAGAGAGAGAGAGAGAATGGTTTAAATACATAGATGCAGATAAAGAGTGGCCTAGTTGCTGGCTTGTTCTAAAGCACACACGCGCACGCACTCACACACTCTCACACACACACACACGCACACACACGCACACACACGCACACACACGCACACACACGCACACACACACGCACACACACACACACACACACACACACACACACACACACACACACACACACACACACACACACACACACAGAGCTTGACCTGACTGGTGTTGTACTGGCTGAAGCTCCAGTCTCTTTGACCAGGGAGGACTCTGATATCTACCTACATACGAAACACACACACACACACGCTGTGAAGGGTACTGTGTTGCATACTACACTGTTGGGCAAAAAAGAAAGAATGGTTGGAGAGAGAAAAATAAAGAAACTGAGTAAGAAAAGAGAAACAAAGACAGATATGAGAGATGCCACCACTCACAAGCAAATTAAGCAATGCCCATAGTATCATAGTATATGTCCATAGTATCAACACACACAATTTCAACTAATATACTAAATAGTTATCCTAAGATGTTTTGATTGCTGGCCGATTAACCACTTCCTGTGTGAGTCATCCTTCCAGATTCCTAACTGTCATAGGGGAAATAATGTCGGTATCTGCAGAAAGGTGCCCTCGGGGGCTGACTGACACACACACTGACACACACACACACACACACACGATAGCCAACCAGGTATAGGTAAATGATGACTCAACAATGCAACACAGGAAGAGGCGGAACACTCCCTAATTCCCTCCTGACTCCATCTCGTTTCACTAAAGCTATACAGCTCGCTCTGGGAATCAGCTTGTGTGTGTTCAGGTGTGTCTGCCGTCAGGGAAGTGCCCAATGTACGTTTTCAGTTTTGTGTATGCCAGTGTGCAGTGTGTGTGTGTGTGTGTGTGTGTGTGTGTGTGTTGGCTCTGCAGCTGATACGGTTTGGTGTAAACAGGACGCATATGAAAGCTTTCAACACTGAAACGGAGGAACAGACTGACCATTTATCCAAATTTCTTCGCGAATGAATGAAGTCAGGATCATGACTAAAAACGAACGCGCTTTTCAGTGTGCACCATCAGTATTAATAGCATGTATAGAGACAAAGTATGTTATCCTCAAACGGCAGACAACCAGTCAAATTGCGTCAAATAGGCAGGAGTACATAATTCTGTAGGCTAACTTACAGTCGATACATTTTCCTTTCAGAGAACACAGAGTTTTCGGTAAGGTATGCGGGAATCTTGGCGCCGCAGCAGACGCAAAAGCAGCCGGCTGTGGAGCTCCGCTCCGGGACAACAACACCAGGTGGCATCGCTGGGTCTCGGAGAGATGTGAGGAATGCAGAGAAGAGCGGTTGACACCGGTCAATACTTTACAGGCGGGACTTGAATTACTCTAGAGAGGCCATGTGGTTGTCATAGGAGCTGTGGTTAGAGCTCCAGGAACCACGGAAGTGGTTGAACTGCAACTTTTACGTTTCCAAACAAAACCATGGACGTATAGTCTTTATATTATTCCATTTTCAAATTCAGCTCGTCTGCTATATAGACAAATTGTAAAACTCCAAAAATATGTAAAACACAAAAAAATATATATAAATTGAACACAACAAATACTGATTAAACAGGACTAAAATCACGTAGGTCCAATTGTCACTTTAGAAATAGGAGAGTAAGATCCTTCTGCAGTGTTCACACTCCAGTTCAAATAATACTGTGCTTCCATCTCCGCCGTAGTCATGCTGCAGTAAACTCTACTAAAGGAGAAGGGGAGGAGACAGCGCGCACTATCCAATCGGAGAAATGTCTGTAGAGGAAACTGGTCCAAGATCGGTGGTGGTTAATTGTATTTATTTTTTTCGGACGTTTAACAACCTCTACCCAGAGCGAGGCAGTCGCCATTTGATATCGTGACTGCGGTTTCACTGACTTCCTGAGGGACGGCGACAACGCAACACAACACAAACAAGGAAAACAAATATTGAGAAATCTAAGAAGCAACAGCGGGCGAAAACCATCCCGCTCAACGAGCCGAAATAGCAACACTGCCTTCGAGTAGTTCGGCTAGTACCAGGTGCTTGTTGTTGATCTAATAACAGTATAGCACCCTGAGGATGGCCCTTCACAGCACGTGTTATGGAAATGATAAGCGGCCTGATCACATGTCGGCACAGAACACTACAGGGATGTCTTTGCTGCTTATACGGAGTGTGTGTGCGCGTGTGTAGCATTCGCCCAGTATGCAATGCCACTCACATAGACCTGAGCCATATAGTCAAATCCAGCAACCAAAACACTTCAAATCAGACAGACAGATAGAGGCCCAAGCACCTGCAGCAATTCTGACGGATGCTCGTTTTACAAACATTATATTATAAACAGCGATTGATGATTGATTTTTTAAGAATTGATATATGAGAACAACAATGTAATAATGTGTCTCATAATTTATTATTGTGTCTGCTTTTTTCTACACTGTTTAGTTTAGGTTTTTATTATTATTTTACAACTTGCTTTAAAAGGTGCCTGCTTGCCTCATGTAAAGCACTTTGAATTGCATGTCTATGAAATGAGCTGTATGCAAATGAAGTTGCCCTGCCCGGGGTTTAGGCCAGTAATTTCACCTCTGTCTGTCTGTCTGTCTGTCTGTCTGTCTGTCTGTCTGTCTGTCTGTCTGTCTGTCTGTCTGTCTGTCTGTCTGTCTGTCTGTCTGTCTGTCTGTCTGTCTGTCTGTCTGTCTGTCTGTCTGTAACCTCACACAGACACGTAGGTCAGAGATGAGAGAGCCCCACTATTTTATGAGCGGGAGAGAGAGAGAGAGAGCTACGATCATGTATGTGTGCATGGTGCGTGTATGTATGTGTGTGTGTGGGGGGAGGTGGGTTATATTTTCTGGTGGTGAATGCTACGTCTGCTGTTGTCATGCTGACGTTTTCCTTTTTTCTTCTCTCTGTGACATCACACACATGCTGTTGCTACAGTGACCCTTAACACCATGACACCCTATCTCTCAGCATTAATAAGTAAATCCGAGGAATAGACCGCCACATCCAGCTGTTGCTAAGGCTGCATTACATTGATCGGTGTGTGTGTGTGAGAGTGAGTGAGTGAGTGAGTGAGTGAGTGGGAATGGAAAGGTAAATCAGAATGCTTGGCAGTCCTTCCCTCCTCTCCCTATTCTCCTGTCTTTCTCCTCCTCTCTTTCTCCTCCTCTCCTTATTCTCCTGTCTTTCTCCTCCTCTCCCTATTCTCCTGTCTTTCTCCTCCTCTCCCTATTCTCCTGTCTTTCTCCTCCTCTCCCTATTCTCCTGTCTTTCTTCTCCTCTCCCTATTCTCCTGTCTTTCTTCTCCTCTCCCTATTCTCCTGTCTTTCTCCTCCTCTCCCTATTCTCCTGTCTTTCTCCTCCTCTCCCTATTCTCCTGTCTTTCTTCTCCTCTCCCTATTCTCCTGTCTTTCTCCTCCTCTCCTTATTCTCCTGTCTTTCTCCTCCTCTCCCTATTCTCCTGTCTTTCTCCTCCTCTCCCTATTCTCCTGTCTTTCTCCTCTCATTCTCCTGTCTTTCTTCTCCTCTCCTTATTCTCCTGTCTTTCTTCTCCTCTCCCTATTCTCCTGTCTTTCTCCTCCTCTCCCTATTCTCCTGTCTTTCTCCTCTCATTCTCCTGTCTTTCTCCTCCTCTCACTATTCTCCTGTCTTTCTCCTCTCATTCTCCTGTCTTTCTTCTCCTCTCCCTATTCTCCTGTCTTTCTCCTCCTCTCACTATTCTCCTGTCTTTCTTCTCCTCTACCTATTCTCCTGTCTTTCTTCTCCTCTACCTATTCTCCTGTCTTTCTCCTCCTCTCCCTATTCTCCTGTCTTTCTTCTCCTCTCCCTATTCTCCTGTCTTTCTCCTCCTCTCTCTTTTCTCCTGTCTTTCTTCTCCTCTCCCTACCTCCGTCCCTAACTCTGATGTCAATCACTGTTCTGCTGATGTCAGCAGTCAGCTGATGCCTCTGTTCTACTGATGTCACTGCAGTTCTGCAGTGATATAGTTGCTGACGCAGTTTGCAACCTCAACAAATACATAACATGCATACAGATGTGGAAATATGATCTAATGTTTCATTATAATGTGTAAGATGGTGTGATTTTGAAAAACACATGACCTTTGAACCTTGGCTTTTCCTATATCTGAGCCTACACACTCGGTAACCTAGTAGGTAAGGAGCCACAGATACAGAAAATGCATTTTTTTACTTAGACTTAACAGTTTTTATATAAATAATAGAAACAATGTGATACTTTGATACCAGTTCACCAATAATATTACTCTTCCTAACTAGTAATATACGTCTCCTTCACTGATTATATTCCTGTTTACTTCCTGTTGAAGGGACAGAGAGGGGAATTATGGGATAGTACTTCCCAGCTATGAAGTCATATCCTGCTATGGCCAAGGAGAGGACAGGGTGAGCCAAGTTAAACAGTAGCCAGGCTGTTGGTACGATGACTTGGCCTAGCCCTTGGGAATTCCCTCTCTCTCTCTCTCCCTGTTCGTGTTTCTTTCTCTGTGTGTGTGTGTGTGTGTGTGTGTGTGTGTGTGTGTGTCAACATGCAATGCAGGGAATATCTTGCTCATACAGAGTTAATCATTAATAATAATATTAATAAAAAAACTGAGCGGTGGCCATTATGACACAACAAAGCAGCGCTGTAACAAAACAACTACAGTGGGGCCAAAAAGTATTTAGTCAGCCACTGATTGTGCAAGTTCTCCTACTTAGAAAGATGAGAGAGGTCTGTAATCTTCATCATAGGTACACTTCAACTATGAGAGACAAAAATGAGGAAAAAAATCCAGATAATCACATTGTAGGATTTTTAAAGAATTTATTTGTAAATGATGGTGGAAAATAAGTATTTGGTCAATAACAAAAGTTCAACTCAACACTTTGTAACATAACCTTTGTTGGCAATGACAGAGGTCAAACGTTTCCTGTAAGTCTTCACCAGGTTTGCACACACTGTAGCTGGTATTTTGGCCCATTCCTCCATGCAGATCTCCTCTAGAACAGTCATGTTTTGGGGCTGTTGCTGGGCAACACGGACTTTCAACTCCCTCCACAAATTTTCTATGGGGTTGAGGTCTGGAGACTGGCTAGGCCACTCTAGGACCTTGAAATGCTTTTTACGGAGCCACTCCTTCGTTGCCCGAGCGGTGTGTTTGGGATCATTGTCATGCTGGAAGACCCAGCCACGTTCCATCTTCAATGCTCTCACTGATGGAAGGAGGTTTTGGTTTAAAATCTCACGATACATGGCCCAGTTCATTCTTCCCTTAACACGGATCAGTCGTCCTGTCCCCTTTGCATTAAAACAGCCCCAAAGCATGATGTTTCCACCCCCATGCTTCACAGTAGGTATGGTGTTCTTGGGATGCAACTCAGCATTCTTCTTCCTCCAAACACGACGAGTTGAGTTTTTACCAAAAAGTTCTATTTTGGTTTCATCTGACCACATGATATTCTCCCAATCCTCTTCTGGATCATTCATATGCTCTCTGGCAAACTTCAGACGGGCCTGGACATGTACTGGCTTAAGCAGGGGGACACGCCTGGCACTGCAGGATTTGAGTCCCTCTCGGCGTAGTGTGTTACTGATGGTAGCCTTTGTTACTTTGGTCCTAGCTCTCTGCAGGTCATTCATCAGGTCCCTCCATGTAGTTCTGGGATTTTTGCTCACCGTTCTCATGATCATTTTGACCCCACGGGATGAGATCTTGCGTGAGGCCCCAGATCGAGGGAGATTATCAATGGTCTTGTATGTCTTCCATTTTCTTACAATTGCTCCCACAGTTGATCTATTCACACCAACCTGCTTGCCTATTGCAGATTCACTCTTCCCAGCCTGTTGCAGGTCTACAATTTTCTTCCTGGTGTCCTTCGACAGCTCTTTGGTCTTGGCCATGGTTGAGTTTGGAGTCTGACTGTTTGAGGCTGTGGACAGGTGTCTTTTATACAGATGACGAGGTCAAACAGGTTCCATTAATACAGGTAACGAGTGGAGGACAGAAGAGCTTCTTAAAGAAGAAGTTACAGGTCTGTGAGAGCCAGAAATCTTGCTTGTTTGTGGGTGACCAAATACTCATTTTCCACCATAATTTACAAATAAATTCTTAAAAAATCCTACAATGTGATTTCCTGGATTTTTTTCTCATTTTTGTCTCTCATAGTTGAAGTGTACCTATGATGAAAATTACAGACCTCTCTCATCTTTCTAAGTAGGAGAACTTGCACAATCAGTGGCTGACTAAATACTTTTTGGCCCCACTGTATATAATCTACAGCTCCTCCCAGCCCAACCAACACTATGCTATAGCCTCCCACTGTGATTGGCTCCCCTGCCTGTCTGTCAGACCTTCCAATCCCCTAACCTAAGAGGTTGGTCTGTTTACATCCCAGATTTGACTGGATCTCTCTGATGGGTCCTGTATTTGTCATTTTATATTTTTACATTTCATGTTTTTAAATTTTACAGCACCTTGTAACTCTGGTTTTGAGAGGCGCTTTATAACTAAAATGTACTAACTACATTTACTTACTGATAGAGCAACCAAACTCCAGTCTCAGATCACAGTAAAACAACCGTTCAATAATATTAGTTAAACATCTGTCAAAAAAACTATTTGTTCACTTGATTTGGAATTACTCTTCCTCCTCAGTTTTGCATCAATTTAATGGTGCTTACTGGTAAGACAGCAATGAACCAACCACAGCGCATTTAACTAACTAATCTGTTGGGTTTGAGCCAATGAGAGACCGTGACATAACGGGCTGATATGGGCTTCTTTATGAGCCATTCTGATCAACGTGCCCTTAAGGCATACTACGCCCTAGGAATTGAAATGTATTCAAACCAGGAACTAGCCAGCCTAGTTTCCCGTACAACCCTATCCTCCGTAGAATAGACGACTGTTGATTTCAACGATGGCCCTAAAGATAACTCCCTCTTGGTTTGTTGCTATACTGTAACTTTATAGGTTAACATCCTGAGTGTTGAGTAATCACTTTGACCAAAACAGTGCATGAGATACTTTATATTCTGTTACTTAAATAGCACCAAATATAGCACAGGCCAGTCTAAACTGAATTCAGAATATATATATACACACACACCCACACACACACACAGAAGAAGAGCCGTCTGAACTCCAGTTGAGAGTTTAGTTTAAAAACAGTGTGTGTGTGTGTGTGTGTGTGTAATTCATAATGTACAGTTGAGAGCTTAGTGTAAAAACACAGTCTGTGTGTGTGTGTGTGTAATTCATAATTTAAGCTTAGTTTAAAAACACGGTCTGTGTATGTGTGCAATTGATAATTTAAGCTTAGTTTAAAAACACAGTCTGTGTGTGTGTTTGTAATTCATAATTTAAGCTTAGTTTAAAAACACGGTCTGTGTATGTGTGTGAGATTCATCATTTAAGCTTAGTTTAAAAACACGGTCTGTGTATGTGTGTGAGATTCATAATTTAAGCGTAGTTTAAAAACACAGTCTATGTATGTGTGTGAGATTCATAATTTAAGCTTAGTTTAAAAACACGGCCTTCCCCTAGCTGGCACACAGCTGGTGTGTGTGTGTGTGTGTGTGTAAATGTTATCTTGTGACACAGTAGCCGGTCAGTCGGGAGTTGAAAACAAGACATTCATCAATCTAGCGTGACCCAATGGAGTTCAGATGTGAATGTCAATAAAGTTTGTGTGTGTGTGTGTGAGTGAGTGAGTGAGTGAGTGAGTGAGTGAGTGAGTGAGTGAGTGAGTGAGTGAGTGAGTGAGAGAGAGAGAGAGGCGGTGTGATACTGGGCGTGCTGTAATCTTCTACCTAGAAAATGAACCACATGCCCTGTTAAGAAACAGAACAACCCAGGCAGGAGAACAGTCACCCTCAAGCCCTTACATCAGACCATCAGGTCTGCACAGGGTACACGCCATTGGCTATATATCATATTACATATTCATATACTCACACATACACACATATATATATATATATATATATATATATATATATATATATATATATATATATATATATATATATATATATATATATATATATATATATATAACAAAAGTATTGACTGAATTATATGTCTGGGCTTCTACCTCTGGTCCCCTGTGCCAGGTTGTGTGACAATAGATTACACTCCCATCTGCACAGATAAAAGGTTTTCTATCTCTGACATTTTAAATAACAAAGAACTCAGATTACCACAATTACGCAACACACACACACACACACACACACACACACACACACACACACAGCCCCCCCCCCCCCCCCCCCCCCCCCCCCCCCCCCCCCATGATAAGGACTGTGAATCTGTTCCTCCACATTTGAGCAGCACCTTAGCAGGACCCTGCTGCCCTCTGGTGGTCAGCTAGCAAATGGCACCCTATGGGCACTACAGTTACTGGAGCCTGGGATTGAAGACAGGGATCTCCAATGAAAGCAGGAGAGCTCTTTGTGTAAACAGAGGTCACTGGATTCACATGCATGACAAACAAATAGCCAGGCCTGACAGGCCAGCAGGTATGCGGGGGGGTGGGGGGGGTGGGTGGATGGATGGATGGGGTGGATGGATGGATTGGGGGGGGGGGGGGGGGGGGATGGATGGGAGGGTAGGGTAGAAAGGTGGGGGAGGGGTCGGGGGCAGAACTCTGGAACAGGAAGAACCTGCTCCGCCGCCCGCCCACTGCCCGGGACAACAAGGGGCTCCCACAAGACATCCCAGTGGGATCCCAACATGAACACTCTGTCCCACAGATACAGGACATCCCAGTGCGGTCCTACATGAACACTCTGTCCCACAGATACAGGACATCCCAGTGCGGTCCTACATGAACACTCTGTCCCACAGATACAGGACATCCCAGTGGGATCCCAACATGAACACTCTGTCCCACAGATACAGGAGATCCCAGTGGGGTTCTACATGAACACTCTGTCCCACAGATACAGGACATCCCAGTGGGGTCCTACATGAACACTGTCCCACAGATACAGGACATCCCAGTGGGGTCCTACATGAACACTCTCTCCCACAGATACAGGACATCCCAGTGGGGTCCTACATGAACACTCTGTCCCACAGATACAGGACATCCCAGTGAGGTCCCAACATGAACACTCTGTCCCACAGATACAGGACATCCCAGTGGGGTCCTACATGAACACTCTGTCTCACAGATACAGGACATCCCAGTGAGGTCCCAACATGAACACTCTGTCCCACAGATACAGGACATCCCAGTGGGGTCCTACATGAACACTCTGTCCCACAGATACAGGACATCCCAGTGGGGTCCTACATGAACACTGTCCCACAGATACAGGACATCCCAGTGGGGTCCTACATGAACACTCTCTCCCACAGATACAGGACATCCCAGTGGAGTCCCAACATGAACACTCTGTCCCACAGATACAGGACATCCCAGTGGGGTCCCAACATGAACACTCTGTCCCACAGATACAGGACATCCCAGTGGGGTCCCAACATGAACACTCTGTCTCACGGATACAGGAAGTGACATCACTCTGTCGTGGTTTCTCTGCTTTCACAGTGGAACCTCTGATAGTCCCAAAGGAGAGCTGTGGTTTGAGATGCCCTAGAGGCGTTTGTTTTGCTAACCTGCGGGGCTGGGAGCGACGGTCATCCTCCCCGCTGCCGGACTCCTGAAGAGAGAGAGAGAAGAAAAACAACATGGTCAGGGTCACACACAGTTTAATCCAACGCACTTCAAGGGAAAAACACAGGACCAACACATGCAGAAGACTACTTCATTACAAAGGTGTGCAGGATAAGAACACACACATACGTCTATTGAATAGCTAACAAACACACACACACACACACACACACACACACGTCAAACATTGTGTGTGTGTGTGTGTGTCCCCCTCCATGTCTCTCTCCAATGATCTCGGCCTGGTTTAAAGGTGTGGCTGGTCCATCACACAGAGAAACAATATTCACACACAAACACAGAAAGAACGAAAAGAAAGAAAGAGGTCATGTTTGTCCTCTGGTCGATGTTCCAAAGAGACATCAGCCACTAACCCTAAACTTGAACCCTAACCTCTAACCTCTAACCTCTAACCCTAACCTCTAACCCATAGACTAATCCTAACCTTGAACCCTAACCCATAGACTAACCCTAACCTCTAACCTCAAACCCTAACCTCTAATCTCTAACCCTAACTTCGAACCCTAGCCTCTAACCCATAGACTAACCCTAACCTCTAACCCATAGACTATCCCTAACCTTGAACCCTAACCTTACCCTCTAACCCTAACCCAGACTAATCCTAACCTTGAACCCTAACCCATAGACTAACCCTAACCTCTAACCCTAGCCCTAAGCTTGAACCCTAACCCATAGACTAACCCTAACCTCTAACCCTAACCCAAACCTCTAACCCTAACCCAAACCTCTAACCTCTAACCCTAGCCCTTTGGGTTTCCACTCAAAGAGCTCTTTAGACATGTCGTTTTCCAGAGGTAGTACTGGGTTAGGGTTAGTATTGGACCTCCACCCTTCACTGTGCCCCCACTCCCCACCACCATTGAAGTCAAAACCACATTTTCCAGCCGGTGCCAACTGGAGCTACAGGGGGAACAGATCTGGGGGGGTGAATACAGACGTGTACACACCAGAGGACAGATTTTCATATGGAAATGCTGGAGGGATTGTTTTTCCCTGTATGGAAATGTTTGGAGCGGCCTGGTTAGGGTTCAGGATGGGAACGTGGGCAGGACAGAACACGCAGGGTCAAACCACCATCAGTGTGTGTGTGTGTGTGTGTCAGAATGATAATGAAAACCTTTTGAATACGGAGAGACACACACACACACACACACACACCAGTAGAGCAGGTCAGCTTCACCTTAGGGAAGATGAAGATACACACACACACACTCACATACACAGCAACACATACACACAGAAATATGAAGTCAAAACTGTTGGTTCATTACTGTGTCCCAGAGAAAAAGGCTAGTAGGCACCTCACAAGGTGCCTCACACACACGTCACATGATGTCAGAGGAGACTGTGTGTGTGTGTGTGTGTGTGTGTGTGTGTGTTTAGCACTTCACCTGCGTTGTGTGAGAGGAACTGACCTTTGTTTTACTCACAAAACCAGTTTGGCTCGGAGAGAATGTACTCAAGTCAATGCCAGGGGTCATGACTCCAACCTCAACCTTACAGATGGCTTTCTGAATTCTGGAACGTTATTTACCAGAGTAACAACACGCAGAAAGTTTTCTGCAACACGTGGCGCCTCAAAACACTGCAATTTCAGCTCTCGCCATCTTCATAGAAATCTAAACATTACTTGGCTGGGACGGGGGTGGGGGGACGGGACTGGGATGGGGGGGGGGGCGGGGGGGGGGGGAGGGGGAGGGGAGGACGGGACTGGGACGGGGGAGGGGGGGGGGGGGGGAGGACGGGCTGGGTTCAGACGGGCAGGTTGGTCTCGAGGCTTTGAGAGGCCGACCAGTGACAAACAGAACCATAACAACTAACGGTGCCAAACTGAGCAGGGCACCTCACCTTTGGGCTGCTCTGTGGTAAGTTGGTAACACCACTGTGGTCCTATATGGCACCTCATCCTCAGACTGATCTGTGGTAACAACACTATGGTCCTTTAAGGTGTCTCACTTTAAGACTGTCCTGTAACAACACTATGGGGTCCTAACACCTGTCATATAACAACACTATGGGGTCCTAACACCTGTCCTGTAACAACACTATGGGGTCCTAACACCTGTCCTGTAACAACACTATGGGGTCCTAACACCTGTACTGTAACACTATGGGGTCCTAACACCTGTACTGTAACAACACTATGGGGTCCTAACACCTGTACTGTAACAACACTATGAGGTCCTAACACCTGTACTGTTGCACTGGGTACTGCTGGGCAGGGAAAATCACCAACTTCCCCTCAAGGAAGATATAATCGCTTAATGGTATTAATATATGGTTTTATTTGATTTTACTTCCATGTATTGCCAGTGTCTTTTTCTTTAGATATTTTGTTCTAGAGAATTCATCTCAGATCACACGGTATTGGATTCATTTAATTTTACTGGCATATATATTTTAAGCATTGTTGGAGAATAAATCTGTAAAACCCTAATTGAGCGTGGGCGGAACCATGTGCATGCAGAGTCTTCACTATCACGATCTCTTGTCTCAAGCCCCTTTGAATCCAGAAATACAACACTAGCTATATGATAACTGAAGTCCAGACCATGACTGAGTTCAAACCCAGTAGTACCGTCAAGTGACAGAAGTTACGCTTATAAAATCATAGTAACACAGTAGACAGTGTACTTCCTGTTCACTTTCTGACAGTAGACAGTGCACTTCCTGTTAATTTCCTGACAGTAGACAGTGTACTTCCTGTTAATTTCCTGACAGTAGACAGTGTACTTCCTGTTAATTTCCTGACAGTAGACAGTGTACTTCCTGTTAATTTCCTGACAGTAGACAGTGTACTTTCGGTTAATTTCCTCTTTCAGCCCTGAGGCTGCCTAGCTACTGCTGACTATGACACAGGGGCCTTCAGGACGTCTTAACCACCAACTGTACCTCAAACAGGTTTAGGAAGTCATTCAAATTGTATACTGTCTCCCTGTTAACTTTGCATTGTGTTTCCTTAGCACAGATTGTTGGTTTGTCATCGTTGTGTATCTTGATTGAAGGCATGTGTTGTCTTTTTACCCAATTGCACAACATCTGTCTCATCTGGGTCAATAAAGTTTTGGCAATTAATTTAATTAGAACAATTACCATTGCAATAAACAACACAAACAAATCAATTCTTCTTCCATTTATCGTAGTTTGGTGTGCAGACCATGATCTCTTTCCCTCATAACGTATGCTTGCATTCGGAAGTACAGCTTCCTATTATTCTTCAAATGACTTAGTCTGACGTATGTGTTACAGCTTCCTATTATTCTTGAGGCTACTACAAATGACTTAGTCTGACGTATGTGTTATAGCTTCCTATTATTCTTGAGGCTACTACAAATGACTTAGTCTGACGTATGTGTTACAGCTTCCAATTATTCTTGAGGCTACTACAAATGACTTAGTCTGACGTATGTGTTACAGCTTCCTATTATTCTTGAGGCTACTAGAAATGACTTAGTCTGACGTATGTGTTACTGCTTCCTATTATTCTTGAGGCTACTACAAATGACTTAGTCTGACGTCTGTGTTACAGCTTACGACCAACATCTCACAAAGCCTTTCCTATGACTGAGCGGTCGTCTTCCGGAACAGACGAGGAGGCCAAAAGAACAATGCTACACACACAGGAAGTGATGACAAGACAGGAAGTATGTGGAGCTGTGTAAAAACACAGACTGCCAGACACACACACGCACACACACGCACGCACGCGCACGCACGCACACGCAGACACACACACGCAGACACACACACGCAGACACACACACGCAGACACACACACACACACGCAGACACACACACACACACACACACACACACACACCACACACACACACACAGACCTTTGCCGTCTTGCTGGTTGTATTACACACATCCCATTAATAATTATCCTGCTGCTGCTTTGCATTGGATGTCCAACATACGTACCTTCTCCCTCCCTGTTTTTGTTTCTCTGTATTTCTCTCTCACTCACACACACTGCTGCCTTTGACTGCAGTGAGTTAGCCACCCACACACACACACACACACACACACACACACACACACACACACACACACACATGCTTACAGTAAAGCGTAAGTAAATACAGGCATTCATGGTGTCACAAGGTACTCATTACATGCAGCAGAGCAGGAAATGTTCCTTGGCTTGGGCTAGTTATTACTGAAGCATCTTTAACAATCTTCTGTCTGTTTGATTAGTCATCTAACCGTTTCCTGGCCTACCTTCACCATAATGCGCCGGGGGCAACGTTACATGTCTGACAGCCTTGGCATAACCTAGTAACATATTTGCATTATTCCTTATTTTGATTCATATTCAAACTTGATGGACTGGTTTGGAAACATTGATTAGCACAAAGCCACCCATTAGGCTATCTTAGACCACAGCACACATAGTGTAAGGAATAGTACACATCGCTTCACTATTGCGCTGACGGAAGCCTGTCGTAGGCTATAGCTAGCCTGCTGTTTGGATAAATAATAGGAAAGTAGGCTGCAGTCACAGCGGGCAGTGTAGCCTATGCTAAGGTACGCTACAATAGAAAGTAATAGCGGCATCGGACAGTAATAAACATGCGCGACACTTATTGTAACATATTGGGAGATGTTGAGATTTGGCAATCTCAAAATTTTATAGATACTACATTTTACGCATGCGCACGAATACAAAGGCAAGGCACTCATGACAGTCGGCAAAAACAGCGGAAATCAACCCAAACCCTCGAACAGGGATTGGGGTTGGGGGGAGGAAAACGGCCGTTGCTTACCGAGACACAGGGGCTGGAGCTGGTACTGGGGGTCGGCGAACGCTGCACGGTTACCAGCGCCATTCAGCGACCGGGAAACGGATACCTGAGAGAGAGCGACAACAGCGAGACGGGCATAATTGTTCCAGACGAAACCTGCAGTCCGGGGTATTCGCTCGGTCGAGCGATCGTAGACTACTCCCCGGCTGTTTCCTCTCTGATGGCAATTAGCGCATGCGCAACAACCGCAAACTGTCAATTCGTATTAACCCTGTACGTGCTGGAGAAATACTCAGTGGCTTTGACACCGAGTGCGCGCGCGCTTTTCTCTCTTGCTTTGATAGGTTATTTTTAACCTCTCTCTCTCTCTCTCTCTCTCTCTCTCTCTCTCTCTCTCTCTCTATGCATTTTACACAAAAGGTTTTCATATTTGAAGCATGTTACTGTCTAGATTCTTACATAGCCTACCTGTCTGTTTAGGTTGACTGTTTCCTCTGAAATGTATTTTTAATACATTACGCTTAGGTGAATATAATTGCATCATGCAAAGGATGTACTCCTGTACACACAGATGTACACACACACATACACACACACACGCACATTCATGCACGCACTCACATGTTGACACAAGCACTCATCTGATCTGCTCTCCCTTAGGCTCATGTTACAGTAGACAAGTATAGCCCTTACTCTCTCTCTCCTTAAACTCTCTCTCCCCATTTCTCTCTCTCTCACACTCACTAAGTGCTTAGCAACCAGTAATCACTACACGGAGAAGTGTGTACCGATCAGAAATAGAGAGAATTGACAGAAGAATAGGCTTCAATGCTCTCTTCACCTGTTCGATATAGAGACCTATAGTCTGCCTGCTGAGAAACTACTGCACCTCATAAGGTCAAATCAAATAGGAGAATATTATTTTTAAAGGGTTTGAAGAAGAGTTTTATTTTAGTTTTTCCTAAACCGGTTGAAGAAAAGGGGTGTTAGTTTTCTAAACCGGTTGAAGAAGAGGGATGTTTGTTTTCTAAACTGGTTGAAGAAGAGGGGTGTTTGTTTTCTACGCCGGTTGAAGAAGAGGGGTGTTAGTTTTCTAAACCGGTTGAAGAAGAGGGGTGTTTGTTTTCTACGCCGGTTGAAGAAGAGGGGTGTTAGTTTTCTAAACCGGTTGAAGAAGAGGGGTGTTTGTTTTCTAAACCGGTTGAAGAAGAGGGGTGTTTGTTTTCAAAACTGGTTGAAGAAGAGGGGTGTTTGTTTTCTAAACTGGTTGAAGAAGAGGGGTGTTTGTTTTCTACGCCGGTTGAAGAAGAGGGGTGTTTGTTTTCTAAACTGGTTGAAGAAGAGGGGTGTTTGTTTTCTACGCCGGTTGAAGAAGAGGGGTGTTAGTTTTCTAAACCGGTTGAAGAAGAGGGGTGTTTGTTTTCTACGCCGGTTGAAGAAGAGGGGTGTTAGTTTTCTAAACCGGTTGAAGAAGAGGGGTGTTTGTTTTCTAAACCGGTTGAAGAAGAGGGGTGTTTGTTTTCAAAACTGGTTGAAGAAGAGGGGTGTTTGTTTTCTAAACTGGTTGAAGAAGAGGGGTGTTTGTTTTCTACGCCGGTTGAAGAAGAGGGGTGTTAGTTTTCTAAACCGGTTGAAGAAGAGGGGTGTTTGTTTTCTACGCCGGTTGAAGAAGAGGGGTGTTAGTTTTCTAAACCGGTTGAAGAAGAGGGGTGTTTGTTTTCTAAACCGGTTGAAGAAGAGGGGTGTTTGTTTTCAAAACTGGTTGAAGAAGAGGGGTGTTTGTTTTCTAAACTGGTTGAAGAAGAGGGGTGTTTGTTTTCTACGCCGGTTGAAGAAGAGGGGTGTTCGTTTTCTACACGGGTTAAATGCTGATGTACCTCAGTTTGTAATAAGGGCTTGTTCGTTCCTCCACTCATCAATCCTGTTAGCCGACGGACAGAACACTTCATCCACCCCTCCATCCCTTCATCCACCCCTCCATCCCTTCATCCACCCCTGCATCCCTTCATCCACCCCTGCATCCCTTCATCCACCCCTGCATCCCTTCATCCACCCCTCCATCCCTTCATCCACCCCTGCATCCCTTCATCCACCCCTCCATCCCTTCATCCACCCCTGCATCCCTTCATCCACCCCTGCATCCCTTCATCCACCCCTCCATCCACCCCTGCATCCCTTCATCCACCCCTCCAGCACCCATCCATTGCTCCACTCCTCCCATCATCGAACCCCTCCCTTTCTAACTCTCTCATCCCATTCAGCCCTCTACCTGGTATTAGTGTGACTGTTTGTCTGTCTATTGACCCCTACCCCCCATCCACCTCCCTCTCTTTCTCTCTCTCCTTTTCATCTATCCATTCTCCTGTCAGTTAGCACTAGCGTGACTGTGTGTCTGCCCCCGATCACCCTCCTCCTCCTCTCTCTCCCTTCATCCTTCCATCTGTACCTGGTGTAGTGTGTAGTGTTGAGGGGATTACCAAAGATAGTGAGATGAGATGGAGCTTAGGGTGGTAAAGATGATGGTGTTTGGGATTTAGTCTCACCAGGGTCGAACAGGAAGCGATTCAGACCAGCAGCTTTAATTACAGGTGAGCCTCACAAAGCTCTCTGATCTCATGTGACTCAGCAATAAACTAGACATCACTGAAACAACACACATACCACAACTTATTTTCCCCTCAGAGAAGGTTTAGTTTAATGTATAAGCGAAACTAATGTATTGTCCAAAAGCTTTATAGTGTTGTGATGATCTTATAACAGCATTATAACAGCGTTATAAGATACCATAAAATGTATCCGTGTTAAATATTTATAACATATGAAGGATTTATCTGTCATCGATTCATGGAAAAATGTGTGGTGTAAGTTTGATGAGGAAAAATGTTTTGTTTATTCTCTTTAGGTCAACCTTAAGAGCGTGCTGCCACCTCCTGGAAAAAGTTGACATGATTGCCCTTCTACTAATTCATTGAGAGCGGTACATTCGCTACATTCACTATTTTCCGTGCTTATTCAATGCATAATTTGGAACGAACAAAATTAAACCCATTTACTAATATCGTATTTTAGTTGTCAAATCATTATCCTTTAAAATGTTTAGATTGTATCTTTTGTAGTGAAGAATCGGTCGTGGCAGTTGCTGCGTGCTGGTAGTACTGCAAGATGGCGGCGCCTGGAGGTAAACAGTAAGTAGCAAACGTGCACACGATATTGTCATCTTAGATACAAATTGACCGTTCCTATTGACGTATAAGCACACCTTCCTATACCGTTTGGCAGAATACCATAAAACACTTGAAGCTTTATTTTCCATGTGCATGTTTTAGCCGGTCTCTGAGTTGCATTACACCGTATAATAACGTTGCTAGCCCTAGCTAACCTACGTTTGCACGCTACCTTGTCGTAACGTTTCTTATTTTGATTTGTCAGTAAATAACACTGACTAGCTACCGTAACATAGTATTTTGTGAACTACGGCTTAAGTCTGTTTCCATTCAACCCCACGCGTTCCTTTGAACTGTGGAAGTTGTCTGAACAGAACAGGTTGGCGCACAACTACCTAATAGACCTACCAGCTAACGTTGTACACACAGTCACACGGAACAGAGTTCTCTATAGTATACAGGGCCAGGCCCACTTTGATTGTTGACAACAACGGTGTGTGGCCACGGAGATCCATGTTTATCTCATGTCTGGTCTAAAAGTGGGGTTCCTACATCATAGGTATGGCATTTAGTTGACAGACAATAAATCAATTAAAATAGTAATGGACTGTTCAATGTCTACCCCAGGTACGGTCTAATCTTGTCCCAGAAGAAGTCTGCATCAAAGACGTCTACTTTGCTCAGACCATCTATATTTGGCGATGACTCTGACGAAGAGGTAGTAACAAGTTTATAGTCCCTGTTTATATTTGAGCCAAAAGTCGCTCCTGAGAAGTATATTGTTAGCCAGTCTCTCTGCTGTCTCTAAAACATTGACGTGTGTGTGTGCTGTGTGATTCTGCCCTTCAGACATCAGTTGGGGAGAGCCTGCAGAAAGAGGCAGTGAAGAAGAGGATGATGAAACAGGTAGCCTGCAAAGAAAGGAGGTTGCTGGAAACTGTTGATGTTGTACTGAGCATTTAGGGGTTTAACAGCAAAAGATGAGCCAGAAACATCCGTGAAGTAACAGGAGGAGAAATCTAAAAACCGCTGTGTGTGTGTGTGTGTGTGTGTGTGTGTGTGTGTGTGTGACAGACGCGTCTAGAAATGCACAAAGCCCTGGAGCAGGACAGCAGTGTGTACGACTACGACGGTGTTTACGAGGACATCCAGAAGGAGAGATTGGAAAGCAGTAAGAAAACCCTGGGAGGAGTAGATAAGAAGGTAACAGCTGCCTGATCCCACCCAGACAACCTTGGTCCACACCTTGTCTCACACACACCTTTTCAAGATAGGGGTGTGCGTTAAGTGAAGATCGGACAGCCATCTTATCCTTTCCATGTTGAAGATCTCGGTTTTAAAAAGGATCTTTTCCATGTCCAATGCTCACTCTCTCCTTCTCCTCCTATCTGCTTTTGTTATCTCTTCTCTTTTCTCTCTCGCTCTGCGTGCAGCCCAAGTACATTAACCAGCTGCTGAAAGCGGTGGAGGAGAGGAAGAAGGAGCAGGAACGGAGGGATGAGAGGAAGATTCAGAAAGAGAGGGAGCAGGAGGGAGAGCAGTTTGCTGATAAGGAGGCATACGTCACCTCGGCCTACCGTCAGAAGCTGAAGGAGAGACAGGAGGAGCTGGAGAGGGAGAAGAGAGAGGCTGAGATGGAAGGTACAGTAGGAGGCCACAAAGCCACCCTCCCAGAAAGAAACACTGATGTTACGGTTACAGTTTGGTTGTTTTGGATGGTCAGACCATGGACAATTGGACATAACAGTGTTGAACCCCAAAGTTGAATTTGATCTGGGTGTTTGGTTTCAGCAGTGTTCTTAAGGCTTAAGTCTTAGAGAGACAAAAGTACCAATGGAATCCAAAACTATTCCCAAAGTGGACTGTTTCAGAACCATGAACGGTTTTCCACTTCCTGCATAAACTGGGTTCCACAGTCGGAAGTCTTGACAGCCTTTCTGGGTTTGTGTGTTTTCAGCTGCTTTGGATGTGAAGAAGCAGAGAGATATGAGTGGGTTCTACAGACACCTTCTGAACCAGACCGTAGGAGAGGAGGCTATTCCAGACCGCTCAGCCCCCAGGTCAGAGGTCACACGTAACCTGAATCTATTCCAGACTGCTCAGCCCCTAGGTCAGAGGTCACACGTTGCACCCCCTATGTCAGAGGTCACACATAGCCTGTATCTATTCCAGAGCGCTCAGCCCCCAGGTCAGATGTCACACATAGCAGCCTCTAGGTCAGAGGTCACACGTAACCTGAATTTTTTCCAGACCTCTTAGCCCCTAGGTCAGAGGTCACACGTAACTTGTATCTATATTATACTGTTCAGCCCCTAGGTCAGAGGTCACACGTAACCCGAACAGACAGTAAAACCCCTCTCTCTCTGTGTCTCTCTCTCTGTCTGTCTTTCTCTCTCTCTCTTCAACAGAGAACAGAGCACCAAGGAATCCAAGCAGCCAGAAGAGTCTCCTCCCACTCCGCCCTCCAGAGACCACGCCCCCAGTTCCCATAGCGACAGCGAGGGGGAGGGGCTGAACCTGAAGCCCGGTTTCAGCAAGCCCGCAGCAGGCTCCGCCCACTCCAAACGGCAGTACCGACAGCGCTCACCATCGTCAGGGAGCGCTGACGAGAAAGAGAAAGACAAGGAACGCCAGAGAGAGAAGAAGAGCCACCGAGAGAGAGACCGAGGGAGGGATGGAGACAGAGAGAGGGAGAGGGAGGATAGGCATAGGGGATCCCGAGAAGAGAGGGATCGAAGGAGGGATAGAGAGAGAGACAGAGAGGAAGACAGGAGCAGAGGAAGACGGAATAAAGAGAGGGAAGAGCGGCATGGAAAGAGAGAACGAAGTCCCAGAGACAGAGAGAGGCAGAAGAACGGAGAGAGGGAAAGAAAGAGGGATGTGGTGGAAGAAAGGGGGAAAGAGAGGGAAAAGGAGAGGAGTAGGGAGCCAGAGAAAGGAAAGGAAAATGTCATCAAGACAGAAGAGGAGGAGAGTAAGGAGAAACAGAGGAGTGAGGAGAGTAAGGAGAAACAGAGGAGTGAGGAGAGTAAGGAGAAACAGAGGAGTGAGGAGAGTAAGGAGAAACAGAGGAGTGAGGAGAGTAAGGAGAAACAGAGGAGTGAGGAGAGTAAGCAGAAAAAGGGGGATGAAGAGGAGAAAAAGGGGGATGAAGAGGAGAAAGGAGAAAAGGAGGTCAAGGTGGACAAGTTTGCCAAGCGCTCCAGTGAAGAGACGGTGACCTCGGCCAGGGACCGCTACCTGGCCAGACAGATCACACGATCCTCCAAGACCTACATCGAGAAGGAGGAGGACTGATCACACACATACACACACACACACACACACACTCCCCAACCAAGACCTACATCGAGAAGGAGGAGGACTGATCACACACACACGCACGCACGCACGCACACACACACTCCCCAACCAAGACCTACATCGAGAAGGAGGAAGACTGATTACACACACACACACGCACGCACGCACACACACACACACACACACACACACACACACTCCCCAACCAAGACCTACATCGAGAAGGAGGAAGACTGATTACACACACACACACACACGCACGCACGCACGCACACACACACACACTCCCACACCAAGAACTACATCAAGAAGGAGGAGGACTGACAACACCACCAAGACTTACATTGAGAAGGTGGACAGACAATACACACACACTCCCCCACCAAGAACTACATTGAGAAGGAGGATAACTGACAACGTACACCCACACACACACACACACACACACACTCCCCCACCAAGAACTACATTGAGAAGGAGGATAACTGACAACGTACACCCACACACACACACACACACACACACACACACACACACACACACACACACTCCCCCACCAAGAACTACATTGAGAAGGAGGATAACTGACAACGTACACCCACACACACACACACACCCACACACACACACACACACACACACACACACACTCCCCCACCAAGAACTACATTGAGAAGGAGGATAACTGACAACGTACACACACACACACACACACACAAACACTCCCCCGCCAAGACCTACATCGAGCATGAGGAGAACTGAACACATACACACACACACACACACACACACACACACACACACACACACAGCGAGTTAAGAGTGGTTTAGTTGCCTATTGTGGATAGCAGTTAGACATCCATCCCTAAGTGTTGAGTGACTGTGATTATCCAGCTGCCATCTGACTTCCAGGGGTTGTGTAACCTGCGTGATCCAGGATAAGCTGAGCTTGTTGGGGTCTTGTGAGCCTGTGAGGGTGAAGTTGGAGTATGACTGCAGTTTGGTGAATCGTCGTTGGACTAAAGACATTTCACCTGCATGTGCTCACACACTATGGTTTATAGTCTGTGTCTGAGTGTGTGCGCTCACACACTGTATGGTTTATAGTTTGTGTCTGTGTGCTCACACACTGTATGGTTTATTGTCTGTCTGTGTCTGTGTGTGTGTGTGTGTGTGTGTGTGTGTGTCTGTGTGCTCACACACTGTATGGTTTATTGTCTGTCTGTGTCTGTGTGTGTGCGCTCACACACTGTATGGTTTATTGTCTGTGTGTGTGTGCTCACACACTATGGTTTATAGTTTGTGTCTGTGTCTGTGTGCTCACACACTGTATGGTTTATAGTTTGTGTCTGTGTGTGTGCTCACACACTATGGTTTATTGTCTGTCTGTGTCTGTGTGTGTGTGTGTGTGTGTGTGTGCTCACACACTGTACGGTCTATAGTCTGTGTCTGTGTGTGTGCTCACACACTATGGTTTATAGCCTCTGTGTGTGTGTCACTATCCCAAATGAGTTGACAAAATAGTGTTATGTGAGTGGATGCAATTATGTGATTGAATGACTCCCAATTAGTTTCTGTCCATTGAAGTTTTCCTCAGTCCCTTATCATAAGTGTTTTAACATGGCCACCAATGGATGGGGGACTTTGCCAGAGGAAATGGCCTATGGGTTTTCAATATGTCTGTAACTGAAATAGAATAGGCTTTTGAAGTTTTTTCTTGGGTCGGTCGTGTACAGAATGCTTTGAGTCAATACAAAATTGTATCTGTTTCATATTGCGTCCTTTTTATTTCAAGAAATTTGAAATGTTCGAGAGGAATCATTTTTACAATGTCTCATATTCTCATAACGCTGCAATGAATTCCACCAGAAGGCATCTATGCTACTGTAGCCTTATTAGAAAAGTGATGTTTTACAGGAGGACATTTTGTTTGGTAGTAATAGCGGTGTAATTTTTCTTGTTGCATCAAAGCTGCTTAAAGGCACATAAAACTTTTAATTGGAAAACAAAGTTCAACATATTCTCAGCCAATGTTAAGCTGCTGTTTCATTCAGCACATCAGGATATATCTGTTCATCACAGTGTCCTTTGGTGGCTAGCAGGGTTTAGCAGAATGATCAATAAGATTTGTTTATTTAATCCAGAAAATGTATTCAGGCGATTCATTTCGAACTTTCACACAAGTCATCCCCCCCCCCAAAAAAAAGATAGAACATAACAGATTTTAGAATAGTATTTTCAAATTGTTACAGTTATAGTTCATTTCATAAGGATTTAACAACAGTGGGATTGAGCCAGACGTAGGTACGGTAGATGTAGGAAGCGACCACCAACTGTTTCCTGCCTCAGTCCACTTCATGATCATGAAGGAGGACTTTTGGAACACTTAGAAAAATTGAGAGAAATACGCTGTTACCGGCCCTGTATAGCTGAATTGGACCAGCCCTTTCTCTTGCAGAAGTATAAGTTAACAGCTGGTAACGTTAGCCTCGACTACTATCTGAACTGACAGTTCACTCGATTATTTTAAATTATTACCTCTTGTGTAGTCAGGAGGACATTTATCACAGACACAACCTTGATTAGAGCCCTGACTAGCATGTGGGGTTACATGTGAGGGAGGGAGATGAGCTTCTGTAATATCACTCCACATAGGCACAGTGTTTGTATTACGGACAAGAACAATGTCTGTCCTTTTGTTTCTCTCTGACAGTATAATGGTTTCTCTCCGTCAATCTCTCAGTCCTCTCAATCTCTCAGTCCTCTCAATCTCTCACACACCTCCCAGTCAATCGCTCTCGCGGCGATAAATAACAGGAGGGTTTCATGAAGAAAAACGGACGTGTGATTGGTCCGGAACCTGGCGCGGTGATAATGATTGATGTGAGGGAGACAGCCGCCTGAATGGTTAAAATTAGAGAAACAGAAAGGAGGACAAAAACCACACTGCAACACAGACACAGAGAGAAATAAACCTGACCGTAAAAGCAACACGGACACAGAGAAATAAACCTGACCGTAAAAGCAACAAGGACACAGAGAGAAATAAACAGCAACAAGGAAACAGAGAAATAAACCTGACCGTAACAGCAACACGGACACAGAGAGAAATAAACCTGACCGTAACAGCAACAAGGACACAGAGAAATAAACCTGACCGTAACAGCAACAAGGACACAGACAAATAAACCTGACCGTAACAGCAACAAGGACACAGAGAAATAAACCTGACCCTAACAGCAACACGGACACAGAGAAATAAACCTGACCGTAACAGCAACAAGGACACAGAGAAATAAACCTGACCGTAACAGCAACACGGACACACAGAGAAATAAACCTGACCGTAACAGCAACACGGACACAGAGAGAAATAAACCTGACAGTAACAGCAACACGGACAGAGAAATAAACCTGACCGTAACAGCAACACGGACACAGAGAGAAATAAACCTGACCGTAACAGCAACACGGACACAGAGAAATAAACATGACCGTAACAGCAACAAGGACACAGAGAGAAATAAACCTGACCGTAACAGCAACACGGACACAGGGAGAAATAAACCTGACCGTAACAGCAACACGGACACAGAGAGAAATAAACCTGACCGTAACAGCAACACGGACACAGAGAAATAAACCTGACCGTAACAGCAACACGGACACAGAGAGAAATAAACCAGAGAGAAATAAACCTGACCGTAACAGCAACACGGACACAGAGAGAAATAAACCAGAGAGAAATAAACCTGACCGTAACAGCAACACGGACACAGAGAGAAATTAACCTGACCGTAAAAGCAACACGGACACAGAGAAATAAACCTGACCGTAAACGCAACACGGACACAGAGAAATAAACCTGACCGTAACAGCAACAAGGACACAGAGAAATAATCCTGACCGTAAAAGCAACACGCGCACAGAGAAATGAACCTGACCCTAACAGCAACACGGACACAGAGAGAAATTAACCTGACCGTAAAAGCAACACGGACACAGAGAAATAAACCTGACCGTAAACGCAACACGGACACAGAGAAATAAACCTGACCGTAACAGCAACAAGGACACAGAGAAATAATCCTGACCGTAAAAGAAACAAGGACACAGAGAAATAAACCTGACCGTAACAGCAACACGGACACAGAGAGAAATAAACCTGACCGTAACAGCAACAAGGACACAGAGAGAAATAAACCTGACCGTAACAGCAACACGGACACAGAGAGAAATAAACCTGACCGTAACAGCAACACGGACACAGAGAAATAAACCTGACCGTAACAGCAACACGGACACAGAGAGAAATAAACCTGACCGTAACAGAAACAAGGACACAGAGAGAAATAAACCTGACCGTAACAGCAACACGGACACAGAGAGAAATAAACCTGACCGTAACAGCAACAAGGACACAGAGAAATAAACCTGACCGTAAACGCAACACGGACACAGAGAAATAAACCTGACCGTAACAGCAACAAGGACACAGAGAAATAAATCTGACCGTAACAGCAACAAGGACACAGGGAGAAATAAACCTGACCGTAACAGCAACACGGACACAGAGAAATAAACATGACCGTAACAGCAACAAGGACACAGAGAAATAAACCACAGAGAAATAAACCTGACCGTAACAGCAACACGGACACAGAGAGAAATTAACCTGACCGTAAAAGCAACACGGACACAGAGAAATAAACCTGACCGTAACAGCAACACGGACACAGAGAGAAATAAACCTGACCGTAACAGCAACAAGGACACAGAGAGAAATAAACCTGACCGTAAAAGCAACACGGACACAGAGAGAAATAAACCTGACCGTAACAGCAACAAGGACAGAGAGAAATAAACCTGACCGTAACAGCAACAAGGACACAGAGAGAAATAAACCTGACCGTAACAGCAACACGGACTCAGAGAAATAAACCTGACCGTAACAGCAACAAGGACACAGAGAAATAAACCACAGAGAAATAAACCTGACCGTAACAGCAACACGGACACAGAGAAATAAACCTGACCGTAACAGCAACACGGACACAGAGAAATAAACCTGACCGTAACAGCAACACGGACACAGAGAGAAATAAACCTGACCGTAACGGCAACAAGGACACAGAGAAATAAACCTGACCGTAACAGCAACAAGGACACAGAGAAATAAACCTGACCGTAACAGCAAAAAGGACACAGAGAGAAATTAACCTGACCGTAACAGCAACACGGACACAGAGAAATAAACCTGACCGTAATAGCAACAAGGACACAGAGAAATAAACCACAGAGAAATAAACCTGACCATAACAGCAACACGCGCACAGAGAAATAAACCTGACCCTAACAGCAACACGGACACAGAGAGAAATAAACCTGACCGTAACAGCAATAAGGACACAGAGAAATAAACCTTACCGTAACAGCAACACGGACACAGAGAGAAATAAACCTGACCGTAACAGCAACACGGACACAGAGAAATAAACCTGACCGTAACAGCAACACGGACACAGAGAGAAATAAACCTGACCGTAACAGCAACAAGGACACAGAGATATAAACCTGACCGTAACAGCAACACGCGCACAGAGAAATAAACCTGACCCTAACAGCAACACGGACACAGAGAGAAATTAACCTGACCGTAAAAGCAACACGGACACAGAGAAATAAACCTGACCGTAACAGCAACACGGACTCAGAGAAATAAACCTGACCGTAACAGCAACAAGGACACAGAGAAATAAACCACAGAGAAATAAACCTGACCGTAACAGCAACACGGACACAGAGAAATAAACCTGACCGTAACAGCAACACGGACACAGAGAAATAAACCTGACCGTAACAGCAACACGGACACAGAGAGAAATAAACCTGACCGTAACGGCAACAAGGACACAGAGAAATAAACCTGACCGTAACAGCAACACGGACACAGAGAAATAAACCTGACCGTAATAGCAACAAGGACACAGAGAAATAAACCACAGAGAAATAAACCTGACCATAACAGCAACACGCGCACAGAGAAATAAACCTGACCCTAACAGCAACACGGACACAGAGAGAAATAAACCTGACCGTAACAGCAATAAGGACACAGAGAAATAAACCTTACCGTAACAGCAACACGGACACAGAGAGAAATAAACCTGACCGTAACAGCAACACGGACACAGAGAAATAAACCTGACCGTAACAGCAACACGGACACAGAGAGAAATAAACCTGACCGTAACAGCAACAAGGACACAGAGATATAAACCTGACCGTAACAGCAACACGCGCACAGAGAAATAAACCTGACCCTAACAGCAACACGGACACAGAGAGAAATTAACCTGACCGTAAAAGCAACACGGACACAGAGAAATAAACCTGACCGTAACAGCAACACGGACTCAGAGAAATAAACCTGACCGTAACAGCAACAAGGACACAGAGAAATAAACCACAGAGAAATAAACCTGACCGTAACAGCAACACGGACACAGAGAAATAAACCTGACCGTAACAGCAACACGGACACAGAGAAATAAACCTGACCGTAACAGCAACACGGACACAGAGAGAAATAAACCTGACCGTAACGGCAACAAGGACACAGAGAAATAAACCTGACCGTAACAGCAACAAGGACACAGAGAAATAAACCTGACCGTAACAGCAACAAGGACACAGAGAGAAATTAACCTGACCGTAACAGCAACACGGACACAGAGAAATAAACCTGACCGTAATAGCAACAAGGACACAGAGAAATAAACCACAGAGAAATAAACCTGACCATAACAGCAACACGCGCACAGAGAAATAAACCTGACCCTAACAGCAACACGGACACAGAGAGAAATTAACCTGACCGTAACAGCAACACGGACACAGAGAGAAATAAACCTGACCGTAACAGCAACAAGGACACAGAGAAATAAACCTGACCGTAAACGCAACACGGACACAGAGAAATAAACCTGACCGTAACAGCAACAAGGACACAGGTAGAAATAAACCTGACCGTAACAGCAACACGGACACAGAGAAATAAACCTGACCGTAACAGCAACACGGACACAGAGAGAAATAAACCTGACCGTAACAGCAACAAGGACACAGAGATATAAACCTGACCGTAACAGCAACACGCGCACAGAGAAATAAACCTGACCCTAACAGCAACACGGACACAGAGAGAAATTAACCTGACCGTAAAAGCAACACGGACACAGAGAAATAAACCTGACCGTAACAGCAACACGGACTCAGAGAAATAAACCTGACCGTAACAGCAACAAGGACACAGAGAGAAATAAACCTGACCGTAACAGCAACACGGACTCAGAGAAATAAACCTGACCGTAACAGCAACAAGGACACAGAGAAATAAACCACAGAGAAATAAACCTGACCGTAACAGCAACACGGACACAGAGAAATAAACCTGACCGTAACAGCAACACGGACACAGAGAAATAAACCTGACCGTAACAGCAACACGGACACAGAGAGAAATAAACCTGACCGTAACGGCAACAAGGACACAGAGAAATAAACCTGACCGTAACAGCAACAAGGACACAGAGAAATAAACCTGACCGTAACAGCAACAAGGACACAGAGAGAAATTAACCTGACCGTAACAGCAACACGGACACAGAGAAATAAACCTGACCGTAATAGCAACAAGGACACAGAGAAATAAACCACAGAGAAATAAACCTGACCATAACAGCAACACGCGCACAGAGAAATAAACCTGACCCTAACAGCAACACGGACACAGAGAGAAATTAACCTGACCGTAACAGCAACACGGACACAGAGAGAAATAAACCTGACCGTAACAGCAACAAGGACACAGAGAAATAAACCTGACCGTAAACGCAACACGGACACAGAGAAATAAACCTGACCGTAACAGCAACAAGGACACAGGTAGAAATAAACCTGACCGTAACAGCAACACGGACACAGAGAAATAAACCTGACCGTAACAGCAACACGGACACAGAGAGAAATAAACCTGACCGTAACAGCAACAAGGACACAGAGATATAAACCTGACCGTAACAGCAACACGCGCACAGAGAAATAAACCGGACCCTAACAGCAACACGGACACAGAGAGAAATTAACCTGACCGTAAAAGCAACACGGACACAGAGAAATAAACCTGACCGTAACAGCAACACGGACTCAGAGAAATAAACCTGACCGTAACAGCAACAAGGACACAGAGAGAAATAAACCTGACCGTAACAGCAACACGGACTCAGAGAAATAAACCTGACCGTAACAGCAACAAGGACACAGAGAAATAAACCACAGAGAAATAAACCTGACCGTAACAGCAACACGGACACAGAGAAATAAACCTGACCGTAACAGCAACACGGACACAGAGAAATAAACCTGACCGTAACAGCAACACGGACACAGAGAGAAATAAACCTGACCGTAACGGCAACAAGGACACAGAGAAATAAACCTGACCGTAACAGCAACAAGGACACAGAGAAATAAACCTGACCGTAACAGCAACAAGGACACAGAGAGAAATTAACCTGACCGTAACAGCAACACGGACACAGAGAAATAAACCTGACCGTAATAGCAACAAGGACACAGAGAAATAAACCACAGAGAAATAAACCTGACCATAACAGCAACACGCGCACAGAGAAATAAACCTGACCCTAACAGCAACACGGACACAGAGAGAAATTAACCTGACCGTAACAGCAACACGGACACAGAGAGAAATAAACCTGACCGTAACAGCAACAAGGACACAGAGAAATAAACCTGACCGTAAACGCAACACGGACACAGAGAAATAAACCTGACCGTAACAGCAACAAGGACACAGGTAGAAATAAACCTGACCGTAACAGCAACACGGACACAGAGAAATAAACCTGACCGTAACAGCAACAAGGACACAGAGAAATAAACCTGACCGTAACAGCAACACGCGCACAGAGAAATAAACCTGACCCTAACAGCAACAAGGACACAGAGAAATAAACATGACCGTAACAGCAACACGGACACAGAGAGAAATTAACCTGACCGTAAAAGCAACACGGACACAGAGAAATAAACCTGACCGTAACAGCAACACGGACACAGAGAGAAATAAACCTGACCGTAACAGCAACAAGGACACAGAGAGAAATAAACCTGACCGTAAAAGCAACACGGACACAGAGAGAAATAAACCTGACCGTAACAGCAACAAGGACACAGAGAAATAAACCTGACCGTAACAGCAACAAGGACACAGAGAGAAATAAACCTGACCGTAACAGCAACACGGACTCAGAGAAATAAACCTGACCGTAACAGCAACAAGGGCACAGAGAAATAAACCTGACCGTAACAGCAACAAGGACACAGAGAAATAAACCACAGAGAAATAAACCTGACCGTAACAGCAACACGGACACAGAGAAATAAACCTGACCGTAACAGCAACACGGACACAGAGAAATAAACCTGACCGTAACAGCAACACGGACACAGAGAGAAATAAACCTGACCGTAACGGCAACAAGGACACAGAGAAATAAACCTGACCGTAACAGCAACAAGGACACAGAGAAATAAACCTGACCGTAACAGCAATAAGGACACAGAGAAATCAACCTGACCGTAACAGCAACAAGGACACAGAGAAATAAACCTGACCGTAACAGCAACACGGACACAGAGAGAAATAAACCTGACCGTAACAGCAACACGGACACAGAGAAATAAACCTGACCGTAACAGCAACACGGACACAGAGAAATAAACCTGACCGTAACAGCAACAAGGACACAGAGAGAAATAAACCTGACCGTAACAGCAACAAGGACACAGAGAGAAATAAACCTGACCGTAACAGCAACACGGACACAGAGAAATAAACCTGACCGTAACAGCAACAAGGACACAGAGAAATAAACCACAGAGAAATAAACCTGACCGTAACAGCAACACGGACACAGAGAAATAAACCTGACCGTAACAGCAACAAGGACACAGAGAAATAAACCTGACCGTAACAGCAACAAGGACACAGAGAAATAAACCTGACCGTAACAGCAACACGGACACAGAGAGAAATAAACCTGACCGTAACAGCAACACGGACACAGAGAGAAATAAACCTGACCGTAAAAGCAACACGGACACAGAGAGAAATAAACCTGACCGTAACAGCAACACGGACACAGGGAGAAATAAACCTGACCGTAACAGCAACACGGACACAGAGATAAATAAAACTGACCGTAACAGCAACACGGACACAGAGAAATAAACCTGACCGTAACAGCAACACGGACACAGACAGAAATAAACCTGACCGTAACAGCAACACGGACACAGAGAAATAAACCTGACCGTAACAGCAACACGGACACAGAGAGAAATAAAACTGACCGTAACAGCAACACGGACACAGAGAAATAAACCTGACCGTAACAGCAACACGGACACAGACAGAAATAAACCTGACCGTAACAGCAACACGGACACAGAGAAATAAACCTGACCGTAACAGCAACACGGACACAGAGAGAAATAAACCTGACCGTAACAGCAACACGGACACAGAGAAATAAACCTGACCGTAACAGCAACAAGGACACAGAGAAATAAACCTGACCGTAACAGCATCAAGGACACAGAGAGAAATAAACCTGACCGTAACAGCAACACGGACACAGAGAGAAATAAACCTGACTGTAACAGCAACAAGGACACAGAGAAATAAACCTGACCGTAACAGCAACACGGACACAGAGAGAAATAAACCTGACTGTAACAGCAACAAGGACACAGAGAAATAAACCTGACCGTAACAGCAACAAGGACACAGAGAGAAATAAACCTGACCGTAACAGCAACACGGACTCAGAGAAATAAACCTGACCGTAACAGCAACAAGGGCACAGAGAAATAAACCTGACCGTAACAGCAACAAGGACACAGAGAAATAAACCACAGAGAAATAAACCTGACCGTAACAGCAACACGGACACAGAGAAATAAACCTGACCGTAACAGCAACACGGACACAGAGAAATAAACCTGACCGTAACAGCAACACGGACACAGAGAGAAATAAACCTGACCGTAACGGCAACAAGGACACAGAGAAATAAACCTGACCGTAACAGCAACAAGGACACAGAGAAATAAACCTGACCGTAACAGCAATAAGGACACAGAGAAATCAACCTGACCGTAACAGCAACAAGGACACAGAGAAATAAACCTGACCGTAACAGCAACACGGACACAGAGAGAAATAAACCTGACCGTAACAGCAACACGGACACAGAGAAATAAACCTGACCGTAACAGCAACACGGACACAGAGAAATAAACCTGACCGTAACAGCAACAAGGACACAGAGAGAAATAAACCTGACCGTAACAGCAACAAGGACACAGAGAGAAATAAACCTGACCGTAACAGCAACACGGACACAGAGAAATAAACCTGACCGTAACAGCAACAAGGACACAGAGAAATAAACCACAGAGAAATAAACCTGACCGTAACAGCAACAAGGACACAGAGAAATAAACCTGACCGTAACAGCAACAAGGACACAGAGAAATAAACCTGACCGTAACAGCAACACGGACACAGAGAGAAATAAACCTGACCGTAACAGCAACACGGACACAGAGAGAAATAAACCTGACCGTAAAAGCAACACGGACACAGAGAGAAATAAACCTGACCGTAACAGCAACACGGACACAGAGAGAAATAAACCTGACCGTAACAGCAACACGGACACAGAGATAAATAAAACTGACCGTAACAGCAACACGGACACAGAGAAATAAACCTGACCGTAACAGCAACACGGACACAGACAGAAATAAACCTGACCGTAACAGCAACACGGACACAGAGAAATAAACCTGACCGTAACAGCAACACGGACACAGAGAGAAATAAAACTGACCGTAACAGCAACACGGACACAGAGAAATAAACCTGACCGTAACAGCAACACGGACACAGACAGAAATAAACCTGACCGTAACAGCAACACGGACACAGAGAAATAAACCTGACCGTAACAGCAACACGGACACAGAGAGAAATAAACCTGACCGTAACAGCAACACGGACACAGAGAAATAAACCTGACCGTAACAGCAACAAGGACACAGAGAAATAAACCTGACCGTAACAGCATCAAGGACACAGAGAGAAATAAACCTGACCGTAACAGCAACACGGACACAGAGAGAAATAAACCTGACTGTAACAGCAACAAGGACACAGAGAAATAAACCTGACCGTAACAGCAACACGGACACAGAGAGAAATAAACCTGACTGTAACAGCAACAAGGACACAGAGAAATAAACCTGACCCTAACAGCAACACGGACACAGAGAAATAAACCACAGAGAAATAAACCTGACCGTAACAGCAACACGCGCACAGAGAAATAAACCTGACCGTAACAGCAACAAGGACACAGAGAAGCAGGCACTGGCCCCTGATTAAAAAGTCTAGCCGCGACATGAACAGGTATGAAATGTTACGTGAATGCGTCACATTAGTCTACAAACAATACGCTCTGAATTAAAACTGGGCTACGTGACAAATTTTCTAGCTCATGGTTTAAGCAGCAAAATGTTTTTTGTGCCTCTACATATCAGTCTATTGCCCCAAATTAGCAGATAAATTAGGGTGATTTCGATAACTTTGTGCGTTCCGTGGTGCTGATCGACTAATAGGCTACGGGTTGTGTTAACAGCTTCAAATCTGCCCTTAGGTTTTGCTCTGCTGTTACATTGCTTAGCGATTACCAACACAATTATTTTGAACTTAATTTATTTATTGATATGGTCTAGGCTATGATAGGGAAATATGGGTGGTGAGAGCGGGCCCGTCATACTGAAGTTACGCCATTGGCCGCAAATACTGTTTTTCGTAAATATTCGTATAGCCTAACCATGGTTTATAAAAAAAAATACGACTTAGACATTTAGTAAATTAAGAGCGTAACTCATTTTAAATTGACAATGAATCTACGGTCAAATGTAACCGATTCGTATGGTAGGCTATTGTGGTTAATTATTTGCTGTTTGCTTATTAGTCTATGTCAAGTAGACTGTCAAAAAATATGTGTGTTGTATTGAATCAATAGGCTTGTCAGTTGACAATCGGGCATTTATTCCTACAATCTTCTTAGTGTGAATGTTTTTTTATCTATTCTATGTGTGTGTGTGACAGTTACAGTAAATAACAAACTCAAAGAAGAGAGAAAATAGAATGGGTCAGGGAGGTACCAAGACAGAGTACCAAGAAGATCCTGCACAACGAAAACGGGCAGATGCAGCGGAGGCTGACAAGAGACAACTTCAACATGAATATAATCAACTGCAGGCAGAGAAAGTGAGGATGGAAACGGAGAAGAAGATGGTGGAGAATCAGAGACTGCAGAAAGAAGAACTTGATAACAACAGACGACGGCACGAACACGAAGAAAGGAAAAGGATCCAAGAGCAATATCAGGCAAAAAAAATGTCATCCGATTCTGATGAGCCATGAAGGCGAGAAGAAGGAATGTTTACTCTAAACCAAAACATTACTTGATGAGAGTAGGCTATAGTTCTAAAACTAATTTGAAGTAGGCTACACAAATTGAATCATGTTTCTGTGATCTATCTGAACTTGCTTGTTTAACCAATTGAAGTTAAACACACCCTATGATTCATTAAACGTGTTGGCCTGTGCGGCATGCCAACGCTATAGACAGACATTGCTCTCAAACATGGTAAACCGATCCAATAAAATGCAAATTGACGCAGAAATAATTTGATACATCGGCAATAAACAATATATGCATACATTTTTTTGTGGCTCATTTTATGTAATGTATTATTATTTATACAGGGTGTAGATTGACTGAGACAAAGTCTATTTTGCAGCGGTGTAGAAGGCAGTTAATGAAAATTAAAATAACACAACAAAACAAAATGAAATTAATGAAAGATTTTAAATTAAAAGCCTATAATAAATAAAACGCGTTACGATCCAGTACACGGGTTACAGCTCGTCCCATAAAAAAAACAGTCGCTCTTCCACAGTGGGGCTCCGGACACCATAGGCTACATGTAACCTCCGTCACTCATTCTCCAGACAGTCGTGAGAACTCCAGAATTTTGGCGCTAACTTCGTTACTTTTCTCCAACTCTTTGCAGCATAAGGGGAACAGGCGGACTGTAGAAATTCCGTGGAACAATCATTTTATTTTCTCAAGAGTAATTACTTATTAGCCTTCACATTTAACGAGTTTAAAACCAAAAGTATAAAAACCAGCTACCTTCCCACAATGTCAGTCCCCTAAAGGCACATGCTTAATATGTTAGAACCCATATCGCTAACAAAGCGCTGCGTCCCAAACTGACTGTCGCTGCGTCCCAAATCGCATACTACTAATTAGAATTTTTAGTTCGTAAGGCCGCTGCCTTAACACAGTACATACTGTTGCATACAGAAAGACAATTGGGATATACTAAATATTTTGGTAGTATTGTAGTAGCAGAGGTGCCAACTCTCACGCTTTCAGTGTGAGCCATGCAAATGACCCCCCTTCACACGCCCTCACGCTACACGTCATATTTCTCACGATGTCAGACACGGAATGACACGCTATTTTGCCTGCTGTGAAAACATTTTGGATCAGTCGCGTGGAATAATGTTGCAGATATCGCGAATCACACGCTATTTTGCGCGAACTTACAGCCTGCTTTGAAAACATTTTGGACAAGTCGCGTGCAACAATATTGCAGATATAGCGGGCAAAGCGCTAGCACTAGTGTCGCCTGATGAGAGTCGGCATTTTCGGCAGCACTTCTGGGGCGCTGCTCATATAGCTGCTGCAATCAAACCGGAAATCAGCAGTTAGCAAACAATAATAGATGGGTATTTCGATATAATGTCATGAAACAGTGCCATGACGCCATGTTCTGTGCCTGAGTGCACTAAACAAGGATGTCACAGCTTCCCTAAAACCAACAGACTTCAAAAGCTTGTGTTATTGCTGCAAAAAGGTCTGAGTGCAATGACAAGACTTTGGAATCCCACCAAATGTGAAAATATGCCATCTGCACTTTACACACATATGGTATGAGTATATTTGCTAAAGGCTTTTAGCACATCACCTAACTAGCTTGCAAGTAATTCAAGTCAGAAAGAATAGATTTTTCTCATTCTGGCTTTGGTGGGGGAGATTTCAGCTTACCTAACTAGACTCACTATGTAAAAACCAGTAGCAATAAATAGACTTAAGCAAACGGTCCGTATAATCCTGCTTCTCCATGGCACCAGATCAGGAAAAATGAATAGCTATTAGTAGCCTACCGAACTAACACACGTTTTTATTTTTAACGGTTCAATTGATGTTTGTTTCGCCATTGTAATACTGCTGCTACCATAATGGTACCTAGCGAACCATAATGATTCGAATTTCCGAGGCATTCTCGATCGGATTATTTTTCCAAATCAACAAATTAACTAGGCCTATCACAAGTAGACTTTTTAACAAGAGTACTATGCACGTTGCACTAAACTGTAGACCACCAGTGAATTACATTCAGCCCTAGTTTCATAATCCAAATATCCTAAACTTCGAACAATTTCCGCCTTGGTTTTATAGTATAACCACCATGTTTATAAAAGCTGCTGGTAAAGTGTCACGTTTAATGTAGAGATAGCTGATTGACCTCTTATATCATTATTTATGAGTTACGATGTTTACTAAACTTATAATGACATATCACTAAGACTTCAGTGGTTTTCAATTGCGATACTAATCCATTTCCGGTTCATGTGACGTAATCGCAAAGTGCCGACTCCCCATTTATAAGATTTACCTTGCAGTATTTTGCAGTCGGACGTTATTTCGCAAGACAACTCCGTTAGTGCCCTGCTTCAAGTGCACAAAAAAATCTGCTCCTTAAAGATTTTTTAAAAGGACTATGTCCAAAAATATTGAACACATGTGTGAGCTGTGATAAGCACAGATCTAGTTTAAGGCAGGGTTTCAAAAAGTAAGAAAAATCCCTAGCAGTATAACCAAGGAGTTATTTGAAAGTGTCTCAGTTTGGCTTTGCGTGATATCAACCTGAGTCCATTGTGTTTCTATTCTCCTCAACGCTCATCAAGGCCTCAAAAACTGCCACAAGCCAGTACAACAAGACTCTCAACTGATAGTGTAGGTTTAATCTGTACTTTTGGCTCATTTAAAGTATAATTGCTATATACTTTAGTTGAGAACTGTTTATGATTATTTTTCCAAATCAACAAATTAACTAGGCCTATCACAAGTAGACTTTTCAATAAGAGTACTATGCACGTTGCACTAAACTGTAGACCACCAGTGTTTATGATTTGCGTTATTTATTTATGTTTTTATTTGTTATTATTTATAAAAAAAATATTTTTTAATGTCAACTCACCCAAACAAATTTAGGGGGGGGGGGGGGGGGGGGGGGGGGCACGCGCGTGCGTAAACTATTCTCAAAAATGCGCAAAAATTCTCCCTTTCCCATATCTACTTCAATGACTAACATTAGTGTCTCAAATGAAAAGATAAATAGACCTATCCGTCAATACACAACACACAAGTTACACTTAGGTTATGTTATATACAGCTTCCATCATTTTTTTTTAAAGAAATTGTACCACCAAAAGTAGTCTACAAACAAAAGAAAACAAGGTTTTTGGCAGGCTAGACACTGCTCTGGGGCATTACTGACTCTCCGGTTTAAGAATAAATTCCACCTAAAAACGAAAGTTTGGTTTACACCGGTAGTACGTGAAGGATAATAATTTAGTTGGATACATATAGCCTACCGTTTGCAAACTGAAAGCTACTAAAATAAGTCCTACCCTATTATGTAACAGAAGATATTTTCGCCTAATTATAAAATTAAATAGCTGGTAGTACTACTTACTAAGCTAGTGTCTCAGCTAGTTCAATCATTCAGTGAGCGAACGAATCACTGCACAAATCACTGAACGAATCACTGAATGAATCACTGAACGAATCACTGAACGAATCACTGAACTCAGCCAGTAGGCTACCTGTTCAGTGATTCGTTCATTTAGTACTGGCTGAGAGACTGTCTTGCGAGGGAGGGAACGGTACACGTTCAGTGATTCGTTCACTCAATGAACGAGTGAACTGGCTGCTACATTAGCTTTCATTGCAAGGTAGGGGACGGTGCATGTGTGTGCTTCGTTCAGTGATAGACAGTTGCTCAACCCCGCTCCTCTCTCTCTCCCTCCCTCTAATGTCTTGAAGTCTCAAAGTGGGAAGTAGTAGGGTACCAAATATTGCAATTTACCAAGAGAGCTCAACCGAACTGAAAAATAAACGGATCGTTTCAGGAAGTGATTCAGTGCAGTTGGTTCACCCAAAAGATTCGTTCTAAATGAACGAATCGTTCGCAAACTGCACATCACTAAATCACAGATTTGTCTGTAAACACGTGTTGTTCTTTTTGTTGCTGCTGGTCTAGGGCAGGCAGTGACATTTGGAAAGAACGATAACAAGAACGGGTCTCACTAAGTGCGACTTAGTTTCCTTCGTTCGTACTAAAGAACCGTTCAAAAGAATCGGATTATTTGCAAATGTTGATGTGGGAAATCAGAAGATTCAATTCTTAGTTTTAAGTAACTTTAAAAGAATGTAACTCAAGTCAGGAGTCGAAGGTTCGAGAGAGTAGACGTTTATTGGTCATTCAATAACTGCCGAGTTGTCCTGCAAATTCAACTGAATTGTTACCACATGGCCTCTTACTTTTATACCCAAAAGATCGCTTCAGGCTGTCAAACATTTTGAGCCAATCACAGATGGCCAGATCCCCCAAATACATTTGGTAGATAGAAATGACCCACCCTTGTATTCCTAAACATTGCATCCCCTTTCCTCTTCCTATGGTGGGGGTCACACATAAAGTTGAGATACCGCTGAGGCCTACATCAAAGGAACTTAGGATCAATATACTTATGTTTACTGTATTGCCCCAGCAAGACCTTCTGGCCTCATCTTTTGTTACTGACCACAGGACGTACCAATTTAAGGCCATTTGCCCTCTGTCATGACCCTATAACACAGCTGGATACTCTGAGGGGTTGCATATATCCTGTCTCTACGTAAACATAGTTATCAAGGCATCTAAGGCAGGTTACCAAACGGTAGAATGCTTCTAACATAAAGGTTATATACTTTCAGGCCTAAATTATACCACAACATCACATCACTAATGCCAAGCCTGCCCCTCAGCTTGTCGGATGTTATCTTACTTCGGTTCTAAGCTAATTTAGCAGATTTTAATGTAAACTGCATTGCGGCCCAATTCCTAGACATCATTGAAAACAATCAAAGCACCCGTTAAAGAGTTAAAGAAATGACAGGCTGAGGCAATGTGCAGTCATTTGAAAGTCATGTATCTTAGCATTAACAACATGCAAGCTTGCTGGGACAATGAGTTCCTTACTTTTATTTAAATTTTCAAAGTAAAGGTCTTCATTATTAAAAACCTAAATGATCCCGCATCAATAGTCAATCGACCGTATTCCAGACACTGAATTTAAGACACGTATTACTGACTCTAAATGGCACATTGTCAACAGTATTGTGATATGGGAATAGTGTATTCGGACTTCACATTTTTTATGAAAAGGTTGTAACAATAAATCCCTTTTTTCCCCCATATAATAATATTGTTACTAATAATAGGCCTACATAACCTATGGTGGGTCGCGAAATTTGACAAAAATCTGTTAGTGGGTCGCTTTACAAAAATGTTTGGGAACCACTGGCCTAGGCCTACTGTTGTGGCTGCCTAACTCATTTAAAAGTCACCCCAAGAAATGTATAATGGTTTTCCAAAGGTTTTAAGTATCTTAGTAGATAAAGTAGCTGAACATCATATTATGGCTGCTTCAAATTTAGGTTTATACTCAAATTAAAAAAGCAGGTCACATTCTCGTTCATAGTGAACTATCTTTGTTTTCAGATTTAGATCAGTCATGGCTGACACTGAAACCATGGAGCTTGCTTGTCTGGGCCGACCGTTCCAGCTGGGTATGCTGTACGACTGTCGCAGCGACAAACTCATTCCAGGTAAACAAACAACTCAAATGAATTGGGAGCAATGCAGGCTATAAAAGTAGTCCTATCAATTGGGTAAATTGATTCTTTTTTAGTATATCTTAAGGAAGCAAACAAACACACAATGTACCTTTATTTTAAATGATCTTAAACCTCATCTATTTTTATTTTATGAATTTGTAGTTTGTTTTACTATTATGTGATCAATAGATGATATTGCAATTCCCCTTGGGATCAATTAATTATATTCCATTCTATTGCATACATACTTGCTAAGCCCTTTAGCAATCAAACAGTCAATTGCAAACAGCATTTGATTGGATACTTCAATAAATAACAATTACATGAACCAATGTATCCATATGGTGTTGTGCTAGCTGTCTGGTTAATTATCCTTCAGAGGGGGGAGTAAAGAGGTAATATTCAAAAGAATTTGGAAACGCAATCTTTGAACATGCATGTTTTACAATCATACAAAGCAAGCATGCTTTACAGATAAATGTTAATTTTAAACAATAGTAACCACTAGTAATTGCATATAATAACTTAATACCTAATATTTTTTTTGTTATTATTCAACAGGTATAACACTTTGGGATAGTGAGATCCTAAAACAGAACATAAATGTCTCTCCACAACCAAACACAGACTTCAAAATCATTACATCCGACTCAAGTGAGGATAAGTCAGAAGCTTTAAATGTGTCCGCATCTCTAAAAGCCAGCTTTCTTGGTGGCTTAGTCAGTGTTAAGGGCTCTGCTGAATACCTGCTGGACAAGAAGACATCCAAACATCAGTCTAGAGTCACTCTCCAGTACCGCACCACCACTCGTTTTGAACAGTTGACAATGGATCATCTTGGGGCAGGAAATGTTCAACACAGTAATGTCTTTAACGAGGGCTCTGCCACTCACGTTGTGACTGCTCTGCTCTACGGGGCGCAGGCCTTCTTTGTGTTTGACCGTGAGGTTTCCTCTAAAGAGAGACACCAGGACATCCAGGGGAGTCTGGAAGCCACCATTAAGGTCATCCCTATGGTATCCATTGAGGGACAGGCCTCACTGAAAATGAGTGAAAAGGTGAAACAACAAGCAAACACATTCAACTGCACTTTTCACGGGGATTTTGCGCTGGAAAACAACCCTGTTTCATTTCATGATGCCATGAAGGTGTATTCGGACCTCCCACGCCTCCTAGGGGAAAATGGCGAGCGTGCCAAGCCAATGACTGTCTGGCTCTACCCACTTAAAAACTTGGATTCCGCCGCAGCACAGCTTGTCAGACAGATCAGTGTTAGCCTGGTAGGACGTGCCCAACGCATTCTTGGTAGTTTGGATAACACTGACATCCAGTGTCAAGATATGAGGAAGGAAGATATCGCGATCAAGTTCCCTGAAATCAAAGCAAAGCTTGACAAGTTTAAAGACTTGTGTTCAGAGTACAAGCTGGTCTTTCAGAAGGAGCTTTGCAAGCTTCTGCCGAAAATCCGAGGAGGAGGAGCAGAAGAGCAAGAGCTGATAAAAGTGCTTACCAGCAAAGAGCGCTCACCATTCCAGGACAATCTTTTGGCAACGTATCTTAACGATAGAGAGAGAGAGATGAACATCATAAGGTCATACCTCAACATCATGAAAGACGTACAAGCTGTGACCTCCAGCAGTGATTTAGATAGGATGGTGCTTGATCAAGCCAATTGTTATGTTGTGTGCTTTGCTTTCACATCGCTTAAGGAAAGTGAGGATTACATTGTGGACCTGGAAAACTACCTCTCAAAGAGTGATAGTTACCAGGTGAGCTACAATCCAAACACCCCTGGGAAATCTAGTGTGGAAAAGTGGTTCCGTTCTGGGGAGGTCACAACACAGACAAGACAGAACATACGTCTGTTCCTTGACTTCAAAGAATCAAACAAAGACCAGAAAGACATTGCATTCTGCATTGCATCGATTCCAAACAATCTCCTCCCCGCGTCTTCAATTCACGTCTATGAGAGAGGGATTCTTCTGAGTGGCCAGTTTGAGTTGCCCTCAAAGCCTGGTATCCCTGCCATATTGGATGTGGAACACAACTGTGTCCACTTAGAAGTCAAGCCTCCCGAATTTGGTGTCGATATCTTAAAATCGTACCAAATATTTTACCAGGCGATGCAGACTGACTGTGCATGGACAGAAGTCAATGCAGATCACTTTAGCCAAACCATACGGCATCTCAAACCCAATATGGAGTACCGATTTAGCTGCAAGGCTGTATGTAAAGCTGGTGTGAGCCTGACAAGTGACTTGACAGAGTGTATCAAGACCCGCCCATGTAGTCCTCCAGGACCACCCAGTGAGAGGAGCGTGGATGCAGAGAGCATCAGGGTGACCTGGGACATTCCCACCATGGTAGGAGACGAGGTGGAAGTCATCGGTTACGTGGTTGAATACAGAGCTGGTTTCAAGGATGCTGACAGTCAAATGTGGCATAGCGTCAAAGCTACCACCAGGGAGTGCACACTGCAGGGTCTAGAGGCAGGCACAGCTTACATTGTTCGAGTGTCTGCCAACTGTGGTGAAAAAAGATTGAGTTTACCAAGCCAAGAGACAGTTCTGACCACAATTGGAGCATCTGATGAAAAACCAAAAGAAAAGTTCAGTGGCCAAAAGTGAGCAATTTCTAAAACAAGCAGAGAGGATGGAGAAAGGTAACCCATCAATCCATAAATTGCTGTTGGGGAAAAAGTTTGGTGACAGTAACGGTTTTGAACAGTTCACTTTTGGTAGAAAAGTAGAGCAAATGAAAAACAAAGTAGTGCTGCTACTTGGGGCCACAGGTGCAGGTAAAACCACCCTAATCAATGTCATGATTAACTACATACTTGGAGTCAAGTGGGAAGACCGCTATCGCTTCAAACTCATTCATGAAGTGACTCACAGGTCACAGGCTGAGAGCCAGACTTCAATCGTAACATCCTATGAGCTCTACAACCAACCAGGTTTTCAGATTCCTTACTCACTCACCATTATTGACACGCCAGGCTTTGGAGACACCAGAGGTTTGGCACAGGATAAACTGATAACTGAACAGGTGAAAGAATTCCTGTGCTGCCCTTTGGGAATAGATAGTATCGATGCCATCTGCTTTGTAGTCCAGGCATCCCTCGCTCGTCTCAGTGCCACTCAGAAATACATCTTTGACTCCATTATGTCCATTTTTGGAAAAGATGTGGCTGAAAACATCCTAATGCTCGTGACATTTGCTGACGGAAAAGATATACCGGTTCTGGAAGCCATACAGGCTGCAGATTTGCCCTGTCATAAAAACAAGAAAGGCTTGCCAACTCACTTTAAATTCAACAACTCCATGTTGTTCTCGCAAAAGACAGAGGAGACTAGCTCAAATGAGGAAGACTCAGAGGATGACGACGAGGAGGGTCTTGAAAGAATTATTTGGGGCTCAACATTCAAGCAGGCAAAGGCTTTTTTTAAAGCACTGGAAACTATCAACAGCAAAGACCTAACCATGACTAAGCAAGTGCTTGAGGAGCGAGAGCGTCTGGAGAGAGCCACGTCCCGGCTGGCCCCTCAGATAACCGCCGGTCTCACCAAAATGACAGAGATAAAGCAGTTCAAACAGTGTCTTGAAAATGAGGGGGAAAATATGAAACAAAATCAAGACTTTGAGACCATGGTAGAGGTCCTGGAAGCGAAGAGAACTAAATTAGACAGCTTTGCTACCAACTGCATTTCATGTAAGTTCACATGTCACACCTCATGCTACCTGCCAGAGGGAGATGACATCAAAGCATGTGCTGTGATGGATGACTATGGCAAGTGTGTCATGTGTCCAGGAAACTGCTCCTACTTTGACCACGACAGGGAAAAAGCCCTCTGGACATATGAAACCAAAACAGAGAAGAAAACCATCAAAGAACTGAAGGACAACTTCATGAAGGCTCAAGGCAAATTTATGTCCACTAAGCAGATGCTAGAAGAGCTCCAGGACGAGTTTTGTGTTATTGAAGATAAATTGATGTATCTCATTAAACTGTCGTCTAACTGCCTTAAGAGGCTCGATGATATTGCCCTGAAGCAAAGTTCCCTTTCCACGGTGGAGTACATTGACTTACTGATTCGCACAGAGGAGGACGAACGAAAGCCAGGCTTTGAGGATAGAATAATTGGCTTGAAGAAGATGAAAAATGAGTCTGAGATCCTAGAGAGAATCGCGAGAGGGGAGAATGTGCTGCCACACGAACGGCGCATCGTTAAAGAGAAAAAAGACAGGATGCGTTCAATTGCACAGAAAGTCAAAATAATGCAGAATGTGCTCAGAACATGGGGAATAAAGGATGAGGATAATTTTGGAAATTGAACTTGAGACCAAGGACAAATGAAACATCCAGCAAAAAAGGTGCATTGCAGAAGACAGAACAGATGAATAAGTGAGTGGACATATGTTAGCTAGTGGGCACTGCCATGTAGTATAATACATTACAATAGTAGCTATGACAAACTTTCAATTAGTGATACAAATAAAACAGGAAATTGTTAGCAGATTAACACTGCTATTGAATTGACAGAACCGTACGTTTACAAATTGGAATACACAAGTTCTTTTTTTCATTCTCTATAACCATCCTCTACACGTAGAATTAAGCCTGTACTTTATTTTAATAAACCTATTTTCAACCTTCTAGAAAGTCTTGGTAGACTGGTTTGGTTTTTAAATCATTACCCCACATCTGCAAAAAAGTTAGAAAATACTCCAGGGTATGTTTCTAGACACTTTCCATTTTGCAGCACATTTAATTGGTTAAAGGAGACAAGTTACATTAATGGATCTAAAAGGTAGTTCACCTATAATTGATGCAAAGCAAGGCCTGAATTTGAATGACAAGTGTCAGCTGTCATTAAATGTTCATTTGAGTTCACCAGATTCTGAACATGAACACATTTAGCAAAATTGACTTCCCTGAAATTGTGTTCTTAGATGACATTAGCTACAACACATTTTGCTATAATGCTTTCTTACAGTACTTTATTCTTGGGATACCCAGTTAAACAATTTCTGTCTTAACACTTTCAGAACAGTTTGTTCCAACATCAATAAGTGACAGGCAACACTAAAAAGTATCTCACTAGTAGACCATGCAGAATCAGTGGGATCATTTTATTTAGTAGGCCATCAATTACAATGATTCATGCTGAGGGGTAAACAAGCACATTTGGAATGTATCTGAAATGTCAAGTAACACCATATTGCAAGCAAAGCAACAAGGGTGCCCAAATGTGGCCAGTGAGTTGACAAACCGTACTCAGCCAATGGTTACGGTATTAAATGTATTTTATCTTTCTGATTAGATTCTGAATAATCATCATACATGTGCCATGTTTTAACTTGAATTTTCAAACATGTAATCAACTAAATGAACATTCCATAAGCACTTCAAGTAGTTATTGGTGAAACTGGGATAGTCATGATCGTTCCAAGAAATTCAAGTTGCACATGGAGTCTTCGGTAGGACTGGTATCCCACCTGTTAAAAAGTTTTGGGTTAGCTACATTAACCGTCTAGAATGAAATGTCAAAGACCTGTGCTATTAACTATGGCAAAGTTGTTTTAAAGTGCCAAATTAAATTTCTGTCTTAATTCATTGCTATAATTAGACCAGTAGGTCTCACTTTTCCCCAGTTACTCTAACTTCACTAACTGTATGAGCCAAAATGAGCTACTATTGGGTTTTGAATAAACTGACCAATAATTGGCTTCATCTTCCTACTCGTGGCTTCTAAATCCATTCCAAGGAATGAATGTGATTACTTTTCTAGTTTCCTTACCTCTACGCCAACAGCTGGGCATGTTGCTGGGACCATCACCTGATGAGGAAACAGGATTTAGTTAGGCTCACTACAACACTATAGTCTCCTAATAAGAGAAGATTAGTCAAGAGATTCCTTGATGTCTATCATGTTGGATAACTAGCTTTCTTTAATGCCTCAGTAAACTGATATCACCACTGTTCAATCTGACGGTAATTCCAGTCTTCAGTTTAATAGTCATCATTGCATTGAAGATTTCCATTTGATACAACTTAAACATGAGGAACTTCTTATATTATCTATATTGTCTTACCTAATCCATGGTGGGCACCAGTAAGTTCTCCTAATAAGGGAACATGTCAATTAGTTGGCAAAAAGAAATGGCCCAAAGCATCAATGTTCAGTCATTATCTTTAAACTGATGTCAATTAGCTCCAAAAGATTGACCACGTCCATGTTGGATAATTTGTTTTTAATGCCTCAGTAAACTGATATCACCACTGTTCAATCTGACGGTAATTCCAGTCTTCAGTTTAATAGTCATCATTGCATTAAAGATTACCATTACCTAGAACTTAAATATGATGTGCTTTTGTTTTTATTATAGACTTTACCTAGTTGTGGCTGAAAATCTCCATGGCACCAGTTAGCCCTAATAAGAGAACACGTCCATTAGTAGACCAAAAGATAATCACCCAAAGCATGAATGTTGTCATTATCTTAAAACTCAAATTAGTTCCAAAAGTCCATAATGTTGGATTATTAGCTTTTTTAATGCCTCAGTAAACTGATATCACCACTATTCAATCTGACGGTAATTCCAGTCTTCAGTTTAATAGTCATCATTGCATTAACAAGTTCCATACTGCATTTCCATTATTGAGTGTCTGAGATGCAGAGTTCCTTACCTGGTTGTTTACTGGGAGGGGGGGTCGTCTAGGATTCTTTCATGGTGGTCTCCTAGTACAAGGTTAAATGAGTGCTAGCTAAAACACCATCATAGCTACAACAATGCATGTTCCTTTCCAATGTTCAGAAAACCGATATCACCACTGTATTATCTGACAGTAATTCCAGACATTTCAGTTTCACATTCACCCAGCAAGCCGAAAGATTAAATATGTGTATTTCACTTACAGTGGAGGTAGCGTCTAGACCTCTAGCATCCAAAAAGCCCTGAAACCAAAAGATGGAACAATTAGAATTGAATAATATGTAGTTAAAAAAAAACGATTTCGTTGTTTTTAATGCCTCAGTAAACTGATATCACCACTGCTCAATCTGACGGTAATTCCAGTCTTCAGTTTAAAAGTCATCATTGCATTAATATCCCTTTTTCATAACTAAATAAAGTTTAATTTCTACAAAGGAAATGTGGCCTGCTAATTAGCATTAAGACTGACCATATTAACCTGTACGATTCAACACTAATTAGTGAAACTGAAAACAGAAAGCGTACCTGCAGTTGAAGCCAGCTTCCCATAACATCCACACCTCACAGGACATGTAACACCTGCCAATGAAAAAAGGTGCATTACATAACTGCGTGCTCCCCAAATTGAATTGCAAACTGCAGCTATCAAGACTCAGATGTTAATGAGAAAAAACATCGTCAGTTATCGCATCAGACGGCACTTCCTACTCAAGTTCTCATCACAGTCTTCAGCTAAGGATACATTTAAGTTTCACGTAGCTTACCTAGCATTAACTCACCGTCAATCGAGTGAGTCACTCCCTCAGTCATCAGGGGGTAGACTCAATTCAACCTGAATGGGCGAAAGAGTCGTTCGTAATTGTTAGCTTGGCAGAAATCTTACAGCGCTAACGTTAGATGCACGGGCTCACTATAATAAGTGGATCAGGTAAGCTAGCTGTGAGGCTAACCG
>CM030172.1:257500-265000 GCA_017639675.1 Aplochiton taeniatus
TTCCCCTCAGGTTCTGTAAAGACAAGTTTGAGAAAAACTACAAGGCCACCATCGGGGTTGATTTTGAAATGGAGCGCTTCGAGGTGCTTGGAGTCCCTTTCAGCCTTCAGCTGTGAGTGTACACACACCTCCTATACCAGGTTATAGAAATATACTGTCATGTGATAGAATCAAGTCATATAATACTTCACCCAGCATGTTTAGCCTTTGACAGTGGTCTGGCCTTAGCAGTAACAGCTGTGAGTATACAGAGATACTCTCTCTCTCTCTCTCTCTCTCTCTCTCTCTCTCTCTCTCTCTCTCTCTCTCTCTCTCCATCCAGGTGGGACACAGCTGGACAGGAGCGCTTCAAGTGCATCGCCTCCACCTATTACAGAGGAGCTCAAGGTAAATAAGAACACACACACACACACACACACACACACACACACACACACACACACACACACACACACACACACACACACACATACATGCACGCACACAGCCTGATACTGTTTGACTTGTCTCTCTCCTCCTAGCCATTATAGTGGTGTTTGATTGGTCTCTCTCCTCCCAGCCAATATAGTGGTGTTTGGCTGGTATCTCTCCTCCCAGCCATTATAGTGGTGTTTGACTGGTCTCTCTCCCCCCAGTCATTATAGTGGTGCTTGGCTGGTCTCTCTCCTCCCAGCCATTATAGTGGTGTTTGACTGGTCTCTCTCCCCCCAGCCATTATAGTGGTGTTTGACTGGTCTCTCTCCCCCCAGCCATTATAGTGGTGTTTGACTGGTCTCTCTCCTCCCAGACATTATAGTGGTGTTTGACTGGTCTCTCTCCTCCCAGCCATTATAGTGGTGTTTGACTGGTCTCTCTCCTCCCAGCCATTATAGTGGTGTTTGACTGGTCTCTCTCCTCCCAGCCATTATAGTGGTGTTTGACTGGTCTCTCTACTCCCAGCCATTATAGTGGTGTTTGACTGGTCTCTCTCCTCCCAGCCATTATAGTGGTGTTTGACTGGTCTCTCTCCTCCCAGCCATTATAGTGGTGTTTGACTGGTCTCTCTCCTCCCAGCCATTATAGTGGTGTTTGACTGGTCTCTCTCCTCCCAGCCATTATAGTGGTGTTTGACTGGTCTCTCTCCTCCCAGCCATTATAGTGGTGTTTGACTGGTCTCTCTCCTCCCAGCCATTATAGTGGTGTTTGACTGGTCTCTCTCCTCCCAGCCATTATAGTGGTGTTTGACTGGTCTCTCTCCTCCCAGCCATTATAGTGGTGTTTGACTGGTCTCTCTCCTCCCAGCCATTATAGTGGTGTTTGACTGGTCTCTCTCCTCCCAGCCATTATAGTGGTGTTTGATTTGAGCAGCGTCGGCTCACTGGAACACGCCAGGTAAGACACAGCACAAGTTACTTTAACAACACAAAGCAAGTTTACTTACCAGACAAAGACTACAATAAATATATTTTTGTACTTATTATAAGCAGACTAAAGTAAAATATAGTTCAGTAAAACATTAGAACTGCAGTTGCTCATCCTCTGTGTGTTGCCAGGCAGTGGTTGGAAGATGCCATGAAAGAAAACGACCCCTCCAGTGTTCTCCTGTTCCTAGTGGGGACCAAGAAGGACCTCAGCGTGAGGGCCTGTCTCTATGCCTGATCAGAAATAGTGTATTTGGTTATTTTGTACAGCAACATAAGGCATGGAATCAGTTGCTATCTTTCTTTTTGTTTGCCCCCACATCACTTCTCTCTTTTGTCTGTCTTTCTACCTCTCTTTCTTTCCTTTCCTTCCATCTCTTTCTGTTAACTCTCCTTTCATAACCCTTTCTTTATTTCCCCCTATGCTCCCCTATTTCCTCTCTCCCTCCCTCTCTCCCTCCCTCTATCCCTCCCTCAGTCCCCTGACCAGCTGGTCCTGATGGAGCAGGAGGCCATCAGGCTGTCAGAGGAGATCAAAGCAGAGTACTGGGCTGTGTCAGCAAAGTCAGGTTGTGACCATGGACACACACACGCATGCACGCACGCACGCACACACACACACACACACACACACATACTGTACACAAAACCAATCTCTCTGTCTGTCTGTCTGTCTGTCTGTCTGTCTGTCTATCTGTCTATCCCTATATTTCTCTGTGTGTGTAAGCTGTGTGTCTTCCTTGTCCCTGACAGGAGAGGGTGTGAAGGAGTTGTTCTTCCGCGTGGCCTCCCTCACCTTTGAGGCCAACGTTTTGGCCGAGCTGGAGAAGAGTGGCACCCGCCGGATCGGTGACATCATCAGTGAGTTATAAACTAGGATGAAATAGACACTGAAACTCCTCTCCTCTCCTCTCCTCTCCTCTCCTCTCCTGTCTTTTCTTCTCCTCTCCTCTTCTCTCCTCCTACATAAAGTATACTTTACTGGAATCACCGAACATGACAGTGTGACCAGTTCAGTACACATATTAATAGTAGAGTACTTTTGCTGTTTCCTCACAGGACTTACTGAGAGCACGGAGGTAGAACACAAACCCAAACGGAGCAAACCCAACTGCTGCTGAGAGGAGGAGGAGGAGGAGGAGGAGGAGGAGAAAACGCCACTGCTGCTGAGGAGGAGGAGGAGGAAAAGGAGGAGGAGGAAGAAAACGCCACTGCTGCTGAGAGGAGGAAGAGGAGGAGAAAACGCTACTGCTGCTGAGAAGAGAGGAGGAGAGAGGAGGAGGCGCAGACCCCACTAGTGCTGAGCAGAGAGGAGGAGGTGCAGACCCCACTAGTGCTGAGGAGGAGGTGCAGACCCCCACTAGTGCTGAGAGGAGAGAGGAGGAGGTGCAGACCCCACTAGTGCTGAGAGGAGAGGAGGAGGTGCAGACCCCACTAGTGCTGAGAGGAGAGAGGAGGAGGTGCAGACCCCACTAGTGCTGAGAGTAGAGAGGAGGAGGAGGTGCAGACTCCACTAGTGCTGAGGAGAGAGGAGGAGGTGCAGACCCCACTAATGCTTAGAGGAGAGAGGAGGAGGTGCAGACCCCACTAGTGCTGAGGAGAGAGGAGGTGCAGACCCCACTAGTGCTGAGGAGGAGGTGCAGACCCCACTAGTGCTGAGAGAAGAGAGGAGGTGCAGACCCCACTCGTGCTGAGGAGGAGGTGCAGACCCCACTAGTGCTGAGAGAAGAGAGGAGGAGGAGGTGCAGACCCCACTAGTGCTGAGGGGAGGAGGTGCAGACCCCACTAGTGCAGAGAGAAGAGAGGAGGAGGTGCAGACCTCACTAGTGCTGAGGAGGAGGTGCAGACCCCACTAGTGCTGAGAGGAGGTGCAGACACGGCACACATCTCATGGGTTGTCATGGCATCGTCATGGGAGACTGAATCTTTCCCCCTATCTGATCTGTCTGAACTAACTGCTAAAGAGGCTGAACTAATGCTTGGATTGACCTCACTTGAATCCATTTCAGGCAGAAGACCTCGGGACAGACAGCGTTAGACGTCCTTCAAGGCCCGGACCTAGCAGAGATACTGGGACTGGTCAACAAACTTCGATTTGACTAATACAAAATCGCCACTCCAATACTGAAAGATTGGTTTCCACTGGTTTCTCAGACAGTGGACCGTGGGTAATTGACCTACCTAAACTAATTGTAACTACTGTGTTTTTAATTTTAATATTCTTTTATGTGGAGATGATAAAGCGTTTCCTACGTAGTGCTGAAGTGAAGCTGGCGAGTCCATATCCATTCAAAATAGTCACCAGTCAACATTCTGAAGTTCAAACGTTTTTTATGCTAGCTGAAGTTGAGGATCACCTAAAATGGCCGCCGCTATCAGTCTACCCCGTTGTTTCCCATGATGGAGAGACATTGAAGAGCCTTGTCCATTCGTAATCCACTCTGATGCTCCATGAATACCATCTCAGTGACTTTGCAGCCCATGGCCTCTTTGTTTATTGTTGGTTTTCTCCTGTCATGTGTCTGTTTCACTAATGTAAGGCATGCACCAGCACCCATGACCGTACCACTATCCCTCCCTCTTTCCCTACCACTGGTAGCATTCACATCCTTCAGTCTTAAAATGAAAGAATTGCTTCTTTGTTTTGCAGTGATGGACAAATAATTAGGTTTTATTTCCCTCTTTGTCCAATCAGATTACACCCCCCTCACCTAGGAGTGAGAGGGCAAAGAAACAGATCTAGTTTAGATGGTCCACTGTGACGTGTTACTTTGGCTATTATCTTTATTCAAGACGGTTTATATGATAATATATATATGAAATTATGTTAATACATATTATACATATAATAATTTCGAATCATTCTTGTTCAGCCGACAGGCACATACAGTACAACTTAGATGACAATGCATGTCAGTGTCGTGTTTAAAAATACGCACCTATCTATAGTTGGCTGTTCCATTTTATTACATTGCAATTTACATTAAAAAAGTGTATTTATAGTTTTAATAAACAATTGTTTGTACTGTTGTGTGACCGACTTGGTAAAGACTTGTTTGAAGACTGTCCTGTTGAAAGTAAGAGTAACAACACTGTGAATGTGGCCTGGGGCCTAAACTTACAACTGGCAAGAATTCTGGACTATCAAATGTGAAGACCAACACAAACAATAGAAGAAGAAAAAAAAACTACAATGGAGTCAACAGAAAAGAACAGAAAGGCAAGACTCAGGAGTCAATATGACCACATTTATTTCAGGGATCACTGGTAGAAAAAGGATATGACTCAGCAGAAGCACGGTAACCTTGGTAACAGCCAGGGCCCTGGCCAAACCAAACCCATTCCATGCCAGCCGTGTAGTTTCTTACTTTTTGAAAGCTTGACATTGGAAAGCTCATGGTCATGCATGGGCAGAGCATGTTTCCAACAAATCATCTTTACTGGGGAAATAATTTTGCTGATGGAAAGTGACAATGTCAATAACTAAATTCTTTCCTTATTCTTTTGCATTATCAGGAGGCATGCATGCTTGTAGCCAACAACGTTTCTGCCATATCTCATGAAAGCCTTTTCTAACTTAACACCCTCTTCGTTGAGTGTGGCTCAACTCTCAGGGTTTTTAATGTCATCCATGACTTACTAACACAGCAAACAGTCACAGTAAAACACAATTTCCCAGGATGCAAGAGTGTAGTTTTGACAACAAAAAAAACAGAGCGAGAGCGGTCAATATTAACCCACTAACATCGGTGAACCCAAGGGTTTTTTACCAAAGGAAAGATTATTCATTATATTATATAACATAATCAATGACCCAAAAGCATTTACATAGAAGATTATTCATTATATTATATAACATAATCAATGACCCAAAAGCAAAAGCATTTACATAGAAGATTATTCATTATATTATATAACATAATCAATGACCCAAAAGCAAAAGCATTTACATAGAAGATTTCTGTAACTGTTTAAACCAGTCTAAATAGTATTTATGCATTTCAGAATATTGTATTTCTGCATTTTGAATTTGCCTTTCAGTCTAAAACAACACCATGCATTGCATTTTTCAAGTCAAGTGGGCAGAAACTCAGCTCTATCCATCCTGAACCCATTAAGGGCTTCTTAACTTTATCAATTAAAGAGGATAAACTCTGAGAAGATTTTATACCGAAAACGTTCCACTTTGTAACACACAAGACCTTAACACCTACAGTGGTACGCATGATGACCAAATGTTGAGGATTTACTGAAATACTAGAGATAAAAACAAGGTAAAGGTTATTCACAAAGAAGCTTTTATATTATGCAATAAAACTACGGCGGATTTCGTAACACCTCCAATACATTTTACATGAAGAAAATGTCCTATGGAAATATAAAACTTGTCACGGCAACGCAAAAAGCGGAAAAAGGTCAAGCTAACGTTCTAGAAGGTCAAGCTAACGTTCTAGAAGGTCAAGCTAACGTTCTAGAAGGTTAAGCTAACGTTCTAAAAGGTCAAGCTAACGCTCTAGAAGGTCAAGCTAACGTTCTAGAAGGTCAAGCTAACGTTCTAGAAGGTCAAGCTAACGTTCTAAAAGGTCAAGCTAACGCTCTAGAAGGTCAAGCTAACGTTCTAGAAGGTCAAGCTAACGTTCTAGAAGGTCAAGCTAACGTTCTAAAAGGTCAAGCTAACATTCTAGAACGTCAAAGCTTGGACTTGGTCAACCTAATCCTGACCCCGCCCCCTTCCATTGCATGGAACGCCAGTAGACCAAGAACCATCGTGACATCCAGCTCAGAACCACACAGAAAACACAGCCTGGTCCTAAAGAGCCACAGTACACCTGAGGCTCCACCATGGCAACCACCTGGTACGCTCATTGGATAGACCTGAATAAAATAACAGATAAAAACTGGGGAGGTTGGTTAAGTGCCCCCCCCCCCCTCTTAAACCCCTGAAAAAGGAAAGAGGGACTCAGTCTAGAAGTCAACCCTAGCCTCCGTATCGTAGAGAGGCTGGGCTGGCTAGTGTCAGTGTTAATACTCAACAGATGGTTTCACAGTGGGAGCAGTGCAGGCTGTAGAGATCATACTGGAAACAGAGTCTTTATTCTTTCATTTGGATGCATTCAGTACAAAATAGAAAGAAAAACGTAGTGACCTGATTGGCTCGGCAAAGCGCTCGTCTTGGGAACCCTCTCACTACAACCCAACCAATCACCTGGGATGCAAGGGGCGTTTACCTTTTTTTAACTGAGCGATAAAGGGGAGGCTAACACTCCAGCACTATCAGATAAAGGGGAGGCTAACACTCCAGCACTATCAGATAAAGGGGAGGCTAACACTCCAGCACTATCAGATAAAGGGGAGGCTAACACTCCAGCACTATCAGATAAAGGGGAGGCTAACACTCCAGCACTCTATCAGATAAAGGGGAGGCTAACACTCCAGCACTCTATCAGACGCTTTCCTTTAGCATTTCCTAATCGTTTTCTTAAAAAAAATATATATATATTTTAGGACAAATCAAGAGTATAGCAAACTCAATTGCATTTATTTCTAAAAAGAAAAAACATTGGTTGTCTGAGAGACAGACTGGCTTCTAAGGTTCATGTCCTGTTTCTAGTTTCTCCTCAGCCATTTTCAAGTGTTTCTCTGTATTTAACAGGATGAAGGTGTTATGCTGCCTTCCTTTATAAAATACCACGAGGCAGGCGGCAGGAGAAAAGGGAGGATGAGAAAGAGGAGGAAAACTATAGAGGTCAGGGAGAGCGAGAGGAGGAGAGGAAGAAAAGACAAAGCCATATCAGAGAAAAGTCTGAATCCACAGCCAGACAGCAGGCAGCTGTAATACCACAGAAGGCCTGCAGGGGTCCAGTTTGGAGGAGGTTGACAGCTCTCACTCTACAGACAGAGAGCAGCTTTAACAACTAGAACAGTGGACTGAAGCAGTCCAGGGAGGAGGAGGAGGAGGAGGAGGAGAAGGAGGAGGGTGGACGAGATGTTGAAACGACGCAGAGAGTTGGATGGAGGAGCTGATCAATGAGTCAGGTGTTGTTGGAGGGACACCATGGGGGGGGGGTAAAGAGACGGTCGGAGTAACGGAGACTAAAGG
>CM030172.1:270000-277500 GCA_017639675.1 Aplochiton taeniatus
CCACCATCATCATCATCACCACCATCATCATCATCACCACCATCATCATCATCATCATCACCACCACCATCATCATCATCATCATCACCACCACCACCACCATCATCATCACCACCATCATCATCATCACCACCATCATCATCATCACCACCATCATCATCATCACCACCATCATCATCATCACCACCACCACCATCATCATCATCATCATCACCACCACCATCATCATCATCATCATCACCACCATCATCATCATCACCACCACCACCATCATCACCACCACCACCATCATCATCATCATCATCACCACCACCATCATCATCATCATCATCACCACCATCATCACCACCACCATCATCATCATCATCATCACCATCACCACCATCATCACCACCACCACCATCATCATCATCATCACCACCATCATCATCATCATCATCATCACCACCACCATCATCACCACCACCATCATCATCACCACCACCACCATCATCATCATCATCACCACCATCATCATCACCACCACCACCATCATCATCATCATCACCACCATCATCACCACCACCACCATCATCATCATCACCACCACCATCATCATCATCACCACCATCATCACCACCACCATCATCATCACCACCACCACCATCATCATCATCATCACCACCATCATCATCACCACCACCACCATCATCATCATCATCACCACCATCATCACCACCACCACCATCATCATCATCACCACCACCATCATCATCATCACCACCATCATCACCACCACCACCATCACCACCACCACCATCATCATCATCATCACCACCATCATCACCACCACCACCATCATCATCATCACCACCACCATCATCATCATCACCACCATCATCACCACCACCATCATCATCATCACCACCATCATCACCACCATCATCATCATCACCACCATCACCACCATCACCACCACCTCACCAAACCCACCCCCCCACATTGCTCCTTCCAGGTGACGGTGAGGTAGTTCCCTCTCCCCCCCCCCTCTTTACCTTCCAGGTGACGGTGAGGTGGTTCCCTCTCTCCCCCCCCCCCCTCTTTACCTTCCAGGTGACGGTGAGGTGGTTCCCTCTCTCCCCCACCCCCCTCTTTACCTTCCAGGTGACGGTGAGGTGGTTCTCTCTCCCCCCCCCCCCTCTTTACCTTCCAGGTGACGGTGAGGTGGTTCTCTCCTTTGCTGCTGGGTCTGATGACCACGTCTCCCTGGTCCATGGACTCCATCATCTTCTCCGCCTGGCGGAAGTTAATGTTGTGGAATGAAGGGTGGGCGATCACACGCTTAATATAAGCTAGAGGAAGAGAGAGAAAGGGTTAGGGTTAATATAATATATATATATATATAATATAACTTAACTTAATATATGCTAGAGGAAGAGAGAGAAAGGGTTAGGGTTAATATAACTTAACTTAATATAAACTAGAGGAAGAGAGAGAAAGAGAGATGGAAAGAGAGAGGGGGAGGGAGAGGGGGAAGGAGAGAGAGATGGAAAGAGAGAGGGAAAGAGAGAGGGGGAAGGAGAGAGAGATGGAAATAGAATTTAGAACGGTGCAGTGTCTGATGGGTTAGGGTTAGGGTTACTGGTTAGTAGCAGAGTGTCTGATGGTGTGAACTGGTTAGTAGCAGAGTGTCTGATGGTGTGAACTGGTTAGTAGCAGAGTGTCTGATGGTGTGAACTGGTTAGTAGCAGAGTGTCTGATGGTGTGAAATGGTTAGTAGCAGAGTGTCTGATGGTGTGAACTGGTTAGTAGCAGAGTGTCTGATGGTGTGAACTGGTTAGTAGCAGAGTGTCTGATGGTGTGAACTGGTTAGTAGCAGAGTGTCTGATGGTGTGAACTGGTTAGTAGCAGAGTGTCTGATGGTGTGAACTGGTTAGTAGCAGAGTGTCTGATGGTGTGAACTGGTTAGTAGCAGAGTGTCTGATGGTGTGAACTGGTTAGTAGCAGTGTCTGATGGTGTGAACTGGTTAGTAGCAGAGTGATGGTGTGAACTGGTTAGTAGCAGAGTGTTTGATGGTGTGAACTGGTTAGTAGCAGAGTGTCTGATGGTGTGAACTGGTTAGTAGCAGAGTGTCTGATGGTGTGAACTGGTTAGTAGCAGAGTGTCTGATGGTGTGAACTGGTTAGTAGCAGAGTGTCTGATGGTGTGAACTGGTTAGTAGCAGAGTGTCTGATGGTGTGAACTGGTTAGTAGCAGAGTGTCTGATGGTGTGAACTGGTTAGTAGCAGAGTGTTTGATGCGGTTGCTTGGAGTCTCAAAGGCAACCTCTGCAAATTGCCATGGGCAGTTTTAGAACGTTTTGACATATATTGAGACAGATTTATATCAAAAGCGTGTATTTGGAGGCCTACATGCTAAATGACTCTGAGAATAGGTGGTCCGAGCCATCCTCCAACTCCTCCCATAAATGAGCGAAGGCCCCCCGTCTCTACTGCTACACTGGCCAAAGACGGCTCCAGGCCTACACTGGCCAAAGACGGCTCCAGGCCTACACTGGCCAAAGACGGCTCCAGGCCTACACTGGCCAAAGACGGCTCCAGGCCTACACTGGCCAAAGACGGCTCCAGGCCCTTGGTTTCCTAGCCTGCTTTCTTTGCCGTGTATTTAGGGATCACTACAGACACTGCCAACAAGTCTCCGTCCCCGCCACCCATATCGCCAGGTAAACAAGAACAGAAATCCAGCTAACCCAAGTAATACAATGAATGTATCAGAGCAGAAGTAGTGTGGTCTGAGCGTGTTGCTTTGGTGTGAACCACTCAGTTTTAGAACGTTTACGATCAGACGTTCGGGACTCTGCCATCAGTCTCATGGCGAATCTTTGGTCTGAACTGGCCTTAAGGGTTTGACTCCTCCAGCACAGACATGCTGTGTCCACTGTCAGGTGGACCATCTAAAGTGCTTTATGTTTTAAGAATCTGGAACAAGATGAAAGAAAAACATTAACCCTCTTAAAACCTAACCCGAAACGCCATGACAACGACGCTGTGGAAGAGAGATCACCTGACCGGCAAGTTGACTCTAAGGTTCTGATTTGGTTCTACTGTGATGCCGTTTGATTATAGTTGTACTGTGTGGTTCTGGTTCTGCTGTGTGGTTCTGGTTCTGCTGTGTGGTTCTGGCTCTGCTGTGTGGTTCTACTGGTCTACGGTTCTGGTTCTACTGTGTAGTTTTGTCTTGTGGATCTGGTTCTACTGTGTGGTTCTACTATGTGGTTCTGGTTCTGCTGTGTGGTTCTGCGTTGTGGTTCTGGTTCTACTGTGTGGTTCTGGTTCTGCTGTGTGGTTCTACTGGTCTACAGTTCTGGTTCTGTGGTACTGACTGGTTCTCTGCTGCTTCTTCTTGAGCTCCTCTTCTGCCTTCACGTCCTCGGTCTCCGTGTCAAAGTCATAGTAGGTGTCCTTGGGCAGCTTCCATTCGTTGGCTTTGTCCATCAGGTCTGAGGTGCGGCAGGTCAGGTCCACGTTGAACTTCTCAATATCGATCTTCATGATGCGGCAGTGCACCGTCATACCCACCTGGAGGACACACACACAGCCTTTAGCTGGACCCGCTCCTCTGGGTGAACAGACATGTATACATGTGTGTGTGTGTGTGTGTGTGTGCTGACCTTCACTCTCTCCTCAGGGTGTTTGACCACCTTGTCGCTGAGGAACTTGGTGGGGATGAAGCCCTGGACTCCGTTGTCCATCCTGGCCCGCACGCCGATGGCCTGGCCTGGACAGGAACCGCTGTCAAAGTGGTTCCACACCTACGGAGCATACACACACACACACACAGGGAGAGGGAGGGGGAGAGAGAGAGAGAGAGAGAGAGAGAGAGAGAGAGAGAGAGAGAGAGAGAGAGAAAACAGAGGAGAAGCATTTAGCCATGAGAAAAGACAGCAACAACCTATGTTCAACCTTCATACTTTCATTGTGAAATATGAAAACAAAAACAGCATAATGGAAAGAAAGTCATAAATGCTGATGGTTTAGGTGTGTCTGTGTGAGTGTCTGTGTGTGTGTGTGTGTGTGTGTGTGTGTGTGCGTGCGTAAACTTGTGTATGTGAGTGTCTGTGTCTGCGTCTTGTGTGTGTATGACCTCGCTGAGCTCAGGGAAGTTGTCCTGCTGGCAGAAGGGTTAGGGTTAGGGTTAGGGTGAGGTAGGTAGGGTGTATGACCTCGCTGAGCTCAGGGAAGTTGTCCTGCTGGCAGAAGGGTTAGGGTTAGGGTTAGGGTGAGGTAGGTAGGGTGTATGACCTCGCTGAGCTCAGGGAAGTTGTCCTGCTGGCAGAAGGGTTAGGGTTAGGGTTAGGGTGAGGTAGGTAGGGTGTATGACCTCGCTGAGCTCAGGGAAGTTGTCCTGCTGGCAGAAGGGGCACTGCCACAGTCCGGTGGAGTCGTTCCTGATAGCCTGGTCATAGCTCTCCCCCTGGGGCCGTCGGTGGGCTATGCCAGTTACCACGCTGGTGATCAGCTTACCTGCAGCACGACACACACACACACACACACACACACACCTTCAACCATCTATTATGATTCATATATCTCTCTGGTGATCAGCTTACCTGCAGGACAACACACACCAACATCTTCCCCTATCTATTATCTATTATGAACTTTATGATATTATATATAAATGGTCTAAGAACTAGAAAGAATCTCTCTGGTGCAGACGAGCAGACTAACTGGTAAGTGTGTTAGTGTTAGAATGTGTGTGTTTTCTGAAGATTACATATGACAATAACTCTTTTGTGTGTGTGTGTGTGTGTGTCTCTGACTTGATTTAAAACTGTTTGTCAGTTTTATTTATATTTGTTGTTCTTATGGTGTGTGTGTGTGTGTGTGTGCGTGGGGGGGTACCTATGGTGACTCTTTGTGTGTGTGTGTGTACCTATGTAGAAGGTCTCAGGGGTCTCCTTGGTGAGCAGGTTGAAGACCTCCTCCGTGTTGGGGGGTCTGTAGGGAACACGCAGGTCTTTGTAGCGACAACTCAGCTCTGCCCGGATGTCGTACAACGTGATGCCTTTGTTACCGTAGCCCTACAGGAGAGGACACACACACACACACACACACACACACACACCTGTGAGATCTCTACAGACAGAGAGAGAGAGAAAATCTCACATTTGGGGCTGGTTCAACTGAAATTGAGAGAGAAAGGGAGAAAGAGAGAGAGAGAATACAGAGAAAGTTTGTGGGAGTATGTTTCGCTAACGTCGCACCTCCGAACACACACACACACACACACACACACACACACACACACACACACACACACACACACACACACACACACACACACACACACACACACACACACACCTGTCTCTCCAGCTCCTCAGCGAAGGCATCCAGGTCCAGGTCTTTGAGCCGCTCCGGGTTTTCCAGGATCTCCTCCAGCGCTCCGGCCGGGTTGGCGTCCTCAGCTGACTCATCGTATTCCAGGGCGTCCACCGCCATCTTACGGGCCCATTCATAGGTCTCTGGGTGGACCCGAGAACCATCCAGAACCTCAATGTACGAGTCCGTACTGAAGGAGGGAGAGAGAGAGAGAGAGAGAGAGAGAGAGAGAGAGAGAGAGAGAGAGAGAGAGAGAGAGAGAGAGAGAGAGAGAGAGAGAGAGAGAGAGGGAGAGAGAGAGGGGAGGGGGAGAGAGAGAGAGAGAGAGCGAGAGAGAGGGGAGGGGGGGGGAGAGAGAGAGAGAGAGCGAGAGAGAGGGGAGGGGGAGGGAGAGAGAGGGGGAGGGGGAGAGAGAGAGAGAGAGAGGGGGAGGGAGAGAGAGAGAGAGAGAGAGAGATAGAGAGAGATAGAGATGGGGAGAGAGAGAGAGATAGAGAGATAGAGAGAGAGAGAGAGAGCGAGAGAGAGGGGGAGAGAGAGAGAGAGAGAGGGGGAGGGAGAGAGAGAGGGGGGGAGAGAGAGAGAGAGAGAGAGAGAGAGAGAGAGAGAGAGAGAGAATGAGCTATCAGTGAAGGTCAAACACACACCTCCATCTTAACAGCTAAAAATCTTTAGTTTGACAATCACTTATAAAAGGGAGACTAAATTAATATAAAATCTCTTTCAACTTGGCCCTCACAACACACACAAAAACAAACTGAACAAAACACACACACACACACACACACACCTGTCTCCCAGCGAGGCGGTGTCTATTTTGATGAAGCCTGCACAATTGATGAAGACTTTGGGGCCCATGTGACACATGGTGACCAGCTGGGTCCTGTTCTCTAGACGAGTGTTGTTCTGCTTCAGGATCTGAGGACACACACACACACACACACACACACACACACACACACACACACACACACACACACACACCAAATGTGTTATCTAATAATCTTCCTAATCTAGTTTAGACAAATAAAAACTAAGATTTAGTTAAACAAACACAAAATAATAAACACACAGACAAACCAGTTAGGAAAAACACAAAATAATAAACACACACACAAACCAGTTATAAAAAACACACAAAATAAAAAAAACACACAAACCAATTACAAAAACACAAACACAGAAACGATGAAAACACACACAGACCAACTGTACAAACACATAATAAAAAAATATAAACAACCACACACACACACACACACACACACACACACACACACACACACACACACACACACACACACACACACACACACACACACACACACACACACACACACACACACACACACACCTTGAGCAGATGCGAGCCCTTCCTTAGGCCCAGGCCACAGACGAACTGGACCAGGCTGTGTGTGTAGGGGTGTGCGATGGCCCGGTTAACGTCCACCCCCACCTCATTGACCCGGTTGATGAACTCACAGTAGAGGGCACTGAGCAGCTCCTCCTTCACCACGTGTTCCTACGGGGGGGTCAGGGGTCAGAGGTCATCATGGTTGCCACCACAGCATGCTGACCCATTTAATGTTATTGTCCTTTATTTTCACTCCCTCTCTTCCCCCGGCCCCATTATATTCCTCTGCCCCCCCCTCCCTCCCCCTCCCTGTGGTCTTACCTGTAGCGGGTGCAGCTTGAGACAGAGGATGTCTTCATCAGAGCTGCAGACCTGAGCGTATTCCACCAGTGGGTCCTGGATCTTACGGGCCACTGACACAGCCTGACGGAGCAGGGGGGGGTAGTCCCTAAAGTCAGCCTGCAGAGAGAGGAGAGAGGTTATACAGGGGGGGGGGGGTAGTCCCTAAAGTCAGCCTGCAGAGAGAGGAGAGAGGTTATACAGGGGGGGGGGGGGTAGTCCCTAAAGTCAGCCTGCAGAGAGAGGAGAGAGGTTATACAGGGGGGGGGGATAGTCCCTAAAGTCAGCCTGCAGAGAGAGGAGAGAGGTTATACAGGGGGGGGGGATAGTCCCTAAAGTCAGCCTGCAGAGAGAGGAGAGAGGTTATACAGGGGGGGGGGGGTAGTCCCTAAAGTCAGCCTGCAGAGAGAGGAGAGAGGTTATACAGGGGGGGGGGGTAGTCC
>CM030172.1:282500-302500 GCA_017639675.1 Aplochiton taeniatus
TTTGTAGAGGTCAGGGTGTGTATCGTTTGAAGAAAAGACCTTCGTAGAGGTCAGGGTGTGTATCATTTGAACAAAAGACCTTAGTAGAGGTCAGGGTGTGTATCGTTTGAAGAAAAGACCTTCGTAGAGGTCAGGGTGTGTATCGTTTGAAGAAAAGACCTTCGTAGAGGTCAGAGTGTGTATCGTTTGAAGAAAAGACCTTTGTAGAAGTCAGGGTGTGTACCGGTTGAAGAAAATACCTTAGTAGAGGTCAGGGTGGGTATCGTTTGAAGAAAAGACCTTAGTAGAGGTCAACGTGTGTATTGTTTGAAGAAAAGATCTTCGTCGAGGTCAGGGTGTGTATCGTTTGAAGAAAAGACCTTCGTAGAGGTCATGGTGTGTATCACTAGAAGACCTTTGTAGAGGTCAGGGTGTGTATCGCTAGAAGACCTTTGTAGAGGTCATGGTGTGTATTGCTAGAAGAAAATACCTTTGTAGAGGTCAGTGTGTGTATCGCTAAAAGAAAAGACTCTGATATCCTTCCTGGTGGGCTTGATGTTGATCTTGTTAACTAGAGTATATAGTATAGTATAGTTGGTGACTCTGTACCTTCTTGCCCTTCTTGGTGGGCTTGATGTTGATCTTGGCCCTCTCCTGGAAGGTCTGCCGTAGGACGTGGCGGACCAGAGGCTCACGGGCAATCTGCATGGCCACCATGTACCTGGTGCCTTCTAGAACCTGCTCTGGACTGGAGAACTGACTGGGGGGGGGGGGGGGGGGGGGGGGGGGGGAGAGAGAGAGATAGAGAGAGAGAAAGAAAAAGAGAAGCACATTTCAAAAAGTTGACCTACTCAATAGGATCTTCAGACAGTTGCTACAGCCGAAACATACTGCCTTTAAAGAGAGGTAGGAGACACAGTGATCCAGACAGAAGGTATTACGTACATCAGAAACACAGTGATCCAGACAGAAGGTATTACGTACATCAGAAACACAGTGATCCAGACAGAAGGTATTATGTACATCAGAAACACAGTGATCCAGACAGAAGGTATTATGTACATCAGAAACACAGTGATCCAGACAGAAGGTATTACGTACATCAGAAACACAGTGATCCAGACAGAACGTATTACGTACATCAGAAACACAGTGATCCAGACAGAAGGTATTACGTACATCAGAAACACAGTGATCCAGACAGAAGGTATTACGTACATCAGAAACACAGTGATCCAGACAGAAGGTATTACGTACATCAGAAACACAGTGATCCAGACAGAAGGTATTATGTACATCAGGAACAAGGAGCAAAGGCAATGTATGAAAAGGTAGGGCAGTGGGAAGCTGTCTCTGTGTGTGTGTGTGTGTGTGTGTGTGTGTGTGTGTGTGTGTACCTGCAGACGTAGTCTTTGGCCAGCTCCATGGGTTCAGCAGGGAACTGCTCTGTCTCGTGACGTTGGTAACTGTCTCTCAGATTCTCTCCAAACTGTTCTGGGGTCAGCCCAAACTTCTTAGCCAGACCGTCTGCAGAGAAAGAGAGAGACAAACAGAGAAGAGGAGAGAGATGGAGAAACAGAGAGATGGAGAAACAGAGGAGGAGAGAGATGGAGAAACACAGAGATGGAGAAACAGAGGAGGAGAGAGATGGAGAGATGGAGAAACACAGAGATGGAGAAACAGAGGAGGAGAACGATGGAGAGATGGAGAAACACAGAGATGGAGAAACAGAGGAGGGGAGAGATGGAGAAACACAGAGATGGAGAAACAGAGGAGGAGAACGATGGAGAGATGGAGAAACACAGAGGAGGAGAGAAAGAAAGGGAGGCAATAAAGTCAGCCCAGGCCACACTAAGTCCAGTTGACAGAGCGTCTTCCTGCTCTCATCAGTGTAGTTCAAACACAGAGTATCCACGTGTTGTGTGTGTGTGTGTGTGTGTTTAATAACATGACAAAGCAGGAGAGATCTGACAATCCAGGCACCGCTACCATGGAAACATGGACCAGGTCAAAGGTGAGAGCTGAAACCCACCCAGCCCTGCGTTCTGACAGATGCTGTACATGTCCCTGCGAGATGCCAGCTTCAGCTCAGGGCCTCTCTGCTCCTCCTCCTCCACCTCCACCTCCACCTCACGCTCCTCACCTGCAGACACACAAAGACAAGATGGAGGGGAGGGTCATCCTATCTTCATGACCCATCATTATTTGAAACACTCCATGATCATCCCTTCATTCTCTCATTCTTCCTTTCATTTTATCCATACGTCCATGTATCCATTAATATCCTCCCTCCCTCCTCCGTACCGTCTTCCTCGGACACCTCCATGATCTTCTTCAGCCTCTTCTTCTTGGTTGCCTTGGCGGCGTTCTGCATCTTGGGGATGTCCCGGCCATAGTAGAGCAGGAAGTGGTTGTACACATCACTCAGCTCGTCAATGGACTGCACGTCTTTCAGTCTGACAGGGGAGGAAAAAGAACAAAGAGAGATATATATTTTATATCTAGAGAGACTGCAGGCCTCTCCACGTCAGAGCACCATGATCTGTGTGTAAGTATTTTTATTAATATTATTATTATTATATTTTATAGAAACTGCAGGCCCACCTCTCCATGTCAGAGTACCATGATCTGTGTGTAAGTATTTTTATTAATATTATTATTATTATTATATTTTATAGAGACTGCAGGCCCACCTCTCCACGTCAGAGTACCATGATCTGTGTGTAAGTATTTTTATTAATATTATTATTATTATTATATTTTATAGAGACTGCGGGCCCACCTCTCCACGTCAGAGTACCATGATCTGTGTGTAAGTATTTTTATTAATATTATTATTATTATATTTTATAGTCTCACCTCTCCATGTCAGAGTACCATGATCTGTGTGTAAGTATTTTTATTAATATTATTATTATTATTATTATATTTATAGAGACTGCAGGCTCACCTCTCCATGTCAGAGTACCATGATCTGTGTGTAAGTATTTTTATTAATATCAATATTATTATTATTATTATATTTATAGAGACTGCAGGCTCACCTCTCCATGTCAGAGTACCATGATCTGTGTGTAAGTATTTTTATTAATATTATTATTATTATTATATTTTATAGAGACTGCAGGCCCACCTCTCCACGTCAGAGTACCATGATCTGTGTGTAAGTATTTTTATTAATATCAATATTATTATTATTATTATATTTATAGAGACTGCAGGCTCACCTCTCCATGTCAGAGTACCATGATCTGTGTGTAAGTATTTTTATTAATATCAATATTATTATTATATTTTATAGAGACTGCAGGCTCACCTCTCCATGTCAGAGTACCATGATCTGTGTGTAAGTATTTTTATTAATATCAATATTATTATTATTATTATATTTTATAGAGACTGCAGGCTCACCTCTTCATGTCAGAGTACCATGATCTGTGTGTAAGTATTTTTATTAATATTATTATTATATTTTATAGAGACTGCAGGCTCACCTCTCCATGTCAGAGTACCATGATCTGTGTGTAAGTATTTTTATTAATATTATTATTATTATTATATTTTATAGAGACTGCAGGCTCACCTCTCCATGTCAGAGTACCATGATCTGTGTTTAAGAATGATTATTATTATTATATTTTCTATTTTATAGCGACTGCAGGCTCACCTCTGATTATTATTATTATTATTATTATTATATTTTATAGAGACTGCAGGCTCACCTCTCCATGTCAGAGTACCATGATCTGTGTTTAAGAATTATTATTATTATTATATTTTCTATTTTATAGCGACTGCAGGCTCACCTCTGATTATTATTATTATTATTATTATTATATTTTATAGAGACTGCAGGCTCACCTCTCCATGTCAGAGTACCATGATCTGTGTTTAAGAATTATTATTATTATTATATTTTCTATTTTATAGCGACTGCAGGCTCACCTCTGATTATTATTATTATTATTATTATTATATTTTATAGAGACTGCAGGCTCACCTCTCCATGTCAGAGTACCATGATGTGTTTAAGAATTATTATTATTATTATATTTTCTATTTTATAGCGACTGCAGGCTCACCTCTGATTATTATTATTATTATTATTATATTTTATAGAGACTGCAGGCTCACCTCTCCATGTCAGAGTACCATGATCTGTGTGTAAGTATTTTTATTAATATCAATATTATTATTATTATTATATTTTATAGAGACTGCAGGCTCACCTCTTCATGTCAGAGTACCATGATCTGTGTGTAAGTATTTTTATTAATATTATTATTATATTTTATAGAGACTGCAGGCTCACCTCTCCATGTCAGAGTACCATGATCTGTGTGTAAGTATTTTTATTAATATTATTATTATTATTATATTTTATAGAGACTGCAGGCTCACCTCTCCATGTCAGAGTACCATGATCTGTGTTTAAGAATGATTATTATTATTATATTTTCTATTTTATAGCGACTGCAGGCTCACCTCTGATTATTATTATTATTATATTTTATAGAGACTGCAGGCTCACCTCTCCATGTCAGAGTACCATGATCTGTGTTTAAGAATTATTATTATTATTATATTTTCTATTTTATAGCGACTGCAGGCTCACCTCTGATTATTATTATTATTATTATTATATTTTATAGAGACTGCAGGCTCACCTCTCCATGTCAGAGTACCATGATCTGTGTGTAAGTATTTGAATTATTATTATTATTATTATTATATTTTATAGACTCACCTCTCCATGTCAGAGTACCGTGATCTGTTTGTAAGTATTTGAATAGTTATTATTATTATTATTATTATATTTTATAGACTCACCTCTCCATGTCAGAGGTGTCTAATGGACGTATTCCGTCGGACAGTGGTTTGTCCGGGTCGGCAGAGATCTGCTCAAACTGGTAGGCCTGCATACGCTCAAACAGACGCTTCAGGTTCAGCTTACGGGTCTTCAGCTGGGTCCACTGGAGGTCAAAGGTCAACAGAGAGCAAGTGCATTAGTTAAAAACAAATATTTAATCCTGTTCAGATTAATGTTTGTATTTCTTATCAAGGTTACTTCCCCAAATATCTAATGCTTATTTCTGGCAGTATGTGAAGGGTTGGTGGTTAAATTATGATGGGAGAGGTTTTGAGGGAAGGGAGGATGGTTCTATTTCTGATATTAATTATGTTGCATGAATATTTATATAATATCCATAAAAAGAGAAGATCTGGTTTGAAGAGGAAGGCAAGGCTGAGTCCTACCTTCTCGTCCCATGAATTCTGTTAATTCTGATATTATCAAATTGAATATTGATCACTTTGAATATTGTTCACTTTTAATATTGATCACTTTTATTATTGATCACAATTGTTCCTCTGGGGGTTAGGTCCTACCTTCTAGCCCCATGTATTTACCCATAACAATCGGTCCTACCTTCTAACCCCATGCATTTAACCATAACAATAGGTCCTACCTTCTAGTCCCATGTACTTACCCATAACAATAGGTCCTACCTTCTAGCCCCATGTATTTAACCATAACAATAGATCCTCTGGGGGTTAGGTCCTACCTTTTAGCCCCATGTATTTAACCTTAACAATAGATCCTTTGGGGGTTAGGTCCTACCTTCTAGCCCCATGTATTTAACCATAACAATAGATCCTCTGGGGGTTAGGTCCTACCTTCTAGCCCCATGTATTTAACCATAACAATAGATCCTCTGGGGGTTAGGTCCTACCTTCTAGCCCCATGTATGTGACCATAACAATAGACCCTCTGGGGGTTAGGTCCTACCTTCTCGTCCCACTGCCAGACCTTCCACAGGTCGTTGATGTTGAGCTCTGGTTCAACGTACTCCTTCCTGTAGAACGCTATGAAGGGAACCTGATGAGGAGCAGAAACCCCAGGCTCAGTCGGACTGGAACAACCGGCCTTTTCAGCCAACCAACCATACCAGAAGTATTGCTTTGAGTATGAACCAGTGACCCAGGGGTGAACCGGATCTACAGCCAGCCCAGTGGGAGTGTGTGTGTGTGTGTGTGTGTGTGGGTGAGTGGGGTACCTCAAAGTGCTGGTTCCTCATGAAATTGAGGGCCTCTTTGATCTTGGCAATGGTGCTGGGTCCTTTCCTGCTGAAGTTAGTGGTGGTGCCGCGGTCCAGATAGTCTGTGCTCTCCTGAGGAGAGAGAGAGATTCACAGAGTTAGAGAGAGAGAGAGAGAGAGGTAACATGAGAAGTTCTGCATGTGTAATGTCAGCGGTGGCTGGAAGAGTCCATTCCTGCAGGGTGGAGATGAAGAACTTGCGGTTTTGCTCTCTGAGTGTGTTTGTGAGAGTGTGAGTGTGTGTCAGGCAGAGCTGGACAGGGTCCAGCAGTGTGTGTCTGTGAGAGTGTGTGTTGGGCAGAGGTGGACAGGGTCCAGCAGAGTGTGTGTGAGTGTGAGTGTGAGAGAGAGAGAGAGAGAGAGAGAGAGAGAGAGAGAGAGAGAGAGAGAGAGAGAGAGAGAGAGAGAGAGAGAGGAGAGGAGAGAGAGAGAGAGAGTGTGTGGGTGTGTGTCAGGCAGAGGTGGACAGGGTCCAGCTGTGTGTGTCTGGCTACCTGCATGGAGATGGTGAGGGTGGAGAAGGCATGTCTGTAGATCCACTCTGCTTCCTCCTCCAGCTCCTCATCCTCAGCGGGCTTTACTGGGATAGACCGCAGCTACACACACACACACACACACACGGTCTCTTAAGCTTTACGAGACAGGGAGAATTTCTAGGCAATGTAGACAGACAGGCAAGATCGTTATCAACAAAGATGAGGGAAAGGCAATAGGGGCCAAATTAATATGACCAACTAGGGACTCTGTATTGGACCTGTTTATGAAGAAAAAGAATATGACCAACTAGGGACTCTACATAGAACTGGTTTAGGAAAATATATATATTGTTTACAATAATTGTAACTGACATCACCTGCTAAAGTTACCCTATAGACCACAGCCTCCAGTAGCAAATGAACGACTTCATACGTAATAGATTCAATAACACACACTGACAGACATTAGGTCAACACAACATGTAGACTATGAGAGGAACAAAAACAGCCAGTCAGCCAGACAGCCAGACAATCAGTCAGTCAGTTAGGGAGACAGCCAGCCAGCCAGCAACCCAGCCAGCCAGCCAGTCAGACAGAAAGGCAGCCAGCCAGCCAGCCAACCAGTCAGACAGTCAGACAGACAGAAAGGCACCCAGCCAGCCAGCCAGTCAGCCAGTCAGACAGAAAGGCACCCAGCCAGCAAGCCAGTCAGACAGCCAGCCAGCCAGCCAGCCAACCAGCCAGCCAGCCAGTCAATCCTACCTGGAACCTCTCGGGCATGTCGGTGGAGCGGATCTCGTTGTCCTGGTCGGTCATGTGACTGCTCTCCAGCTCGCTGGGCTCGTAGAGCTCAAAGATACTCTTCCGTCCCACTCTCCTCTTGATCTGCTTCTTGGGCCGGTCCCAGCCCTCTTCGTCCTGGTCCTCCTCCTCCTCCTCGCCCTGGTCGTAGGCGTCCGCGTCGAAATCAGCCATGTCGAAGTCTCCACCGAAGATCTCCTGAGCTTCCTGCAGGGCTCTGTGGAGGGACAACGGTATCTGGTTATGGATGGAAAGGGTGAGAAGGATGTGGGAGCTGTGGGGAAATAAGCAACTAACTGATTATTTCTGACGACTTTTAGGATTGCTCTGGTGCAGGTCCAAAGCTAACAGAATTACAAGATTCAGAAAGAATAAGTATGAGGTATACATTCATTTAAGTGCAAATAATAATAATAATAACAACAACAATAAGGTGACAAGCTGGCATGTCTGAAGGTAGTTCATAGTAAGGTTACTTCATGAAGGAAAACGTCAACATAATGTAGAGAAGATGTAGGATTGGATACAGCTTGATTACGGTTAGCCGTCGTATTGGAACATGTTCAAATACAGTGGAGAAGATGGAGGGTTAGATATAGTTTAAGTACGGATAGCCTTTGTATTGGAACACGTTAAAACACAGTGTCACTCACTTCATTGTAAAACCCCTCAGGATGAAAATAGAAAGGGAAGGAGTGGATGTGGTAAAACAGGTCAAAATAGGAAGGGGGAGGCAGAGGAGGGTATGAAGGAGAGCGGAATACGCCTCCCTCCTGGTCCCAGGTCATGGCAGGACTCCTAAGTGGTCACTTACGCGTCTGTGTATCCAGAGAACTTCTTGCCTCTCTTCTTGGTGATGGGCTGCCCGTCATCGTCAACGATGAAGTCATCAATGTCTGAGGAGATGCAAAGAATCTTTGTTTAAAGAACCATCATGGTACGCTGTTACATTAAAGAGTGTGGCGCACACACACCAGGGCAACATAAATAGGTTTAGGGGTGATGTTCATATTATACATACTACAAAACAGAGATACTTTGTAAAAACAACACTAACAATGTTATATCTAAAAAAAATTTACTATCATTTTTACCCAAGCTATCTTTATTCCATGAACCAGTTCAATCATCAGTTAGCTCTACCTGACTCTTCATCTCCCTCATCTTCCTCGTCCTCAGTTTGGCGATGCAGAGGCACGTCCACGGCCTCGCCTTCCTCCAGCTCCTCCTCTCCATCGCCGTCTCCGCCCGTGAAGATCTCGTCAGCGATCTGGTCCTTCTCGTCATCTTCATCGTCGTCCATCATCTTCACACGGTCGTACTTTCTTTTCTGTCAAACGCAGAGAGATCGGGACATTACACGGTTTGACTTGTTTTGCTCTTCCTAAGAATAATAGTTAGCGAACCATTTAATCGGGGAGCAAACAGATAGAACAACAATATTATGGTATGCGGCTCTGGCTTTAGTGAAAATCGCTACGTCAACAGAAGTTTAGCGTCATAAACCATGGCGGCTACTTACTCTTCTCTTAACTTTGACCCCCAAGTTCTCCTCAATGAGGTCCAGGTCATCATCGTCAAGGTAATCATCATAACCTAAAAAGGAATTTTAATTTATTTAGACCTATGAAGACCACTACATACAGGAACATTTAATTAAAGACAGAAAGATGTATTATTTATAATTCGGTAGAATCAAGACAAGATGATACATGAACAATGAAGAAAACATTCAAATGTATGATAACCTACTGGATATTGTTTATACTTTCATGAGAAGGAGCTGCTGTATTCTGATTGGGACATCACAGTAAAACAGACCAAATGTTTCTAATTGATCCTTTCTTGTGACTGACCAACGGGACACCACCTGCACATGGCAAACTCACTCCGCTTCTTGTGACTGACCAACTAGACAACACCTGCACATGGCAAACTCACTCCGCTTCTTGCGCCTGTGTCCGATTTCTTCCTCCGAGTCACTGGCTGGGCCCCCACTCCCACTGCCCTCCGCCTCCTCTCCGTCATCATCTCCATCGTCGATGAGGCCCCTCAGGTTCCCCCGCTCATCCTGGTCCTCCGTGTTCTCCTCTTCCTCTTCATCTGGCAAGGCACCGGAAAACAGGACATTACCACAGAGCCAGCTATCCATCTACATATCCACAAACCCATTCGCTCTCTTAACACACACCAAATCACTAACACTGTGACTAAGGCCGAGTCTTGCTAGGTATCTTACTGACCATCATCCTCCATAAACCTCTGGGTCTTCTTTGGTTTTAGGTCTTTCTCCTCAAACTCCTCCTCGGACTCCTCAGCTTCGCTGTCAATAAAGTCAGACATGTTTGCAAGGCCTGAAACACGAAGAGCAAATAAGTGAATACACAACAATGCAACCACACTAGGCACTTCATCTATCACAATCATTCTTAGCATTTCAGTTATAATAGTTGCGAAAGGTAACAATATGTATATTTTGCTAGTTCTTATTTAGGGATGTCTGCTAGCCATTGTCGTTAGAAAGCAAAACTTTCTCCTCACCCTGATGCAAATTTGAGTAACTTAAAACTAGTAGCTAACGTTAGCCCTAAAGTTAGAAGACACCTTTGATAAACGCTAGCTAAGTTAAATACTTATCATTTTCTTGCCAGTGCCTGACAATAAATGCAGACGCCAACATTCTGCCACAGCCGCAAGCTTATTGGGATCCTTTGTTTTAAAGCTATAGGTCATTTAAGGTTACAATGTCAGCCCTAAACGGGAAAATATAAAACCGCTAGCTACTTAGCAAATCAACTAGCGACGTAGGATTACAAAGCAGCCATCAAGAGCACAATTTAGCTAGCTAACGTTAGTTGGCATGGAAATGCATGCCACTGAAGCAACATTCGTTTACTGGTTTTCGCTCTTTTTTAGGAACAATAAGTTAAGTTCTAGAACAAGATGTACAAGATGCTTGCGCACTTACAAGCACGGAAACAGCAACAACACTGCAACAACAATACAATTATACATGCAAACGTTAGCTTACAGCTCACCTTACTCAAGGAAACGTTATGGCTACCTAATCTTTAAAATGTATAGCTCACTACTTTGCGTTCTCTGTGCAGTCTACGAGTCAAATTATTACACATTACTGCACGAATGCACGAGAACATTTAGGGGATATTTAAAAACAAAAACAAGGCCATAAGCAAAAATAGCATCCAAGCTTGCAAGCTAACGTAACGGCATGTTAGAATAGCGTTGGGATCCCATGAGTCTTTGCCAATGTCCTCTTATCTTGAAGCTGTTTTTGTTTAATAGAGAATGTAACTCCTCGGCTGCACAAACGGGAACTTACTTCTCCCTGCGAAAATATTGTGTAAATCCCTGAAATGCAGACGTATTTGTTGGTGTGTTAGTGTGCTGCTATTTTCAGAGACTTTTGATTACGAAAATGGCCGAGCGGCGTGATGCCAATTCCGGAATGCCCAGGAAGGTCTTTTCCTCGCCTGGAAAGCAAGACGATATTCATGCCCCCTACTGGTGATGATGAGTAGCACTGTAGTACAATGCTTACAACTTGTAACCTTTCAAAACATTTTACTCGAGCATTGAGGGGGCAACACAATAAAAAAAATTATTAAAACATCAGTTTGACTAGTAGGAAACATAAAAACGATCAATTTTCAACTTTGCGTACCAAATAGCCACGGTGGCACCAATTATGCAGTAACCATCCGATACCAAGAGGAGGCGATGTCAAAATATTGCCTGCTGTATCTTTCCGATGACGTAGCACACACAATGTAAAAAATCGGCTTGACTGAGTGGCAACAGGCAGCTAGTGAATAGCTGTTATGGATAACTGTACTCTTCCGTCGCAGTTTTTATTGCGTTCCATTTTGTTGTGTTTTTTGTTTGGGCTTTCCATCGGTACGGAACTAAGTTTTGTGACCTGTGGCTCGGTTGTTAAGCTGTTAAATGTTAAGCACAATGTGAGATTGCACTCCCATGACGTGCGCTACGGCTCCGGTAAGCCTCATCCATTGACTGTGAGAGGTAGCATAGAACACAGCTCAGCTCGTTTGATTCACTCTATGGTACAGACAGTGAAGATACTTTTGCGATTTAATTTTTTGCTCTGCTCTTCCAGCTCATTCTTTTCCTTTTATTGTTTTCCTTCTCTTTCTAATCACCACCTTCTTCCTCTCTTCAGCCTCTTGGTAGAATAAAATAGATTAGACTATGTAGACTGAAGCTCTATGTGTTTGCTTGTAAAATCTACGTATTTGTGTGACTGTTTGTCAAGCTGACTGTCTATGTGCTTGTGTGTTTGAACTAACAGGCAGTGGACAGCAGTCAGTGACAGGCGTCACCTCTGTAGAGGACAGCAACAGCTACTGGAGTGTCCGGGGCACGGGGGGCGAGGCGTGCCAGCGTGGGATCCCCGTGAAGTGCGGACAGACCATCCGCCTGACGCACGTCAACACTGGCCGCAACCTTCACAGTCACTACTTTGCCTCGCCGCTTTCATCCAATCAGGTGGGCTTCCTGGGTGTGAGGTCATAATGGGGGAGGGGGGGGCATCTGAGACTGGGAGGGCTGTCTTGAGAGTGAAGGATGTCTTGACTGCTCACCATTCTCCCTCTTTTATTTTCTCTATCCCTCTCTCTTCTCTTCCACTTTGTCAGGAGGTGAGTGCGTTTGGGGAGGAGGGTGAGGGTGACCACCTGGATGAGTGGACTGTGGAGTGTGGGGGCGGTGTGTGGGCCCGGGACGAGGCTGTGCGTTTCCGGCACCGCTCCACGGACGCCCTGCTGGCGGTGACAGGCGAGCAGTACGGCCGGCCCATCCACGGGCAGAGGGAAGTGCACGCCATGGCTGGGGCCGGGCCACACGGCCTCTGGAGGGCCATGGAGGGAGTCTACATGAAGCCCAGTGAGAACGCCCTGGGCAACAGGGACTACAGCCACTCACACACCGAGTTCTGAACACGCTGACAACATGGGCCCCGGTCTCCCCAGCTCACTAATCTCTCTCTCTCTTTATCGCTCTCTCTCTCTCTCTCTCTCTCTCATCTTTTATTCCCTCGCTTTTTTAATGTCTTGTCCCGTTTTTTGAATCTTTCTCTTTCCCCCGTCCTCCATTGTTTGAGGACACAAAATGCGCAGAAGTGCCGTCGCAGATCAAAGCAAAGGCTGTTAGCCAATCAAAACAAACGTTTCAGACAACGTGGCAGCATGGTACTCATGGGGACACAGACTGGTTTGACACTAATATCCAACGTACACAGGGAGGTTCCAGATGTGTGGGGCCTAGTTGACCACCTGTCTGTCTGGATAGACGCTGCTAGCTGAAGACAAACAGGATGAAACCAGTACTTGGTGGTATCCCTATACCACCAAACCAACCAATCAGAAACCGACACATGGCATGTTATGTTAATGCTGATCTGATTGAGCAATACATGAAAGATATTTTTAAATTCCACGCAAAAATATTCTCCAAAAGTTTGTTTTATGGATTCTTATTTGCTTGAGTTCTATTGTTTTTCTTTTACCAGAAATGCCAACGGTTAACTGACCCCAAAGTTTACCATTTGAGCCAGCCAATCAAAAGAACCCGAGATCATCAACTGTTCTATGCTACATGAGGTAGCGCTTGTTTTAAGATCTGGTTTTTGTTGCCTGTTCAAAGAATGGTCTTTTTATTGTTTCGCCAGACGTTCGAAATCTGGAAGGTACAACTTGAGTTGGCATTTCATCGAGTGAGCGTTGATTTTGACTAGATGTAAAAAAGAAAAAGATGACGACAGTGATATTGTTATGCTAGTGCCTCTATGCTGTCATTAAGTCTGCTTTTATTGATTCAAGAGCACTTTTTATCAAAAACATTTGTAAACACAAGATTGCATGTTTGCTAGCTGGTTGTCCATGCAGTGCGAAGGGGAAGAAGTTATCTTTTTCCTATGGATTTAGTTTCACATATGATATAGCATATTTGATCAGAAAGTGTTCTATAAAATACTTGTACCTATGTGAAAAAGCCTGAGGTTGTCTTGAGTTCACTTGACATGTCATTACTCGGAAGTGTAAGTGCTCGTTTGTCCAATCAATGGTGAATTGAGTTGGTGAAATATCATTCTGCAGAACAAACAGATTGCATCTCCTTATCAGACAAGTGTTATTGGCTGTCCCTTTATGTTTGAACAGACGCTCTGTGTTCCAAGTCACTTTGACATGGTGGGCATACTATGTGAATGATAAACAGATGTTAACAACCTCCAGTATTACCACAAAAAAAGGAAAAAATGGAAATGCAAGCCATGTGTTGTTGCTATTGACATTTGCTTCTCAACGAAGCCCCTGTAACAAAGTTTGCAGAGTGTTTTTCCCCCACAGGCCGCCTCAGTGTGTCTCAACACCAGAGAACCTCGTTCTCCTTGAGATACATCTGGTAAAACAACATGAATGATGAATACCTCATACATTAAACAGATGTCTGGTAAAACAACATGAATGATGAATACCTCATACATTAAATAGATGTCTGGTAAAACAACATGAATGATGAATACCTCATAAATTAAACAGATGTCTGGTAAAACAACATGAATGATGAATACCTCATACATTAAACAGATGTCTGGTAAAACAACATGAATGATGAATACCTCATACGTTAAACAGATGTCTGGTAAAACAACATGAATGATGAATACCTCATACATTAAACAGATGTCTGGTAAAACAACATGAATGATGAATACCTCATACATTAAACAGATGTCTGGTAAAACAACATGAATGATGAATACCTCATACATTAAACAGATGTCTGGTAAAACAACATGAATGATGAATACCTCATACGTTAAACAGATGTCTGGTAAAACAACATGAATGATGAATACCTCATACGTTAAACAGATGTCTGGTAAAACAACATGAATGATGAATACCTCATACATTAAACAGATGTCTGGTAAAACAACATGAATGATGAATACCTCATACATTAAACAGATGTCTGGTAAAACAACATGAATGATGAATACCTCATACATTAAACAGATGTCTGGTAAAACAACATGAATGATGAATACCTCATACGTTAAACAGATGTCTGGTAAAACAACATGAATGATGAATACCTCATACATTAAACAGATGTCTGGTAAAACAACATGAAAGATGAATACCTCATACATTAAACAGATGTCTGGTAAAACAACATGAATGATGAATACCTCATACGTTAAACAGATGTCTGGTAAAACAACATGAATGATGAATACCTCATACGTTAAACAGATGTCTGGTAAAACAACATGAATGATGAATACCTCATACATTAAACAGATGTCTGGTAAAACAACATGAATGATGAATACCTCATACATTAAACAGATGTCTGGTAAAACAACATGAATGATGAATACCTCATACATTAAACAGATGTCTGGTAAAACAACATGAATGATGAATACCTCATACGTTAAACAGATGTCTGGTAAAACAACATGAATGATGAATACCTCATACGTTAAACAGATGTCTGGTAAAACAACATGAATGATGAATACCTCATACATTAAACAGATGTCTGGTAAAACAACATGAATGATGAATACCTCATACATTAAACAGATGTCTGGTAAAACAACATGAATGATGAATACCTCATACATTAAACAGATGTCTGGTAAAACAACATGAATGATGAATACCTCATACGTTAAACAGATGTCTGGTAAAACAACATGAATGATGAATACCTCATACATTAAACAGATGTCTGGTAAAACAACATGAATGATGAATACCTCATACATTAAACAGATGTCTGGTAAAACAACATGAATGATGAATACCTCATACATTAAACAGATGTCTGGTAAAACAACATGAATGATGAATACCTCATACATTAAACAGATGTCTGGTAAAATAACATGAATGATGAATACCTCATAAATTAAACATGTTTGTTTTCTGCATTGCCGTGTCATCATGTCCTGATTTCATCATCAACCAGCTTTCAACATGCTGGGTTGCTATGTTGAAAAGATGAATAGATTAAACATTAGTGACCCTTATGATCCCCACACAGTTATTTTCTTTTTTTTTTTCGTGCATAACTTTAACTTTATGCACGAACTTTAACTTTCCGGCTCTAAAAATTAAACATATTGATTCAAATCAAAAGATATCAACGTTTAGAAAAAACAAATCTGCAACGTTACCTAACATAAGTGGCTACTACTAGTACTACACAAGCGGAATCCGTTACTTTCTACATCCCATTGTTACGTTTTCCTCTGTTCGCTTCTAGCATGTTTTATGTCAGTAATCCATTTTTGTCTTCTATCAGGATCTTTAGGAATACGATAAAATGCTCTAATTTTTACTTGTCCACGTTTGTTCTGTTATCCCGGCGCACCACAGCTGTCCACCATATTCACCACAACAGGCTAATTTGGCTAGCCTTCCTGCCAATATGGCGTTTTTTAAGTTTGACAGTGGAACACTGACTGCGTGACTTCAACTGCCGGAGCTCTATACTAGCAAGCCACGAGGAGAGTTTTTACCATCTGGAGCTTCTTGGGAGCTCAGAAAAGTGCTCTGTCAGTCAAAGGAATTTACAGGATTAACCCATGATGCAAAGGAGCAAGAATACACGGAGAGAGAAAGAGAGAGTGGTGTGTGTGTGTGTGTGTGTTTAGGAGAGATAGATAGAGAGTGTTAACAGGTACAGCAGTGACATTTGTAGGGAGATAACTTCTCACACTTCTGAAACATATTCCAACAAGTCAACACATTCAACTTCTTTGAGTTTCTATCAAAACAAGGGTTTTATTGCATAAACATCAGTTGGTTATATATATATGTATATTTCCATATAGATTAAATTTGTTATTTGCATTTTTAGATATCCACTCCAATATTGCTGTTTAATATAGATTTTCTCTCGCTCCTTTTTCTGGTCCTATAGAGCAGCATGCCATGGTTAAATAGTTTCTCTGACTTTAAATCTTTCTCTGTACAATCTATCAACATGACTTAAAAAAAAATGTTTCAAAACCATAAACCTATAGAATCTTGTTTGTGGGGTACAGGTGTTTTGTATATAATATGTAAACTCAGAAATAGGAGATTAAAAACATCCTCACAAGGGCTTACATTTCCATGCGTGTATATGGCACAAGATTATTTTCTTCAAAGATAAGAATCTGAGTTAGGTTAAGATGCTGGTTTCATTGGAGCCCCAATGGCTCTTAGGACAAAAGAGTGAAAATATGGTCCCTTTCAATCAAACATGTTGAGATTAAATAAACATTTAAAAAACAGCAGACATGGGACCCTGAACAGAGATTATGATCCACCAAGACATTGCACTAGGGCAGCTTCTGCAGGCTATGAGGCCCTGGGCAGATCTCAAAAAGAAAAAAAACACTTTGCTAGCATGACTAGAACATACAACATCTAGTCTACCTCCACACACTGTGAGTTCTATACCTATACAGTGCTGGGGGGAGTATGACTAGAACATACAACATCTAGTCTACCTCCACACACTGTGAGTTCTATACCTATACAGTGCTGGGGGGAGTATGGGGACCACAACCTTGAATTTGCATATTTATGGAAATACTTCCTGGCTCCGTCATGTTTTCTGACTTGATTATGGGCAGGTATAAACTGAGTCAAATCTGAAAGTCAAATGTGACAGTCGTTGGTTCATACATATTTAAAAGCAAGGCTGTGCTACCCACTACAAGGAGAAGTGGAATTGATTTCCGCCAGGCCCCTCAAAGACATCAAATGTCAAAGAACAACATGCATACGTTTAATTTACAGTATAATACAACAATGCTGTAATGTTGTATCCATTTCCTGGTCCAGGAAAACAGAGTTACGCAGAATATACTACTGTAGAATTAGAATAATCATTAATCATTCTGGTTCTATAGTTGGTTCTGGTCATACCGCCTTTCTCTGTCCAAAGTCTAATCTGAATTATGTTTGAGCTTTGAATAAAATCCCCCTTGATTTTTTAAGACATGTCGTAGAGTACTTTTTCTTACCAGCAACCAGTGTGGTAAAGTTTAGAAGAAAGAGGTTTGGGACAGTTCAATAGGATTAGTTAAAACTTGACCAAATTTTTACACAAATTCAAATGAAGGATTCCGATTTATCATTTTAGGCCTCTAGAGGGCAGCATTGTCTAACAAAAATTGGCTACATCGTCGCAGCTACACTGAACTAAAAGATTCCCTGATGTTCATCTTTATTATTTATTTTTTAACCTTAGGCTCCCCTTTTAGAGAGACTCATCACACATTACACAAGAGAAGGACTCGTGCCTTATGTACAATAATAATGTTTTAGGAATATGATTAAAATGTGCTCAGAATGGCAAAGTAAATAACCCACTAGCCAGTGTAGGCCTACTCACTTATACTTTTATAGTGAGTCGGTTGATGTAGGAAATTATATTGGAAGGACATTTTGAAACCTGTCAGCCTATGACATGCAATTAACGTAATTAACGTTCCAACCTTCCAGACTAACAATGTCAACCACCAATCCTACACAGATTTCATCCGGACACAGTTTATGTGTGTGTGTGTGTGTGTGTGTGTGTGTGTGTGTGTGTGTGTGTGTGTGTGTGTGTGTGTGTGTGTGTGTGAGTGCGTACGTCCGTGCGTGCGTGCGTGTGTGTGTGTGTGTGTAGGCTATACACAGCACACCTTCACAGAAAGTAGCCGCTGTAGAAATGCCCATGGGAAATCCAAGCAGGTCCAGATCCATGCTTCTGTCTACAAAGTGAAGAACCCAAACCCGGCAAGACTGACAGACTCTGGTTCCGTTCCCTGGTTCTGCGCTACATAGCAGCCATTCTCAGCAGCGCTTGCTGTGAAGAACCAGAATGGTAGGCGACATTCTCTGACAAACTCCCGTTCCGTTCCCTGGTTCTGCCCTAGATTCTCAAAGACTACAGGAGCGCTTGTTGATGGGCATAAGGAGCAGGATTGGGGGCACCTGTGTATCGTCTCTGACCTTGCTTGGAGCGATTTACCTTCAATCCAACACACCCATTGAATTGGAACAAGAGTGCGATTCTGAACGGAGCTGTTCTTGTGCTGTGGACTGTAGAGTCTGGGCCACTCCCCAAGGACGGCTAATGGATTTGTTACTCCATTGGTTTCCAATCCAAGGTCATCCTACACTCCCCAAGGACGGCTATTGGATTTGTTACTCCATTGGTTCCTAATCCAGGGTCATCCTCCACTCCCCAAGGATGGCTAATGGATTTGTTACTCCATTGGTTTCCAATCCAAGGTCATCCTCCACTCTCCAAGGATGGCTAATGGATTTGTTACTCCATTGGTTTCTAATCCAGGGTCATCCTCCACTCTCCAAGGACGGCTATTGGATTTGTTACTCCATTGGTTTCCAATCCAAGGTCATCCTACACTCCCCAAGGACGGCTAATGGATTTGTTACTCCGTTGGTTTCTAATCCAGGGTCATCCTCCACTCTCCAAGGACGGCTATTGGATTTGTTACTCCATTGGTTTCTAATCCAGAGTCATCCTCCACTCCCCAAGGACAGCTATTGGATTTGTTACTCCATTGGTTTCTAATCCAGGGTCATCCTACACTCTCCAAGGACAGCTATTGGATTTGTTACTCCATTGGTTTCTAATCCAGGGTCATCCTACACTCTCCAAACTATCTCCAGTTTGCTCTCCTGGTCGTTACGACAGTGTCCAAATAAAGCACTGTTACATGACCTGAAATATAACCGTATGGAAAATGCAACAAACTGTGAGCAATACTACAAACGCTACAAGGAAGTGTTCCGTTTGTTACAGAAGGTTCTTTTGACACTGAAGGCTATCCTAACGTTTAGTTTCCCCAAAGGGTGTTCACACACACACACACACACACACACACACACACATTGATCCGATGAGGTTAGTAAGCAGCCACAATGCAGAGTCCAGCATGGCGCTGCCAGTTGTAGCCAAGGAGTGTGTGACAGACATTGTCGACAGGTGTGTTGTCGACAGGTGTGTTTCCTTCATAATAATAATAATAATAATAAAACATTTTGATTTAACCAGGTAGGTCCACTGAGACCCTGTTCTCTGGTGAAGTGCCATCTCAGTGGACATTGTGTCTAGTTAGTTATTCCTTTTCATTTGAAATTAAGTATGGCTCAAAAGCACCTGATACGTCTTATAGAGATTCTTCATAATTATACAATTAGGTCTAAAGGTAGACCTTGGTCTTGAAATCAATAAATCAATAAAAGGAATCGTCTCTAACCCTTGAGATGTTGTAATAAAAAAACAGCAACATATTTTCTTGTTGATTTGTGTCCAGTTCATGGTCCCTTGATAAGCTGCCATCTCTGCTTCCCTTAGCGACCACCCCAAACCAAATCCTTTTTATGTTTCATGATGAGTGTCTGTTTCCGTTTGCAAAGTGACGTTAACCTTGATTAGACACAAAAAAAATACACAACTAATAGTTGTCACAGAAGTGCTGATTGGTTGGGGACTGGTCCAATTCCCGCCCACCACCCAGGTTCACAGTGTGATTGGCTACTCCATACCATTCCGCAGCATCTGATTGGCTGCAATCAGCATG
>CM030172.1:317500-320000 GCA_017639675.1 Aplochiton taeniatus
CCTCCACCTCCTCCTCTTCCTCTATCTCGTCCACAACATCCTTCTCTTCCTCCTCCTTCACCTCCTCCTCTTCCTCCACCTCCTCCTCTTCCTGTATCTCGTCCACAACATCCTTCTCTTCCTCCTCCTTCACCTCCTCCTCTTCCTCCACCTCCTCCTCTTCCTGTATCTCGTCCACAACATCCTTCTCTTCCTCCTCCTCCACCTCTTCCTCTTCCTCTTCCTCCTCCTCTTCCTCTATCTCGTCCACAACATCCTTCTCTTCCTCCTCCTCCACCTCCTCCACTTCCTCCACGCCCTCCTTCCACCTTCTTTAGAACTGATGGCTACAAGGCTTCCTAACTTTCTGTAATTACAGCCAGACAATGTTCAGGACACACATACACACACATACACACACACACACACAATCACATAAACACACACATATGTAGACGCCGACAAGCACATGCTATTACCCACACACACACACACACATAGATACAGACATGCATAGCATAGCTACACACACTCACTCGCTCACAATACCTGTTCAGTTACAGTGTGGACACACACATGCACATATTTGGTTCCAAGCCCTCACACCCACACCTCTCCCTCTTTCTCTCTCTTTAACTTTCTCTCTAACTTTCTGTACCCCCCCCCCCCTCCCTCTCTCTTCTTTATCTCTCCCACACACACAAACAGGAAGGCATGGCGCCTCGTCTGAAAGCTCCTGCTCCCTCGCCTGTCACTCACCCAACACCAGAGGAAAGGCAACCCGAGATGTGCTACATCAGTGGCACAAGCAAGAAGAGGAGGAGAGGAGAGGAGAGGAGGGGAGGGGAGAGGAGGGGAGGGGAGAGGAGGGGAGAGGAGAGGAGAGGAGAGGAGAGGAGAGGAGAGGAGAGGAGAGGAGAGGAGAGGAGAGGAGAGGAGAGGAGGGGAGGGGAGAGGAGAGGAGGGGAGGGTAGGAGGAGGTGTACAATGAGGCAGGAGATGTCTCATTTGTTTAACCTTAAGCCAGATTATTGGTTTGTCTGCTTCCTTCCTGTGGTTAGTCAATCAACTCAGAGAAGAAGATGTAGAGCCCAAATTTCATTGAACTAATAAATTCAAAGTCTCTTTTGTTTGCACTGCTATTAGTGGACTGAATTGGCACTAATGTTTTTTTCATCCTTGTCTTCAAATGTTGTGGTCATGCATTGTCCTGTATTGTATTATTGTCTATGTGTTCTGTCTGGGATGTTGTCTTTTGTGTTGTATTATTATGGATCGGATGTGTTTAATACATACCTAGCTGCAACCAAATGTCCCCTAGTGGGACAATAAATTTGACTTTGCACATAGACTGACTGATCCACAGTCAGCTACTGTTTCAGACAGTGTGTCTGGATGACTGAGATCAACACAGAGAAACTGATCCACAGTCAGCTAGTGTTTCAGACAGGATGACTGAGATCAACACAGAGAAGCTGATCCACAGTCAGCTAGTGTTTCAGACAGTGTGTCTGGATGACTGAGATCAACACAGAGAAACTGATCCACAGTCAGCTAGTAAAGCTTAGTCTGCTGTGTACTTCAGTCAGTTTATGATATAACAGTTTGCTGTAGATCAGTTTATTGTTTGAATCAATTAATTGTATTGATTAGTTTGTTTACTGTCAATCAGTTTAATGTATTGATCAGTTTGCTGTCAATCAGTTTATTGTATAAATCTGTTTATTGAATCAATCCATCTGTCGATCAGTTCAGTTCAATCAGTTCACTGTATTGATTGATCAGTTTACTGTCAATCAGTTCATTATATTGATTGATCAGTTTACTGTCAATCAGTTCATTATATTGTCCAGTCAGTTTACTTTACAGTTTATTGTATTGATCAGTCAGTTTATTGTATTGATCAGTCAGTTTACTTTACAGTATATTGTATTGATCAATCATATTATTGTATTGATCAATCAGTTTATTCTATTGATCAGTCAGTTTATGGTATTGATCAATCAGTTTATGGTATGGATCAGTCAGTTTATTGTATTGATCAGTCAGTTTATTGTATTGATCAGTCAGTTTATTCTATTGATCAATCAGTTTATTGTATTGATCAATCAGTTTATTCTATTGATCAATCAGTTTATTCTATTGATCAGTCAGTTTATTGTATTGATCAGTCAGTTTATTGTATTGATCAATCAGTTTATTGTATTGATCAATCAGTTTATTGTATTGATCAGTCAGTTTATTGTATTGATCAGTCAGTTTATGGTGTGGATCAATCAGTTTATTGTATTGATCAGTCAGTTTATTGTATTGATCAATCAGTTTATTGTATTGATCAGTCAGTTTATTGTATTGATCAGTCAGTTTATTCTATTGATCAGTCAGTTTATGGTGTTGATCAATCAGTTTATTGTATTGATCAGTCAGTTTATTGTATTGATCAGTCAGTTTATTGTATTGATCAGTCAGTTTATTGTTCTGCTGTGAACATCTTGGCCCAGAGCCTTCATAAGAGCTCTTG
>CM030172.1:325000-335000 GCA_017639675.1 Aplochiton taeniatus
AGGTTAGGGTTAGGGTTAGGGTAAGGGTTAGGTTCTGTGTTAGTTTGATGAGGTTAGGTTCTGTGCTTGTTGGATGAGGTTAGGGTTAGGGTTAGGGTTAGGTTCTGTGCTAGTTGGATGAAGTTAGGTTCTGTGCTTGTTGGATGAGGTTAGGGTTAGGGTTAGGTTCTGTGCTAGTTGGATGAGGTCAGGTTCTGTGCTTGTTGGATGAGGCTAGGGTTAGGGTTAGGGTTAGGTTCTGTGCTAGTTGGATGAGGTTAGGTTCTGTGCTTTTTGGAAGAGGTTAGGGTTAGGGTTAGGTTCTGTGCTAGTTGGATGAGATTAGGTTCTGTGCTTGTTGGATGAGGTTAGGGTTAGGGTTAGGGTTAGGTTCTGTGCTAGTTGGATGAGGTTAGGTTCTGTGCTTGTTGGATGAGGTTAGGGTTAAGGTTAGGTTCTGTGCTAATTGGATGAGTTTAGGTTCTGTGCTTGTTGGAGGAGGTTAGGGTGTGTGTGTGTGTGTGTGTGTGTGTGCGTGTGTGTGTGTCCCGTCCCATCTGCTCGCGGTTCTAATTCTGTCCCACCTGCCCAGGTGCCCTCAGGTCGTCACGGTAACACATAGCCTGGCCCACATGCCAGTCTGCTGAGGTTAGCAACATGAACCACTCACACACACACTCACACACACACACACACACCCACTCACCCACACACACGCAGACTGAGAATCCTAAAGCCTAGGTCAACAGGTTCATATCCACAACTTCTTCGACCTCTATTGAATGTCCAATCCAAGTTGAAGCATCCCCATTTTCCACAGAAAAATATCACCAGCTGACCCCAATATAAAAAAGGATATACTGCGATCAACCAATTTGAAGAATATTACTGGCTAACCCCCATTAAAAAAATCCTTTACAGCTATCAACCAATCAGAAGAATATCACTAACTAACCCCCATTTTAAAAAGCATCCACAGCTATCAACCAATCAGAAAAGCATCCTGAGCCATCAACCAATCAGAAGGGTATCCTGAGCCATCAACCAATCAGAAGGGTATCCTGAGCCATCAACCAATCAGAAGGGTATCCACGTCAACCACTGAAAGCTATAGTTTTCCCTCAGAGGACAACGTTAAAATCCTTAAAACGGGGATACACAAAACTCGTAATCACATAAAAAAGAGGTTTAACCTCACATTGATTCTCCCAAGAGAACTAGTACATGATAAAAGGGAAAAAATTAACTAGCATAAAATGAAAACGATTTGTCCAATTAGTGAAGATCTCTGGAAACCTCAGAGAGCCCAAGCAGCTGCAGCACGTAGATTGTATTTCAATGTTATGAATAATAACACGTTCAGATTGGATATTATGTTTGTTTAAAACTGGACCTTCTGGTAATAGAGATGGATTTTTATGACACAAATATGTCCAACTGCCAACCTGCAGCATTTCCTTATAAACACAGAGATATGTAGAATCTAACCCAGCGTTTCCTTATAAACACAAAGACAGATGCAGAATCCAACTCACCATTTCCTTAACAACACAGAGACATGTAGAATCTAACCCAGCATTTCCTTATCAACACAGAGATATGTAGAATCTAACCCAGCGTTTCCTTATAAACACAGAGATATGTAGAATCTAACCCAGCGTTTCCTTATAAACACAGAGATATGTAGAATCTAACCCAGCGTTTCCTTATAAACACAGAGATATGTAGAATCTAACCCAGCGTTTCCTTATCAACACAGAGACATGTAGAATCTAACCCAGCGTTTCCTTATAAACACAGAGATATGTAGAATCTAACCCAGCGTTTCCTTATAAACACAGAGATATGTAGAATCTAACCCAGCGTTTCCTTATAAACACAGAGATATGTAGAATCTAACCCAGCGTTTCCTTATAAACACAGAGATAAGTAGAATCTAACCCAGCGTTTCCTTATAAACACAGAGATATGTAGAATCTAACCCAGCGTTTCCTTATCAACACAGAGACATGTAGAATCTAATCCAGCGTTTCCTTAACAACACAGAGACATGTAGAATCTAACCCAGCATTTCCTTATCAACACAGACATGTAGAATCTAACCCAGCGTTTCCTTATCAACACAGAGACATGTAGAATCTAACCCAGCGTTTCCTTAACAACACAGAGACTTGTAGAATCTAACCCATTGTTTCCTTATCAACACAGAGACTTGTAGAATCTAACCCAGCGTTTCCTTATCAACACGCAGACATGTAGAATCTAACCCAGCGTTTCCTTAACAACACAGAGACATGTAGAATCTAACCCAGCGTTTCCTTAAAAACACAGAGATATGTAGAATCTAACCCAGCGTTTCCTTAACAACACAGAGACATGTAGAATCTAACCCAGCGTTTCCTTAAAAACACAGAGATATGTAGAATCTAACCCAGCGTTTCCTTAACAACACAGAGACATGTAGAATCTAACCCAGCGTTTCCTTATCAACACAGAGACTTTTAGAATCTAACCCATTGTTTCCTTATCAACACAGAGACTTGTAGAATATAACCCAGCGTTTCCTTATCAACACGCAGACATGCAGAATCTAACCCAGCGTTTCCTTAACAACACAGAGACATGTAGAATCTAACCCAGCGTTTCCTTAACAACACAGAGACATGTAGAATCTAACCCAGCATTTCCTTAACAACACAGAGACATGTAGAATCTAACCCATCGTTTCCTTATCAACACAGAGAGAGATGTAGAATCTAACCCATCATTTCCTTAACAACACAGAGATACATAGAATCTAACCCAGCGTTTCCTTAACAACACAGAGACATGTAGAATCTAACCCATCGTTTCCTTATCAACACAGAGAGAGATGTAGAATCTAACCCATCATTTCCTTAACAACACAGAGATACATAGAATCTAACCCAGCGTTTCCTTAACAACACAGAGATACGTATAACCCAGCGGCCGGGATGGAGCCAAAGGAAGCAAAGGAGGGAAAACAATAGAAAGTGAAAGGGGTGAGTAGTGGACAAAAAACAGGAATATGGGAGAGAGTTTAAGAGAGGGAAAAAGAAAAGAGGAAAATGGGGAGAGAGTTTGAGAGAGGGAAAAAGAAAACAGGAAAATGGGAGAGAGAGTTTGAGAGAGGGAAAACACAAACAGGAAAATGGGGGAGAGAGTTTGAGAGAGGGAAAAAGAAAACAGGAAAATGGGGGAGAGAGTTTGAGAGAGGGAAAAAACAAACAGGAAAATGGGGGAGATAGTTTGAGAGAGGGAAAAACCAAACAGGAAAATGGGAGAGAGAGTTTGAGAGATGGAAAATAAGCTGCAAAAAGAGGGTGGTAAGAGGGGAGAGAGAAAAGCAGGCGGGATAAAGAAAATGGAAGGAGTATGAAAGAAATGAAGAAAGAAAGAAATTAAACAAACCAAAAAAAGAAAGGGGAAAGAAAGAAAAAAAAGAGGGAAAAATAAGAAATATGGTGTGAGAGAAATGTGATGTTTCTAACACCTTCCTTCCATCTTCTCAGATGGAGCCCAGGGATCCATTAGTGCATGGTGGGAGAGAGGTGGGGGTCCATTAGGAGGAGAGGAAGAGGAGAGGAGAGGAGAGGGGAGGAGAGGAGAGGAGAGGAGAGGAGAGGAGAGGAGAGGAGAGGAGAGGAGAGGAGAGGAGAGGAGAGGAGAGGGGAGGAGAGGGGTCAGGGGTAATAGGAGCATCATCTCACACCCGATTAAACACACACACACACACACACACACACACACACACACACACACACACACACACACACACACACACACAAATCACGAAATCCAACCAAACCTAAACTCAGTGTACCAAGACAATCTGTTGAGCAGGGTGTGAGAGAGGATGACAGAGAGTGAAGGCCATTTGATTCTTTTGGATCGTTTCCTTACTTCCTTCTTTTCTTCTTTTTTCATGTCCAAACAGTTTAAGAGTGATGAGTCTCCTCTGCAGCTAAACACAAACGCTTCTGATTATAGCTTTATACTTTCCGATTTAAATTCTTCTTTCATCAAAACCCCTTAAAGGTCTGCCTTTCTAACTAGTATATTAAGATGAAGGTCTTGTTAAGACAAACCAGCACCTCAACGTCAACACGAGCCCTATTATCCAGAATGGAAAATTGATCCTCTCATCCTGCGCTCTAATGTGCTGATAAACGAATAATTGAATAAACGCTATAAGTAATTAACTTTAACATATTTGTATTTATATATTTGCATTTCATTGAACTGACGCTTAATTCTGTCTTTTGTAGAATGTTATCACTGTTGATGACAAAGTCACCTTGTAAAATAACCTCTCGGCAGCCGACACCACTCTTTTTTTGTCCTTTGATCGTGTCTTACCTATCAGTGTTATAATAGTCAACAGTAAGCTGCTGAGAAACCGACCCTCGCGCGGGACTCTCCATCCTATCGCCTCTGCCACCAGGTGATGCGCGTGGCTTCTCGCCTGCAGACACGCGGTGAGGTGTATCCGCCGGGACGTTGGCAGGGCACAACGGTAACTCCACGAGAGCAGATCTGTCCGGTCCCATAATTAGTATGCCACACGAGTTTCACTGGTGTCTCCCACCGCAAGAGCATGAGACCCGACAGATGCACAGGCTGCGCGTGTCCTTTTCAACGAACTGAAGTGGAAATTAGGGAGCGTGACCTTCGTCCTCCGTAAATTTATTTGAAAGACGTCCGTGAGCACAAACAAACAACTTTATTAAAATTAAAGGGTTCTCGACCTTAAAATAAATCCCTACTGCCCACAACCGAAAACCAACGTGAAAAACCGACCACACCATCCCATATTCCAAAGAAAAGGCGGATTGAACTTGAAGGCGCCTGCAGTGCCACGTGCCACCCCGCAGAGTCACCCCTGGAGATTGGGGTGACAAAAAAAAAATCCATCATCCATTTTTAAATGATTTACCTCCATTATCACATTCTCTGTAGTACGCACGCATGTGCGCACGCGCGCACACACATGGGCTGAAACCAATGGCCTGGCTGAGCAAAGCGCCCGCGCCCGCACGCACACAGCTCTCTTGGGTGTGAGATTGAAAGATTGATGTGTATGTTTGACAGATGACAGATTCAGGCATCATTGTTAATGCCTATAGACTTACTTACTCGCGCATTTGGCTGTGGGGAGTTAACAGCACTCAGCTGCGCGTGTCTCCCATTCATCAAAATAACATGGCTCCAAATAGGAAGAAACAACATGACAAAGCACGTTGTGTTTTGGTGCTGCCTCCAGTAAGCGACTCGTTAGTGCTTTTGTTCCTCCGCTGGATATTATTCAGACACAACATGAACAGCCACACGAGGCTAGCGTGGGCGCGCGCGCACACACACGCACACACACACACACACACACACACACACACACACACATACACGTGAACGCACGCACATAAGCACACACACACACACACACACACACACACACACACACACACACACACACACACACAAACACACACGCACACGCAAACACACCTAGAGAGCACCTGGAAAGTTTAGGAACATTAAAGCAGCAGGTGTAGATTAAAAGTCTGTGTACTTATGTTTGACTGCTTTCTGCTTCAAATAAATCCTTCCAGCAAGCTGGCCGCCATTACACTCCAGCATCATAGCCTACAACAAATCATGGATTGAAGGGACTTATAATGATGACAGTATAGACACACACACACACACACACACACACACACACACACACACACACACACACACACACACACACACACACACACACACAGACTTAGCCTACACACACACTCACACAGGTGAACACATAGCCTAGCTGTGTCCATTACATCTGCCGTTACAACAGGTGGCTTTGGCTTATTATCTCCAACCAAACGTCAACGTACGACCAGGAGCCCTCGAGACAAACTGCCGCCTAAACGATGACTGGCCACAGTATTATTACAATATAAAAATATGAAACAAATAGCGAGAAAAGAAGATAAGCTCATTGGTAATGGAGCGGACTAGTCGTTGTGATGTTAATGAGTACCTGTTAAATGGTGATTCCGGTTAATGAGTACCTGTTAAAGGGTGATTCTGGTTAATGAGGACCGCAACCCCTCGGCCAGTTCAACGTCGGCAGGTGATGCTGAACAAAAAAAATCTTTCGAAACGCCGAAGACTGTTGTCTCTCCCGCATCAAGTAGACGTGCTCCAGAGCCAAATAAATAACTAAAGCTCCTGCTGTTTCCAGACTACAGCTACATGCCAACCGTCCAAACTGTCAGCTTTGTTTTAAATTCTCAAAATCCTACTCGCCAGGTGCGTCGCCGTGCGATTTTTTCTTCTACTCTCTCTTCGCTCAGCTCAGACCTATAGGAATGGCCACTCATCCGTCTACATTTCTCAAATCGCCATATCTGACACTTGGGGAGATGGTACGCGGCAACTAATCTTCTTCTCCAGATCCCCCTCCCGATGATTCACCCCGCGGCACAGACGGACGCCACCTTGCCGCCCACGGCTCCAGAGAAGCGGTGTGCCCGGCTCTATAAATCTTAGACCAAATGTTCTCAATTAAAGGCAAAGTGACAAACAAGTATTTGCGCAAGGGGGAACTAACGCCCTTTTAAGCGTGAACACGAATCGATAAAACAGCAGTCTTAGGAGGGTGGGCTGTAGATAAGAGGGATCTCCCGCTGCTCACGGTGCGTTTGTTCTCTCACGTTGACAGCGTTAACCCATTTAACGGCTGGATCCTGAAAGGGAGGGGTGTCGCTCCTGTGGGCAGAGGTGTAAACTAGGTGAGCGCAAACTTGTGATGCCAACCCACTGAAAGTCCTGCCTCCATCCTCATTGTGTGTGAGTGCGCGCGCGCGCGCGTGCGTGTGTGTGATGCTGCGAAAGGCGTTCAAACAACAATCATAAGTTAGTGATCCACTCAATCAATATAGCCTGAGGAAACGCACCAAATTCCCTTGGGTGAAAAAACGTGTTCTTTCAGCAATCCCTTCGCACTGCTAACACATTTTGGATGAATTAATAAATACCCTTTTTGTGGTGCTTCGGAAATTACATCAACCCCCCCCCGACACACACACACACACACATACACAAAGTCTAAACAGAAACAACTGCATTAGAACCCATTTATTTCACTGCCGATGACCCATTTCGGGATAGCAACTGTAGGGAAGTCTCCTCTTCATTAACTCAAACACAGGATTGCAAGACCAGGATAATACCGCTGCGTTCCACTGGCATCGCACATACATTCAATCTTGGCTAATTATATCTAGCTGGATCTTTTCATCTCGTCTCGTGGGAAAACACTAAGCCGTATGCTCCTATACCCCTTGAACGCGGCTATAAGAGCAGCATACCGCCTTTCGGGGCGTTTCTATAATTAAAAAGCCATTTATTTACCAATTTCACATTCCAATTCAGTTCTATTTGCCCACAAATGGCAATGGGGGTAATTTGCGGTTTGGCGCTGTTTGTATACCTTTCGGGGTCCTTAATAATGTCATAAAACGACTTGATCGTCAAAGGAACTTAGAATTAGGCCGACTTGGAATCATTTCAAGCAGACGTCTGCTTTTCCGTATTGTTGCAGTCATACAAAACCGTAGGAGGGACTGTCAGAGAAAAGATACCGCGGAAGAAAAAGTTGGATATTTAGAATATTTCAAACGGTGAAACGACAGATCTGTATACATGTCTGCCATTAGCCAAGGTACTAGAGACCCAGACATGACTGTTGGATATATCTGGATTTCTTTGAGAGGCGTTTCTCTCTTTTGGGCTGGGGGGAAAAAGCGTCACATTTTACTTATGTCAGACTAGACTCAGCCCTCCGAAGTTAGAAACTCCAGACAGATTGCGTGGAGGGAACGATTTTGTTCGCTGTCCATGGTGCTGAATTGCCTCCTCCGGCTAGAATGCTTTCCAATCTGTCTGACTGCGACTAGACATACAGAGAAGATTAACTCAAAATGCAACCTCGTCCATTTCCTGCGGATCTGGTTTACCTTCAGCTTTCTGTGAACTTAGTTCCAAAAAGTTAGGTGCAAGGAAATGGACAATTTAGCCGAACCTCAGGCCAAGTAAAATGTAGGCCCTAATGTGCTTTTGAAAAGGACATTTCGCTGTCCGTGGTGCTGAAAAGATTTCGATCAGTGCGTTGGACACAAAAGGATGACACAAATTCGAGGTTTAAGTTGTTAGTTGTAGACGCTTAGAAGGGTTGTGTTGTCTTGGAAGGGTTGTGTTGTCTTGGAGGCTGTTGAATTCAATAGGCATTTCAAGGTTTAAGTTGTAAGTTGTAGACGCTTAGAAGGGTTGTGTTGTCTTGGAAGGCTTGTGTTGTCTTCGAGGCTGTTGAATTCAATAGGCATTTCCGTTCTAGTTTTTCTAAATCTATGTTGGCGCTATCGTTACGCAGCTAAATCAGTTCGTTGAGGCCAGTTTTTCTTGCCCAGCTGCCGCCGCGCGCTGTCTGGCCATCACCCTGGAGACGACAGCTGCGTGCAGGTAGCAGAGAAGGTGATAATCAAAATCTCACGCTGGGTCCAACATATTTTCCCCGTGTTCCGCCCAACCGAAAAAATAAATAAAAAAACAAAGAGACCAATTTACTGAATAAGTCACCTGCTCTGCATACTGATGGTTATTGAGTTCATGATGTAGCACTTGCTAGCTTACTATATTGGCGGGGATAATGTTTTAGACATTTGTGCCTAGTCATTGCCTGGGCAAGACATCAGGTTCTAAACGGCTGTGGGCTTTTGTGCCGTCAGGTACCAACCCCACTCTTTTACAAATAAATGTCAAAGTGCCACATCCCAGATTCTGTCTAAGCTGCTAATAATACTCCATGTTCAAAGCAATAGACGTAGATTCATCTCTTAAATTCCCCCCTCATCTTACCCCCGATCATCAGTTAGCCTTCAAAAGCACTCAAACTGACAGCTCCGGAATCAAAGATCCCCCATTGATTCTAGTCTCGCTCCATTAAGCCGTATTGAGTTGAACATCTGCTAACCCTTTTCAAAGCAGAGGTGCTATCCTGACGAGCATCTCAAGAGCAACATCAAGGGCAACCGTGAGATGAAACGACACGAGCGTTTACCGCTCACACACACACACCCCTTCCCCACGGACCTGCTGCCCAAGAACCCTGCTCTAAAACGATCAATACTCTCCTCCGCCATTAGAATGACATATAGCATTCTAACAAAATCACGGTCTCATGCTCCGTGAAATGTTGTCCTCTGTATACAATACATAATTCACTTCCTCAACAAGGTCATTAAAAGAATGACTGGCAAAAAATTGTGCCTCTGCCAAATATAATATGGTCAGGTCTGAAAATTATTACATAATAGCTTAATTGGTCAGGTGGGACCAAATCTTTTATGAATATCAATAACAATAATTGTATAATTTATAATATTCTGGCCCTTTGGACCTTTGTCTTATGCACTGATGTCTTAATATTCAAGGCAGCAGCTTCTTTTAATTTGTTGTAAAGTGCCAAACTCCCTTTGAGGTATCGTCATGAATTAATAAAAGACCCAGGAGGTGGAGGAGGACAAGGAGGACAAGGAGGAGGAGGACGAGCAGGAGGAAGAGGAGGAGGAGGAAGAGGTTGAGGAGGAGGAGGAGGATGAGGAGGAGGAGGAGGAAGAGGTTGAGGAGGAGGATGAGGACCAGGAGGAGGAGGACCAGGAGGAGGAGGAGGAGGAGGACCAGGAGGAGGAGGAGGAGGAGGGAGGAAGAAGAGACAGAGAAGCAGGAGGAGGAGCAAGAGGAGGAGGAGGAGAAGGAGGAGGAGGAGGAAGAGGGGCAGGACGAGGAGGAGGAGGAGCAGGAACAAGAGAAGGACGAGGAGGAGGAGGAGGAGGGGCAGAAGGAGGAGGAGGAGGAGGACCAGGAGGAGGAGGAGGAGGAGGAGGAGGAAGAAGAGACGGAGAAGCAGGAGGAGGAGCAAGAGGAGGAGGAGGAGAAGGAGGAGGAGGAG
>CM030172.1:340000-345000 GCA_017639675.1 Aplochiton taeniatus
CCCCAGGCAACCGGAGGATTCTACCAGTGTGTGTGTGAGTCAGCACATCTATCCGTGTGTGCGTGCATGTGTGTGTGTGTGTGAGAGTATAAGAGAGAGATGATAGGAGAGAGAAATAATTTGGGATAAATTGTGAAAGCGAGCGAGAGAGAGTGAAATATAGACTGGAAAATATTGAGACAGACAGTGAGGGTACATGAGAGAGAGAGAGAGAGAGAGAGAGAGAGAGAGAGAGAGAGAGAGAGAGAGAGAGAGAGAGAGAGAGAGAGAGAGAGAGAGAGAGAGAGAGAGAGAGTGAAATATAGACTGGAAAATATTGAGACAGAGAGAGAGAGAGAGAGAGAGAGAGAGGTAGAGAGAGAGAGAGAGAGAGAGAGAGAGAGAGAGAGAGAGAGAGAGAGAGAGAGAGAGAGAGAGAGAGAGAGAGAGAGAGAGAGAGAGAGAGAGAGAGAGAGATGTTTGTTTGGAGAGCATCATTTTGTGGCAGCATACACCATAAAGTAAGGTGAGCCCTGGATATTGAATAATAATAATACTTTTTAATAATAAATAAATGAATGAATAAGATGGATGGGTGATTCCACAGGACCCACATTAAGGGAGATCAATTGGAGAATGGAGTCACAGAGACAACCAGGTTACTGTCTCCCAGTATTCCCATCATCACATCCTTACTGGTAGGACAGCTTCAGGTTATTGTCTACCAGTATTCCCATCATCATGACCTTACTGGTAGGACAGCTTCAGGTTATTGTCTACCAGTATTCCCATCATCATGACCTTACTGGTAGGACAGCTTCAGGTTATTGTCTCCCAGTATTCCCATCATCATGACCTTACTGGTAGGACAGCTTCAGGTTATTGTCTACCAGTATTCCCATCATCATGACCTTACTGGTAGGACAGCTTCAGGTTATTGTCTCCCAGTATTCCCATCATCATGACCTTACTAGTAGGACAGCTTCAGGTCATTGTCTCCCAGTATTCACATCATCACATCCTTACTGGTAGGACAGCTTCAGGTTATTGTCTCCCAGTATTCCCATCATCATGACCTTACTGGTAGGACAGCTTCAGGTTACTGTCTACCAGTACTGTCTACCAGAGAGACATAGAGTCATAGAGTCATAGAGTCAGAGAGTCAGAGAGTCAGAAAGTCATAGTCAGAGAGTCATAGAGTCATGTACTTTATGTACTTTAGAGTTTGTAAAGAGGACAGCAATGAAAATGTATTCTGGCACATGGTCATAGGTTTCCCTACTACAAACCAATGACACACACACACTCACACACACACACACACACACACACACACACACACACACTCTCACACACACTCACACACACACACACACACACTCTCACACACACACACACACACACACACTCTCACACACACGTGCGCGCGCGCCACTAATCATCTCTCACAGTCCTCTGAGAAGTTTAATTAAAAGATGATTAGATTATTTTTTCATTTGTGACACGATAATTCAGATGGCTCCTCCTGTGCTTTCCGGCAGACTCAGAAGAATAACACGGTTACTGGTTACTGTGGAACACAAACATACTAAGACCCACACCACACCAAATATCACACAGTGCAGTTCACACACACAATGCGACACAGTGCAGACCACACACACTACCACACTCAGTGTGTGTGGTCTCTACACACCAACTAGTTTCAGAAGTCACCATGCAGTGTTTTGGCTTCGGGCGTGAAACATATGGAACGTGAAATTTAATTGGAATATATTTGGCTCCAAAAATTCCTTGGATAAGGCTGTGGCTATTTTTAAACGTGCAAACCCTTCCAATCTGCCTAGGCCCAGAAGTTTGATTTGGAACCCATACATTGTTTCTGACCCCCGTTGGTACGAAGTTTGATTTGGAACGGAGCCCATAGATTGTTTCCGACCCCCGTTGGTATGAAGTTTGATGTGGAACGGAGCCCATAGATTGTTTCCGACCCCCGTTGGTACGAAGTTTGATATCTCGCCAGGTCCTAGTGGTCATCTCGTTCATTTCCAGACCGTTGTCGTCTCAAGCTTGTTCTAACGTCTATGGTAGAAGTCCTATGAAGTTGTTCTAACGTCTATGGTAGAAGTCATATGAAGTTGTTCTTACCTCTATGGTAGAAGTCCTATGAAGTTGTTCTTACGTCTATGGTAGAAGTCCTATGAAGTTGTTCTAACGTCTATGGTAAAAGTCCTATGAAGTTGTTCTAACGTCTATGGTAAAAGTCCTATGAAGTTGTTCTAACGTCTATGGTAAAAGTCCTATGAAGTTGTTCTAACGTCTATGGTAAAAGTCCTATGAAGTTGTTCTAATGTCTATGGTAAAAGTCCTATAATCGATATGGAACTACAGTGTAAATCCTTTTACTTACAGCCAATAACAGCCAGAGCCGCATCTCAAAGCAGGCCTTATAGGAAGGGCCTGGAATAGAAGTTTATAGTCAATAATGCATGGATGGTGACACAGATATTATGACACATCTTCTTCTGGTGGTACTCTGCCTCAAGTTACCCCTCCTTCCTCTCTTCCTCTTCCTCCTCCCTCCTTCCTCTCTGTCTAATACTTACCTCCCTTCCCTTTCTCTCTCTCTCCTTCCTCTCCTCCCACCCTCCTCTCTTCCTCTTCCTCCTCTCTCTCTGTCTAATACTTACCCCCTTCCTTTTCTTTCTCTCTCTCCTTCCTCTCCTCTCCTCCTTCTCTTGATCTTTGCCTCCCATTTTTTGTCCTCCTTTTTATCTTCCTCCTCCTTCTTTGATGTTCTTACTTCCCCCTGATCCCTTCTTTCCATCTTCTCTGTTCTCTCTCTCTCCTCCTCCTTTTCTCTCTCCAGTGTCCCTGTCTGGCACCCACCATTCCCCCCCTCTCTCCTCCTCTTCTGCTCTCCCCACCTGACACTCCCCCCATCACCATTCCCTCCTCCTTCCCTCTCCTCTTTCGTCTGACACCCTTTATTCCCTTCTTCACCCTCTCCTTCCCTCTCCTCCTTCCCTCTCCTGTCCTCCTCCTTCATTCTCTCCTCTCCTCCTGGAGTGTGTGAATAAGTGATGAGTGTCTTGGCACCAGCATCTCTTTGTTGTGTTTTTGGGAGACAGTGACAGTAGAAAAACTACGACTGGGAAAATTAATATTTTTGCCAAAGGGCATAAACTCACAACCGTTCTAAAACCCTCTGAACAGAAACACAAGCACTTAAGAAACACACACACACACACACACACACACACACACACACACACACACACACACACACACACACACACACACACACACTTAAGTGTGTAGAGCCAACAGCTCACACACACAGAGAGCATCCCTAGTGAGCTATGGTGAGTCACGGCTGTCTGTAATTAAATAACGTTAAATTGATTTAAAGTAAATGAAACATCGCTGAGCAGCAGATGACAGAAAAGGGGAGAAATTGAGGTAGAGAGAGAGGGAGGGAGGGAGGGAGGGAGGGATGAGACATAAAAAAAGGAAAAAAAAAGTGAGACAAGGTCAAAGAAAGTGAGAGAGAAGAGTAGAGGGGGAAATGGAGGATTGATAGAAAGATGGAACGGGGGATGGGGGATGATGGGGGGATGGAGAGGAAGAGACAGAGGAGAGCAGAAAGAGAGAAGAAAGAGAGAGAGACAAGAAAGAGAGAGAGAAGAAGGGGAGAAAAGGAGAAAGGAGAAAGAACAGGACACTCCTGCATAATAACCTGGAGGCAAAAATACATATTTCAAAAGGTTATAACTATATGAATCAAACCGGGAGTGATTATACAAAGATACATATTTCAAAAGGTTATAACTATATGAATCATTCCGGGACTGAGTATACAAAGATACATATTTCAATAAGGTTATAACTATTTGAATCATTCCGGGACTGAGTATACAAAGATACATATTTCAATAAGGTTATCTGCATGAATAAAACATGGGGAAAGAACAAAAGATAAAACAAAGTACAGACAGAATTTACCTCTGAACTAAAGACTCTGGATTGTATAAGCCAGGCTCTCTCTCTCTTTTCAACACTGGAAGTGTGTTTAAACACAATTAGAGTATTTTGAATCTTGTTTCGGTATCGAGCAAATTGCTTTTTCTTAAAGCAAACCAAAAGGGTGTCAAGCAAGAAACTGGCACTTATTTCTTTTCTTAAACGTAAATGTCAAGTTTAAAGTGTCCCACTCTGTCCAGTGGATAGGATCTAATGACATGCTAATGCCATGCTATGACACTTAATGACATGCTAATGATATGCTATGACACTCAATTATATGCTAATGATATGCAATGACACTTAATGATATGCTAATGATATGCTATGACACTTAATGATATGCTAATGATATGCTATGACATTCAATGATATGCTATGACACTCAATGACATGCTAATGATATGCTATGACACTTAATGACATGCTAATGATATGCTATGACACACTCCTCCCTCCCTCCCTCCCTCCCTCCCTCCCTCCCTCCTGCCTCTCTAACTCCCTCCCTCCCTCCATCCTCCCTCCCTCACTCCCTCCCTCCCCCATCTCATTCCAGCAGACTCTCCCCCCCTTCTCCTCCAGCTATTATCTGGACACCCAGTCGGCCATCATTCTCCCCATCTCACCTGGGGAGGAGGAGGCCAGAGCTGCTGGAGGGGGGGTCTTTATCACCGTGACGATAGGGCTGTCAGGCACCGGATTGATGGGTCAGGGGAATCCGATTGGCCCAGAGAACAGAATAGGGAACAGTCATCATCATCATCTACACTAGAGGGAGGGAGGGAGGGAGGGAGAGAGAGAGAGAGAGAGAGAGAGAGAGAGAGAGAGAGAGAGAGAGAGAGAGAGAGAGAGAGAGAGAGAGAGAGAGAGAGAGAGAGAAAGGAGGAAGAGGGAGAGATAGATACATAGATATATTTACATATAGAGAAAGAGAGAGAGATTTCTTATTAGTAGTTGTTTGATGTCCAGAACTACACCAAGCTCAGTCCCTGATACCC
>CM030172.1:355000-450000 GCA_017639675.1 Aplochiton taeniatus
CAGGGGACCGGTGGAAGAGAGAGGTGCCCCTTGGCATGCTGGGACCTGTAGTGCCTTGTGGCATCTGGGGACCTGCGGTTCTCCCTTTTAATCGCTGCTGCCCAAGGAAGTAGGCCACTGCCATATAAGGAGAGATGGGGAGGGAGGGAGGGATGGAGGGAGGGAGAGAGAGAGAGAGAGAGGGATGGAGGGAGAGAAGGAAAGAGGAGGGCTTATAGAGAGAAGAAGAGCGAGGCAGGATGAGGGAGAGGCAGGCAGAAAAAAAGGGAGTGAGAGAGGAAGGAAGGTGGGGGGGAGAGAGAGAGAGAGAGAGAGAGAGAGAGAGAGAGAGAGAGAGAGAGAGAGAGGGGGGGGGGGGGAAGAAAAGAAGAAAGAAAAATGTCACTGGCTTCGACTAAATTTGCAACACAAACACACACACACACACACACACACACACACACGTAAACACTGCTGCCAAACACACACACACACACACACACACACACACGTACACACTGCTGCCAAACACACACACACGTACACACTGCTGCCAAATCTCTGGTGATAAGATGAGCGGCCAGAGGATTTAGGAGAACAGGCCAAAATCCATAACAAAGGCGACACAGACACAGAGATACACTCTCTGGTGGCTTAGAGACACACACACACACACACACAATTTATTCACTCCCTTTTGGTCTTATTTCATACACTCTGGTGGCTTGGACACACACACGTACACACGCACACGCACACACGCACACACACAATTTATTCACTCCCTTTTGGTCTCTTATTTCATACACTCTCTGGTGGCTTAGACACACACACACACACACACACACACACACACACACACACACACACACACACACACACATTTCTTCTCTCTCTTTCTTTCTCCTACACTCCCTCCCTCCTTCACTTTTCATCTCTAACTTTATTTCTTGTTTGCTCTCTCTCTCTCTCTCTCTCTCCACTCAAAAAGACAAAGATGAGCAAGGCCATATACTAACCTACATCAGGACTAAGGAACCAGCCCTGAGTTAGCACACTTCTAACCTACATCAGGACTAAGGAACCAGCCCTGAGTTAGCTCACTACTAACCTACATCAGGACTAAGGAACCAGCCCTGAGTTAGCACACTACTAACCTACATCAGGACTAAGGAACCAGCCCTGAGTTAGCTCACTACTAACCTACATCAGGACTAAGCCCTTGACCGGCCCTGAGTTAGAGCACTACTAACCTACATCAGGACTAAGGAACCAGCCCTGAGTTAGCACACTACTAACCTACATCAGGACTAAGGGACCAGCCCTTAACACACTACTAGCCCTTGGGGTGACGTTGCGAGGTAAATGTTGTGATTTCGACAGTCATAAAAGTTGCATACACAGACCCACTTCCTCTCTGACAGATCACAGAGCACCAGAACCGCATCCCATCAGGCATTACAGTTACAGGTGATCACAGAGCACCAGCATCCTGTCAGGCATTACAGTCACAGGTGATCACAGAGCACCAGAACAGCGTCCAGTCAGGCATTACAGTCACAGGTGATCACAGAGCACCAGAACCGCATCCCATCAGGCATTACAGTCACAGGTGATCACAGAGCACCAGAACAGCGTCCAGTCAGGCATTACAGTCACAGGTGATCACAGAGCACCAGCATCCTGTCAGGCATTACAGTCACAGGTGATCACAGAGCACCAGAACAGCGTCCAGTCAGGCATTACAGTCACAGGTGATCACAGAGCACCAGAGTCCAGTCAGGCATTACAGTCACAGGTGATCACAGAGCACCAGCATCCTGTCAGGCATTACAGTCACAGGTGATTACGAGGAATAGATTTAACCTTCATGTCTCCATGGTGATGAGCATCCCTGATGAAATGGCGACATCTGTACACAAACACAGTGAACAAGTGATTCCACACAGACACACACACAAAACACACACAGACACACACATACAGAAAACAAGTGAGCGAACACGCGAACGCACGCACGCACACACACACACACACACACACACACACACACACACACACACACACACACACACACACACACAAATTCTCTCTCTCAAGCAGTCTATTTTCTATCGTAGACACACAAACGCAGTCTTTAAATCTCTCTTTTCCACAAACATACACAGACAGACACAATGTTTCAGTCGGTCAAAACACACACACACACACTCTCTCTCAATGTGTGTGTGATCACAGAGCTGCTGTCTCCTAGAGGAACCACTGATGTTGCCCTCCACTGGCAGAAGTACAAAGATTCCAAACCCTCAACATGGCAGAGAACCAACTCTCAGTTCTTTAATATACGCAATATCATAACAAATGGTTCTATAATATACGCAATATCATGACAAATGGTTCTATAATATACATATTATCCTGACAAATGGTTCTATAATATACGCAATATCATGACAAATGGTTCTATAATATACGCAATATCATGACAAATGGTTCTATAATATACGCAATATCATGACAAATGGTTGTATAATATACATATTATCATGACAAATGGTTCTATAATACACACAATATCTTGACAAATGGTTCTATAATACACACAATATCATGACAAATGGTTCTTTAATATACACAATATCATGACAAATGGTTTTATAATATACTCAATATCATGACAAATGGTTGTATAATATACACAATATCATGACAAAGGGTTCTATAATATACATATTATCATGACAAATGGTTCTATAATATACACAATATCATGACAAATGTTAAAATAAGTATGCCATTTAGCAGAAAAAACTTGACATGAGTAAACAGAAAATTAAGATCTATGCATGTCTTCAGGATGATAAGGTCAGCTGATCCAGATTCTCACATACTGATTGGATGCAGGTTGGTTGCATAACGTGATGTCACTAATATAAATCTCTTCTGAAGAAGAATTATTTGAGAAGAAAACATTTGAAAATTACGTGAAAGTTTGAAGATTAATTTAAATAAAATAGTTTGTAAGATGTATCAATCCAGTCACAGAATAATAAGGCTGTGTTTTGCTGTAACTAGTGGCAGCTGGAGAGTCTATTTTACATTTCAAATCAGAGAAACAGGCCTTTGTGCAGTCAGAAAAAAAAGAAGATGGCCGATAATTGCACCCAAGGAGAATGGTCTTTATCAAATGAACATTCCTCTTGTCTTTAACATTTTAATTGAGGAGGGATTTCTGGTATATTTCCCCATCGGGTTTAGTCTCTCTCTCTGTTTTACGCATGCAAAGTTTGCACACACACACACACACACACACGCGCACGCACGCACGCACGCACACGCACTCAACACACACACACACACACACACACACACACACACACACAAAGAAGACAGATGGTAAAATTGGACCAATCTTCTGCTGCAGATGAAGTGGGTCTGCTAGCCTGACCTAGAGTCAGTTACACACACTATAAAGCCATGGTAACCCTAACCCTAACCTTAACTCTAACCCTAACCCTACCTCTAACTCTAGCCCTAACCCTAGCCCTAACCCTTACTCTAACCCTAACTCTAACTCTAACCCTAACTCTAGCCCCAACCCCAACCCTAACTCTAACCCTACTGCAGATGAAGTGGGTCTTCTAGCCTGAGTCAGTTACACACACTATAAAGCCATCGAGGTTTTCAAAGATAGGATGGGGATGGATACTGAAGAACAAACACACACACACACACACACACACACACAAGGTTTACGTAGACACGCACACATACGCATACACACACACGATCAATATCTCATTTAAAACAGCCAGCACCTTTGTTTGGGGCAGACCAATGCAGGAGAATACCCGACCTCCAAGTCCAATCAGAGACTCAGTGCTGGCAACAATGGCCACCGCAATGCCCCCCCCCCCCCCCCATCCTTCTTCAAAGCCCCTGTGTGTGTGTGTGGGTGTGTTTGTTTCAGCTTAGCTCAGTGTGTATGTGATTAGGTGTGAATGGTACGTGTTGAGGTGATTGTGTGTGTGTGTGTGTGTGTGTTGATAAATGTTTGTGTTGATATTGTGTGTGTGTGTGTGTGTGTGTGTGTATGTGTTTAGATAAGTGTTTGTGTTTATATAGTGTGTTTGTGTGTGTGTGTGTGTGTGTGTGTCAGCTCAACACTGTTGGCGATTCCCTCTGTGCTGGATTTGCATCTCAATATTAGAGTTTATTATCCAAAGAGCGTTCTCTAACACAAAGCACCATGAACAACACTGGATGCCCAAACCCCCCGCCCCTGTCTTCTCCCCCTCTCCTCCCCCTCCCCACCCCTTGCGGTCTGTGATCTCTGCAGTTGGTAGTCAAATAGAAAAAGGAGAAATAACAATGACCTTTAAGCTCAATGCCCAGTTTGTCCCCTCTGAGGTGCCATACCGGTTAACTCTTAACAGACTCCTCTGGGTTTGGCGTCCATGAGGAAACAGTCAACAGAGATCTAAAGATAGTGGCAATGTGACTGATGTCCGCAGCCTCACACACACACGTGCACATACACACACACCAAACCCCCTCTGGCAGAATGTTTCCATCTCCTGTAGATAGCTGTCAGTCAACCAATCAGTGCAGCCAACCAAGGGAGAAGTTTGACAGATAGAAGAATCCTATTGGACAGCATGACTGATTCCGGGCATTGACCCTGCCAATCACAGGTCACTGGTTCTTTGTTTATGCCTGTTTAAAGATTTCAACTGAAAAGTTAGAACACAAAAACAGACAGACAGAAGCATTAGTAGTAGTAGGATTACTTAAATTAGTATTGGCACTAGCAGCATTAGTATCAGTGGTATTAGTTCTAGTAGTATTAGTATTAGTACTAGTAGTACTAGCAGCATTAGTATTCATTCTAGTAGTACTAGTAGCATTAGTATTCATTCTAGTAGTACTAGTAGCATTAGTATTCATTCTAGTAGTACTAGTAGCATTAGTATTAGTACTAGTAGTACTAGTAGCATTAGTATTCATTCTAGTAGTACTAGTAGTATCAGCACTAGCAGCATTAGTATCAGTGGTATTAGTTCTAGTAGCATTAGTATTAGTACTAGTAGTACTAGTAGCATTAGTATTAGTACTAGTAGTACTAGTAGCATTAGTATTCATTCTAGTAGTACTAGTAGTATTGGCACTAGCAGCATTAGTATCAGTGGTATTAGTTCTAGTAGTATTAGTATTAGTACTAGTAGTACTAGTAGCATTAGTATTCATTCTAGTAGTACTAGTAGTATTGGCACTAGCAGCATTAGTATCAGTGGTATTGGTTCTAGTAGTATTAGTATTAGTAATACTAGTAGTATTAGTATTAGTACTAGTAGTTGTAGTAATATTACCACTAGTAGCATTAGTAGTAGTAGGATTAGTATTCTTTCTAGTAGTTCTAGTAGTATTAGTTCTAGTAGTACTAGTTCTAGTAGTACTAGTTTGTATTAGTTCTAGTAGTATCAGTACTAGTAGTATTAGTTCTAGTAGTACTAGTTCTAGTAGTATTAGTACTAGTTGTATTAGTTCTAGTAGTATTAGTACTAGTAATATTAGATCTTGTAGTATTAGTACTAGTATTACTAGTTCTAGTAGTATTAGTTATTGTAGTATTAGTTATTGTTGTATTAGTACTAGTAGTACTAGTTCTAGTAGTATTAGTACTAGTTGTATTAGTTCTTGTAGTATTAGTTCTTGTAGTACTAGTTGTATTGGTTCTAGTAGTATTAGTTCTAGTTGTATTAGTTCTAGTAGTATTAGTTCTTGTACTATTAGTTCTAGTAGTATTAGTTATAGTTGTATTAGTACTAGTAGTATTAGTTCTTGTAGTATTCGTTCTTGTAGTATTAGTTCTAGTAGTATTAGTTCTAGTAGTATTAGTTCTAGTTGTATTAGTTCAGGTATTAGTTATTGTAGTATAAATTCTTGTAGTATTAGTTCTAGTAGTATTAGTACTAGTTGTATTCGTTCGAGTAGTATTAGTACTAGTTGTATTAGTTCTAGTAGTATTAGTTCTAGTTGTATTAGTACTAGTAGTATTAGTTCTAGTTGTATTAGTTGACGTAGTATTAGTACTAGTAGAATTAGTTCTAGTAGTACTGGTAGTATTAGTACTAGTTGTATTAGTTCTAGTAGTATTACTTCTAGTAATACTAGTACTAGTAGTATTAGTACTAGTTGTATTACTTCTAGTAGTACTAGTTCTAGTAGTACTAGTACTAGTTGTGTTAGCTCTTGTAGTATTAGTTCTAGTAGTATTAGTACTAGTAGTATTAGTACTAGTTGTATTAGTTCTAGCAGTATGGCCCGCTAGCAACAGATGATCACTGTTCCAGGGGGTCGGCCATCTTTGTTTCACTGCCTCTTATCAGCAAACAACAAAAATACATTCACCAGGGCTGACTCAGGAGACGACACATTGTTAACACACACACACACACACACGCTTTATGATGCTTGATCTGGAGAATGATGCTTTATGATGCTTTATGATACTTTATGATGCTTGATATGGAGAATGATGCTTTATGATGCTTTATGATACTTTATGATGCTTGATATGGAGAATGATGCTTTATGATGCTTGATATGGAGAATGATGTTATATGATGCTAGATCTGATTTCTGTGCTGAACAAGGAACTTATTTCAGATCTTTATGCACTTCAACATCCCAAACCTCATTAATGCCACCTTCTCCCTCTCTGACCCTCTCCCTCCCTCTCTCGTTCTCTCTACCTCTCTCTCTGACCCTCTCCCTCCCTCTCTCATTCTCTCTACTTCTCTCTCTGACCCTCTCTCCCTCCCTCTCTCATTCTCCCTCCCTCTCTCTCAGACCCTCTCTCTCTATCTCTCTTTCTCTCTACCTCTCTACCTCTCTCTCTGACCCTCTCTCTCTCTCTACCTCTCTCTCCCTCTCTGACCCTCTCTCTTTCTCCCTCCCTCTCTCTCTGACCCTCTCTCTCCGTCTCATCTGTGCAGAATGTGATTACACTTCCTGATTGTGTAGCAGGTTTTCAGCCGGCCACTCTTTTGGGAAATAATTCCCCATGTCTAGTTAAATGCATCCTGCTGCTCCCTAAAAACCCTGCTGGTGGTAATCAGCGGGCCGGATGCCCCCAGAGAAGAGACACGTTGGTTCTCTGGCTTCATGGAGTTAAAATATAAAGGTGTAAACACGTTGATTCTCCAGCTTCATGGAGTTAAGATATAAAGGTGTGAACACGTTGGTTCTCTGGCTTCATGGAGTTAAGATATAAAGGTGTAAACACGTTGGTTCTCTGGCTTCATGGAGTTAAGATATAAAGGTGTGAACACGTTGATTCTCCAGCTTCATGGAGTTTAGATATAAAGGTGTGAACACGTTGGTTCTCTGGCTTCATGGAGTTAAGATATAAAGGTGTGAACACGTTGGTTCTCTGGCTTCATGGAGTTAAGATATAAAGGTGTGAACACGTTGGTTCTCTGGCTTCATGGAGTTAAGATATAAAGGTGTGAACACGTTGGTTCTCTGGCTTCATGGAGTTAAGATATAAAGGTGTAAACACGTTGATTCTCCAGCTTCATGGAGTTAAGATATAAAGGTGTAAACACGTTGATTCTCCAGCTTCATGGAGTTAAGATATAAAGGTGTGAACACGTTGATTCTCCAGCTTCATGGAGTTAAGATATAAAGGTGTGAACACGTTGATTCTCCAGCTTCATGGAGTTAAGATATAAAGGTGTGAACACGTTGATTCTCCAGCTTCATAGAGTTAAGATATAAAGGTGTGAACACGTTGGTTCTCTGGCTTCATGGAGTTAAGATATAAAGGTGTAAACACGTTGGTTCTGGTTCAATAATGGCCTCATAGATGACCACCTACCTGTATATGCTTTGTGTCCACAAAGCTTCAGAAGTTTAGTCTACAGTGCCCTCTTGAGGGAGAAAAGTGGCTGACACTTGCCATTAAAAACGCTGTGACCTCTTAGTTTCAACTAATAAATCATTATTTTTTCATGAGGTACTTTGAAGGATGTCGGCAATAGTTAGCAATATGAACAATCTTCTTTGTCAACTGCTCCCTTAACCACATATCTAGTATATACGGTGTTCATGTACAAATGTAACTAGAGATATAAGGGTTCTCCTTGTAAACATGAATGGATTGTTTTTAAAGTGACGTGTTTTATTAAGACAGTTTAATGTAATTAGCAGATGGGGAGGAGGATGAGGACAAGGAAGAGTAGAAAACAGGGATGGCTTCATTAACACAACATCAGGATTTCAGGTAATCACACATTCCAAACCAGTTTAAATAAAATTAAAAAAGACATACAGTTACTATTCTAATCAATATGTTCTGGTAAAAATAGAAACCATCACATTTGTGTTCGACTCATTTGACCACATGGCTTCAGAAAACGTTATGTACGGATATGTGTGAGGGTCTCAGATCAAACGCTACAAAGACATATCTGACAGACAGAATTCCTCTTCCATTTCGGAAGAATGTCTGGCCAGGCTGTGGTGTCACATCTGATTAAATTCTACAAGAGAATCTGTTCTTTCTTTCACACCTTGGCTAAGCACTCATAGACATTTGAGGAAGACCACTTCAGACTACAAATTAAACTGCCAATCATTTTCAATGAACTGTCACCCTCAGTTGATTGATTGAACAATGACAACACTGGCCCATATCTTTCAGGAAACTGTTCAAGCATTATTACAAACTTTCACAGAGGTGGAACAAAGGGTCAAAATAAAAGAAACTTTGAAAATGTTTCTCAGTCACTTTGTAGACACTTGTAAAATTGGAGTTTGTATTGGGTTTGGTAAACACCAAGTTTATGTATTTTCTTTGCGTTTACTACAAGAGTTTCTAAATCAACTTTCCATGATTGTGCGAACAAAACCTGACAGGACAGGTAAATAACATATTTTCCCTTTTTAACAGCCTGATCCTTCTCCTGGATAACAACAAAACAACCACCCAGCAGGAATCTTCTCCTGTACTGATGGCGTGTTGAGTGTGATGCTGAAACAATCAGCATCGGATAAATAATGAACTGATATTCCCGTGTGGCTCCAGTCCTAGCATACCACCCCCATGTGGCTCCAGTCCTAGCATACCACCTCCGTGTGACTCCAGTCCTAGCATACCACCTCCGTGTGACTCGTCCTAGCATACCACCTCCGTGTGACTCCAGTCCTAGCATACCACCTCCGTGTGACTCCAGTCCTAGCATACCACCTCCGTGTGACTCCAGTTCTAGCATACCACCCGTGTGACTCCAGTCCTAGCATACCACCCCTGTGTGGCTCCAGTCCTAGCATACCACCTCCGTGTGACTCCAGTCCTAGCATACCACTCCTGTGTGACTCCAGTCCAAGCATACCACCTCCGTGTGACTCCAGTCCTAGCATACCACCCCTGTGTGACTCCAGTCCTAGCATACCCCCCCTGTGTGGCTCCAGTCCTAGCATACCACCTCTGTGTGACTCCAGTCCTAGCATACCCCCCCTGTGTGACTCCAGCCCTAGCATACCACCTCTGTGTGTGACTCCAGCCCTAGCATACCCCCCCTGTGTGACTCCAGCCCTAGCATACCACCTCTGTGTGACTCCAGCCCTAGCATACCACCCTGGGCCTGAAGCAGGAAACACAGAGGCACTGAGAACAGTCTGTCTGAAGACCAAAAACAGACAAGAAAATGATTCAACAAAATAAGGATGAATATCTGGTTCCCTCTCAATAGCAATGTTCCATTACATATGTCGAAGTCAAACGCAAAAAAAGAGTCATTTTATAGATGATCTGGGACACATTTTCACTCAGGCCGCTCAGTAGACTGACGGAACAACAAGTAAGGTTTCATTTTATACAGTAGACTGACTTAATAGGCACTTCAGAACACGATGATGTAAAAACAAAACTTCAGTGAAACAAAAAAAAGAAACAATGTGTGTTTAAGGCACAGCAACAGTCTTTAAAGTCCCAAAAACAAAACATATATTGAAATGTCGTCTGATAAGAAAAATCCATTTAGCCTTTCTGGCTTTTAGTTGTTGTCGTGCTCCATGAGGAGGCAATAGTAATAAAGGTGGCACATACATGTTGCCCAGAGCAGAAGCCAACGCTAATATCAGGCAGCAACAAACAAACAACAAACACTGTAAATAACTTTATACACAGAGTGCATCACCGATGTTTATATATATTTTTTTTGCACTAGAGTTCTGACCTTAACTGGGCTGTGCTGGCCCAGATTAGTTTTAAGTCACATTGCTCATCCACAGCCTTTATTGAGAATAATGAACTGACCAATGTATGTTAGGTTCTATTTGTTAATGCAGTGTGAAAATACCTTAGGAAACTAGGTTTAGGTTTACAAAGGCCAGAGAGGACAGAGCTTCTCCCCTACCAAGCCTTCATCTCCAGAGCTCACTGTAGCTCTGCAGAGGATCTACAGGATAGGTTGTTGATTAGTTAGGCCTGGTGTTGCTACTGTAGAACATACCCATATATACATATAAATGTCTATGATCTACTGTGGCATCCTCAGGCCTAATTAATCAATGGCCTATCCTTCATCTCCAGAGTTAACTGTGGGTCTGCAGTAGATCTAGTGGCAACATCAGGCCTACCTAGTCAACTACCTATCAGCAGAACATCCCATGGATATGTAACAGATAGAACGGATTGTAAATTATGCAACATCGGGCTTAACTACTGATCTTTATGCCATCAAGCACGCCACTTTCTCACCCACGCAACTACCTTTTAAAGACACGCTTTAAAACCTACCTTTTAAAGACAGGCTTTTAAAAACGACCTTTTAAAGACAGGCTTTAAAAACAACCTTTTAAAGACCCGCTTTAAAAACGACCTTTTAAAGACAGGCTTTAAAAACGACCTTTTAAAGACAGGCTTTAAAAACTACCTTTTAAAGACAGGCTTTAAAAACCACCTTTTAAAGACAGGCTTTAAAAACTACCTTTTAAAGACAGGCTTTAAAAACCACCTTTTAAAGACCCGCTTTAAAAACAAGCTGTAATGAAATGTATTTACCCCTTGATAACATAAATAGGTTTTGTTGCCACTATGGGAGAAATGCTGCTGCAGAAATCACTGAGGCGGTCACATTTGTTCTCCGCGCACCAGGTCCTCCTGGCATTCATTCTGATGTGATGTGAGATCAACGTGGGAGAAGACTTTACACTTTCAGGATTGGCTTACTCTTTATAAAACAGTAAAAAAAAAAAAAACATCCGATACACATACACACTGACCCATCTATCAAAAGCACTGCCCAAAAGCGTCGGATGATTGACAGCCACATAGCACCTCATAACTCATTGTTATATTAACACATTGTTTACACAAAGTAAAATAAATGTGTGTAATGTAGCTAAAGACACACTTGGCATGATAGCATGTGCAGTGTGTACTGTAGCTGAAGACACAATTAGCATGATAGCATGTGTAGCTGTGGACACACTTAGCATGATAGCATGTGAAGCGTAGTGGAAGACACATTTAGCATGATAGCATGTGCAGTGTGTAGCATAGCTGAAGACACATTTAAAATGATATGTGCAGTGTGTAGCGTAGCTGAAGACACAATTAGCATGATAGCATGTGTAGCGTAGCGGAAGACACTTAGCATGATATCATGTGTAGCATAGCGGGAGACACATTTAGCATGATAGCCTATGTAGCGTGTAGAGTGGCTAAAGACACACTTAGCATTGATAGATAGGCTGATCACCTGTGCTATGATGTAAAGTCTCTAGAAAGCACATTGTCTTTAAGTGTGTTTGTGTGTGTGTGTGTGTGTGTGTGTCTGTGTTTCCTTTTTCAAGGGAAAAAAACAATAAAATAAAATAAAAGCACTTAGGCACATCTTGGTTAAGAGGAAGCAAACATTGAAGTCCCGTACTTTCTCCCTGTTTTGACCAACGGTAGTTGGATCACACTTCCTCAAAGAACGCCATCTGGGCCATGTAGGCAGAGTTTCTCTACAAAAGAGAAGAAAAAACAACAGCAGTTAACTTCAGCTAGTATTAACTGCAGTAGTGTTCAGGTGCTTTATGGAGAAAAAAATCTATGAACAATTAGACAGGTAAGAGGGCTCACATTGCTGGGAGGTATGTAGGGGGGCTCACATTGCTGGGAGGTATGTAGGGGGGGCTCATATTGCTGGGAGGTATGTAGGGGGGCTCATATTGCTGGGAGGTATGTAGGAGGACTCATATTGCTGGGAGGTATGTAGGAGGACTCATATTGCTGGGAGGTATGTAGGAGGGCTCACATTGCTGGGAGGTATGTAGGAGGACTCATATTGCTGGGAGGTATGTAGGGGGGCTCATATTGCTGGGAGGTATGTAGGAGGACTCATATTGCTGGGAGGTATGTAGGGGGGGCTAATATTGCTGGGAGGTACGTAGGGGGGCTCAGACATAAGGCTTTAAAAAAAAAAGGCTTATTTCCACAAAGCGGTCTGTATCAGTTTGTTATGTATCGGAACGGTTATTTCACGTGTCCATTGGCAAAAGTTCCACTCCGTCCTGGTTTTTGCTCCCCTTCTGTTGAGGTTCCTAGCACACTGAACCTTCTGTTGAGGTTCCTAGCACACTGAACCGTCTGTTGAGGTTCCTAGCACACTCAACCTTCTGTTGAGGTTCCTAGCACACTCAACCTTCTGTTGAGGTTCCTAGCACACTGAACCGGTATGGAAAGGTGGAGCTCACACAGGGTGGACCGGTGATGGGCCAACAGAATCAATAAACAAACCTGCCATTTTAAAATATCTGATTGATTACGACGGAGACTAAACCAATATAAAAACACCTCACCACAAAGGCACGTTCTTTTTTATAATACTTGTCCTGCTGGAAGATCAGTAGACATCAGCAGTTTTAGTTTCCTGGCAGAGGGAGCCAGATTCAGATTTAAAATGTCCTGGTATTTCATGGAGTTCATGATGCCATGTACCCTAACAAGGTTCCCAGGGCCTTTGGAGGACAGCCCCACAACATCACGGAACCTCCACCATACTTAACAGTGGGGGTCAGGTTCTTTTCGGTATAGCCATTCCTTCTTTTTACGCCAAACTCACCTTGAGTGTTTGTTGCCAATAAGCTTTTTTTTTTCCATCTGACCATAGAACACGGTTACTGTCAAAGTTCCAGTAGCATTTAGCAAACTCCAGGCGCTTACGTTTGTGGTGAAATGACAGGAAAGGCTTTTTTCTGGCATGCCTTTCAAATAATTTGTTGGCATCGAGGTGGCGTCTAATGGTAGTTTTGGAGACTTGATGACCCCAAGATGCTACTTTCCTCTGTAATTCTCCAACAGTGATCCTTGGGGATTGTTGTGCCTCTCTTACCATCCTCCTTACTGTGTGTGGGGTCAAAAGAAACATGGGTCCTCTTTTTTAAGTATAGCCCTAACGGTAGATATGGGCATTTTCAGGTAAGTAGCTATTTTTCTATAGCCATGCCCTGACTTATGAAGCTCAACACACTTTTCCCTCATTTGATTTGTGTGCTGTCTTATCTTTCCCACATTGATGTATGAAAGGGAATATGGCCTGTGTCATCTCATATTTATACCCCAGTGAAACAGGAAATCATGGATTACTGCTTGAAAGTTCTTAAACACTCTGATTAACTTAAAAAAGTAAAACATAAATGGAGATTGGAGATTAAGCTAATTTAACAAAAGGTGCATTTTTTATAACCCTTTTTACTCATCTTTACCAGGGGTGCCAATAATTGTGGAGGGCACTGTAGTTACCTAGCAATGAACCCGGCCTACATATTAGGGTAGCTATTCACAAACCAGATCTAGGGTTAGGTACAGGTTGGAACCGGTTACCTAGCAATGAACCCGGCCTACATATTAGGGTAGCTATTCACAAACCAGATCTAGGGTTAGGTACAGGTTGGAACTGGTTACCTAACCCTATTCACAAACCAGATCTAGGGTTAGGTACAGGTTGGAACCGGTTACCTAACCCTATTCACAAACCAGATCTAGGGTTAGGTACAGGTTGGAACCGGTTAGATAACGGTTTCAAGAGTACTATCCAGTGGAAATGAGCCATTACATTGCTAGGGGGGGGGGGGGGTATATATATAAATAGGGGGGCTCAGACTGCCATTGCTGGGGGGTATGTAGGGGGGCTACGGGGGGTATGTAGGGGGATCAGACTCACATTGCTGGGGGGTATGTAGGGGGATCAGACTCACATTGCTGGGGGGTATGTAGGGGCATCAGACTCACATTGCTGGGGGGTATGTAGGGGGATCAGACTCACATTGCTGGGGGGTATGTAGGGGGATCAGACTAACATTGCTGGGGGGTATGTAGGGGGATCAGACTCACATTGCTGGGGGGTATGTAGGGGGATCAGACTTACATTGCTGGGGGGTATGTAGGGGGATCAGACTTACATTGCTGGGGGGTATGTAGGGGGATCAGACTCACATTGCTGGGGGGTATGTAGGGGGATCAGACTCACATTGCTGGGGGGTATGTAGGGGGATCAGACTCACATTGCTGGGGGGTATGTAGGGGGATCAGACTCACATTGCTGGGGGGTATGTAGGGGGATCAGACTCACATTGCTGGGGGGTATGTAGGGGGATCAGACTCACATTGCTGGGGGGTATGTAGGGGCATCAGACTTACATTGCTGGGGGGTATGTAGGGGGATCAGACTCACATTGCTGGTGGGTATGTAGGGGCATCAGACTTACATTGCTGGGGGGTATGTAGGGGGATCAGACACATTGCTGGTGGGTATGTAGGGGGATCAGACTCACATTGCTGGGGGGTATGTAGGTGAGATCAGACTCATATTGCTGGGGGGTATGTAGGGGGATCAGACTCACATTGCTGGGGGGTATGTAGGGGGATCAGACTCACATTGCTGGGGGGTATGTAGGGGGGCTCCGGGGGGTATCCTCTGGCCTGACTGCGGAGGCTGTAGACCCCAGCCTGCTGCTGTTGCTCCTCCAGCTTCAGAGACTCAATCTCAGACTTCAGCTCCTTCAGCTGGTCCTGAAGATGTTTGCTCTTCTCCATATACTCCAGTCTGGGAGGAGAGGAGAGGAGAGGAGAGAGACAGAATATATATTGTGTACCCCTCTATGTCTAAATACAGTATATATATAGTGTACCTTTCTCACTATATATACAGTATATATAGTGTACCTTTCTCTCTCTATATACAGTACATATATAGTGTACCTTTCTCTCTATATATACAGTATATATAGTGTACCTTTCTCTCTATGTACAGTATACATATAGTGTACCTTTCTCTCTCTATATACAGTATATATATAGTGTACCTTTCTCTCTATATGTACAGTATATATATAGTGTACCTTTCTCTCTCTATATACAGTATATATAGAGTGTACCTTTCTCTCTCTATATACAGTACATATATAGTGTACCTTTTTCTCTATGTACAGTATATATATAGTGTACCTTTCTCTCTCTATATACAGTATATATATAGTGTACCTTTCTCTCTCTATATACAGTATATATATAGTGTACCTTTCTCTCTCTATATACAGTATATATATATAGTGTACCTTTCTCTCTCTATCTCCATGGACAGCCTCTTCATATCAGAGTCCTTGAAGTCCAGACGCATCGACGCAGACTCAAACTCAAGGCTGGCTGTCTCAGGGGGAGGAGGGGGGGTGTAGGCTGACTTTAGCTAGAACACACACATTTGATTGGTTAGCCTGGTTTGATGGGTTTAAGCTAGAACACACATTTGATTGGTTAGGCTGGTTTGATGGGTTTAAGCTAGAACACACACATGTGATTGGTTAGCCTGGTTTGATGGGTTTAAGCTAGAACACACACATTTGATTGGTTAGCCTGGTTTGATGGGTTTAAGCTAGAACACACACATTTGATTGGTTAGGCTGGTTTGATGGGTTTAAGCTAGAACACACACATTTGATTGGTTAGGCTGGTTTGATGGGTTTAAGCTAGAACACACACATTTGATTGGTTTGTTGGGTTTAAGCTAGAACACACATTTACAGATACATTTGAATGAGTGTATGTAATGTGTGTTTGTGTGTGTGTGTTGTGTGTGTATCCATCTATCCCACTGAGCGGGCAGGTAGGGCTGTAGGTACCGGGTACGTTGTCTTGGTGATGTCCAGCAGTTTCTGCTTGGCTCTCCTCTCTGCGTCCTTGGCTTCGGTCAGATCCTGTTTCAGATGGTCAGCCTCCTTCGACCTGCATCCACAGCGCATGGGGAAGGGTTTGATGTTATAGTAGGGTGTTATTAGTGCTACACAGACAATCTTAATGAAGGGTTTGATGTTATAGTAGGGTGTTATTAGTGCTAGACAGACAATCTTAATGAAGGGTTTGATGTTATAGTAGGGTGTTATTAGTGCTAGACAGACAATCTTAATGAAGGGTTTGATGTTATAGTAGGGTGTTATTAGTGTTAGACAGACAATCCTAATGAAGGGTTTGATGTTATAGTAGGGTGTTATTAGTCCTACACAGACAATCTTAATGAAGGGTTTGATGTTAAAGTAGGGTGTTATTAGTGCTAGACAGACAATCTTAATGAAGGGTTTGATGTTAAAGTAGGGTGTTATTAGTGCTAGACAGACAATCCTAATGAAGGGTTTGATGTTAAAGTAGGGTGTTTTTCTATTCTATTCTACTCTGTTCTATTCTATTCTATTATGTTCTACTCTGTTCTATTCTATTCTATTCAACTATATTCTGTTGTGTTCTATTATGTTCTACTCTGTTCTATTCTATTCTATTCAACTATATTCTGTTGTGTTCTATTATGTTCTACTCTGTTCTATTCTATTCTATTCAACTATATTCTGTTGTGTTCTATTGTGTTCTACTCTGTTCTATTCTATTCTATTCAACTATATTCTGTTGTGTTCTATTATGTTCTACTCTGTTCTACTCTGTTCTATTCTATTCAACTATATTCTGTTGTGTTCTATTATGTTCTACTCTGTTCTATTCTATTCTATTCAACTATATTCTGTTGTGTTCTATTATGTTCTACTCTGTTCTATTCTATTCTATTCAACTATATTCTGTTGTGTTCTATTGTGTTCTACTCTGTTCTATTATGTTCTACTCTGTTCTATTCTATTCTATTCAACTATATTCTGTTGTGTTCTATTGTGTTCTACTCTGTTCTACTCTGTTCTATTCAACTATATTCTGTTGTGTTCTATTGTGTTCTACTCTGTTCTACTCTATTCTATTCAACTATATTCTGTTGTGTTCTATTATGTTCTACTCTGTTCTACTCTGTTCTATTCAACTATATTCTGTTGTGTTCTATTGTGTTCTACTCTGTTCTATTCTATTCTATTCAACTATATTCTGTTGTGTTCTATTATGTTCTACTCTGTTCTATTCTATTCTATTCTATTCAACTATATTCTGTTGTGTTCTATTATGTTCCACTCTGTTCTATTCTGTTCTATTCAACTATATTCTGTTGTGTTCTATTATGTTCTACTCTGTTCTATTCTATTCTATTATGTTCTACTCTGTTCTATTCTATTCTATTATGTTCTGTTCTATTCTATTCAACTATATTCTGTTGTGTTCTATTGTGTTCTACTCTGTTCTATTATGTTCTACTCTGTTCTACTCTGTTCTATTCAACTATATTCTGTTCTATTCTATTATGTTCCACTCTGTTCTATTCTGTTCTATTCAACTATATTCTGTTGTGTTCTATAATGTTCTACTCTGTTCTATTCTATTCTATTCAACTATATTCTGTTGTGTTCTATTATGTTCTACTCTGTTCTACTCTGTTCTATTCTATTCTATTCAACTATATTCTGTTGTGTTCTACTCTGTTCTACTCTGTTCTACTCTGTTCTATTCAACTATGTTCTGTTGTGTTCTATTATGTTCTACTCTGTTCTACTCTGTTCTATTATGTTCTACTCTGTTCTATTCTGTTCTATTCAACTATATTCTGTTGTGTTCTATTATGTTCTACTCTGTTCTATTCTATTCTATTCAACTATATTCTGTTGTGTTCTACTCTGTTCTACTCTGTTCTATTCAACTATGTTCTGTTGTGTTCTATTATGTTCTACTCTGTTCTACTCTGTTCTATTCTATTCTATTCAACTATATTCTGTTGTGTTCTATTATGTTCTACTCTGTTCTACTCTGTTCTATTCTATTCAACTATATTCTGTTGTGTTCTATTATGTTCTACTCTGTTCTATTCTATTCTATTCAACTATATTCTGTTGTGTTCTATTATGTTCTACTCTGTTCTATTCTATTCTATTCAACTATATTCTGTTGTGTTCTATTGTGTTCTACTCTGTTCTATTATGTTCTACTCTGTTCTATTCTATTCTATTCAACTATATTCTGTTGTGTTCTATTATGTTCTACTCTGTTCTACTCTGTTCTATTCAACTATGTTCTGTTGTGTTCTATTATGTTCTACTCTGTTCTACTCTATTCTATTCAACTATATTCTGTTGTGTTCTATTGTGTTCTACTCTGTTCTACTCTGTTCTATTCAACTATATTCTGTTGTGTTCTATTGTGTTCTACTCTGTTCTACTCTATTCTATTCAACTATATTCTGTTGTGTTCTATTATGTTCTACTCTGTTCTATTCAACTATATTCTGTTGTGTTCTATTATGTTCTACTCTGTTCTACTCTGTTCTATTCAACTATATTCTGTTGTGTTCTATTGTGTTCTACTCTGTTCTATTCTATTCTATTCAACTATATTCTGTTGTGTTCTATTATGTTCTACTCTGTTCTATTCTATTCTATTCAACTATATTCTGTTGTGTTCTATTATGTTCCACTCTGTTCTATTGTGTTCTATTCAACTATATTCTGTTGTGTTCTATTATGTTCTACTCTGTTCTATTCTATTCTATTATGTTCTACTCTGTTCTATTCTATTCTATTATGTTCTGTTCTATTCTATTCAACTATATTCTGTTGTGTTCTATTGTGTTCTACTCTGTTCTATTATGTTCTACTCTGTTCTACTCTGTTCTATTCAACTATATTCTGTTCTATTCTATTATGTTCTACTCTGTTCTATTCTGTTCTATTCAACTATATTCTGTTGTGTTCTATTATGTTCTACTCTGTTCTACTCTGTTCTATTCTATTCTATTCAACTATATTCTGTTGTGTTCTAATATGTTCTACTCTGTTCTACTCTGTTCTATTCTATTCTATTCAACTATATTCTGTTGTGTTCTACTCTGTTCTACTCTGTTCTACTCTGTTCTATTCAACTATGTTCTGTTGTGTTCTATTATGTTCTACTCTGTTCTACTCTGTTCTATTCTGTTCTATTCAACTATATTCTGTTGTGTTCTATTATGTTCTACTCTGTTCTACTCTGTTCTATTCTATTCTATTCAACTATATTCTGTTGTGTTCTACTCTGTTCTACTCTGTTCTATTCAACTATGTTCTGTTGTGTTCTATTGTTCCTTTGGGTTCTGTGTACGCACCTCCTCTCCGACTGCTCCACCAGCTTGACTGCCAGCGTCTCCGCCTCCCTCATCTTCTGTTCCATCAGCCTCTTCTCCTCCTTGGTCTTCATGGCTGAGACCTCTAACCTCTGGCGCTCCTGTTCGGCGTCGGCTGCCTTGTGGGCCAGCAGCTTGGCTTCCTCCTCGGCGATCTGGGCCTTCTCCGCCAACAGGTCTGCTGTCTCCTCCGAACGCAGCTGGACCACCACAAGGAGAGGGAGGCCGCGGTTATAGAGAGGGACAGGGCGGGGTTAAAGAGAGGGACAGGGCGGGGTTATAGAGAGGGACAGGGCGGTGTTATAGAGAGGGACAGGGCGGGGTTATAGAGAGGGACAGGGCGGGGTTATAGAGAGGGACAGGGCGGGGTTATAGAGAGGGACAGGGCGGGGTTAAAGAGAGGGACAGGGCGGGGTTATAGAGAGGGACAGGGCGGTGTTATAGAGAGGGACAGGGCGGGGTTATAGAGAGGGACAGGGCGGGGTTAAAGAGAGGGACAGGGCGGGGTTATAGAGAGGGACAGGGCGGTGTTATAGAGAGGGACAGGGCGGGGTTATAGAGAGGGACAGGGCGGGGTTATAGAGAGGGACAGGGCGGGGTTATAGAGAGGGACAGGGCGGGGTTATAGAGAGGGACAGGGCGGGGTTATAGAGAGGGACAGGGCGGGGTTATAGAGAGGGACAGGGCGGGGTTATAGAGAGGGACAGGGCAGGGTTATAGAGAGGCACAGGGCGGGGTTATAGAGAGGGACAGGGCGGGGTTATAGAGAGGGACAGGGCGGGGTTATAGAGAGGGAGGCCGCGGTTATAGAGAGGGACAGGGCGGGGTTATAGAGAGGGACAGGGCGGTGTTATAGAGAGGGACAGGGCGGGGTTATAGAGAGGGAGGCCGCGGTTATAGAGAGGGACAGGGCGGGGTTATAGAGAGGGACAGGGCGGTGTTATAGAGAGGGACAGGGCGGGGTTATAGAGAGGGACAGGGCGGGGTTATAGAGAGGGACGTGGATGTTAGGTGACTACATCATAGGACACAATCACATCTTGTTATCAAGTTTTATTTTGATCTTTATTCTTAGCCCTGATTTGTCTGGCAGTAACTACGCCCTGATTTTTCTAGCACTAACTATGTCCTAATTTTTCTAGCACTAACTACGCCCTGATTTTTCTGGCACTAACTACGCCCTGATGTTTCTAGCACTAACTACGCCCTGATTTTTCTGGCACTAACTTCACCCTGATTTTTCTAGCATTAACTACGCCCTGATTTTTCTAGCACTAACTACGCCCTGATTTTTCTAGCACTAACTACGCCCTGATTTTTCTAGCACTAACTACGCCCTGATTTTTCAAGCACTAAGTACGCCCTGATTTTTCTAGCACTAACTACGTCCTGATTTTTCAAGCACTAACTACGTCCTGATTTTTCGAGCTCTAACTACGCCCTGATATTTCTAGCACTAACCATGCACTGATATTCCTAGCACTAACTACACTCTGATATTTCTAGCACTAACTATGCACTGATATTCCTAGCACTAACTACGCCCTGATATTCCTGCAGGAGCACCATGGGGAGAAGGCCACGGTGTTACAGGAGGGAACACAATTACAGAATTATTCTGTTAACTGTTAACTGTTAGTTAACTGTTTACACGTTTAAAAGACAGCCTACTCTAAATGTAGGTTTTATAACTGCCGTTTGAAAGCTGAAGAGAGAAACAATTATAGTAGACGCAGGTTAAAAATTGGAACGCTATTATTTTAACTATTCACCAAACATTTTTACAGGAATGCCTGCTCCAAATGAAGCTTAAGGCAAGGGAATCACACACCAACTAGAGACATGGTTTATTTCATACCTGCCGTTTGAAACAAGGAAAAGACAAGAGACGAAGAGACGAAAACAACACAGTGACACTGCATCACTGACATGCAGAGAATTGTAGCATCCAGAACAACTAGAGTTGGAGGGGGGCGACAACAAGTTCTGCCCTTACCAGCGCCTCATTGGCTAGCCTCGCCTCATCCTGAAGCTGGAACAAACGTCGTTCCATTTCCTCCTTCGCTCGCTCCGCCTCCTCTCTCATCTGCTTCTCCCGCGCCAGGATCTGACGCTCCACCTTCAAGACATACAGGTGGCACAGCCAATCACAAGACGGATACATAAACAACCAGCATTCTAACAACCAATCAGAAGACCTATCGACCCACCTGACGCTCCGCCCTCAGAGGGACAGGCGGCGCGGCCAATCACAAGACGTATAAATAAACAACCAGCATTCTAACAACCAATCACAAGACGTATAATAAGTCATATTGGATTCAGTTGCACAGTGAACGACTGCTGGATCTGATGTCCTGAGGTGTCTAGCGGTCAGTTTGCAGCAAAATGCATAAACGTTTACACTGGCTCAATAAAAGCCCAGTAAGCAATATGTGAACATTGTGCTTATTGTTTGAAATATAGGGCTGACCTTCTTGTTAATAATAATAATAAAGGCCCAATAAGCGATATGGTAAAACACTCTGGTCCATGTCTGGGTTAGGGTTAGCTAGTAACATGCTGAAAAAAATGAAATCCAAGCAAAACCAAGTAATATGTAATAACATAAATCAATCAATACGTGTGGTCCATGTTTGGGGCAAGGAGCTGACCTTTTTGTTAATAATAATAATAAAGGTAACGAAAAGGAGCTGACCTTTTTATTAATAATAATAATAAAGGTAACGTAAAGGAGCTGACCTTTTTGTTAATAATAATAATAAAGGTAACGTAAAGGAGCTGACCTTTTTGTTGGAGCTGACCTTTTTGTTAATAATAATAATAATAATAAAGGTAACGTAAAGGAGCTGACCTTTTTGTTAATAATAATAATAAAGGTAACGTAGAGGAGATGACCTTTTTGTTAATAATAATAATAATAATAAAGGTAACGTAAAGGAGATGACCTTTTTGTTAATAATAATAATAAAGGTAATGTAAAGGAGCTGACCTTTTTGTTAATAATAATAATAATAATAATAATAATAATAAAGGTAACGTAAAGGAGATGACCTTTTTGTTAATAATAATAATAAAGGTAACGTAAAGGAGATGACCTTTTTGTTAATAATAATAATAAAGGTAACGTAAAGGAGCTGACCTTTTTGTTAATAATAATAATAATAATAATAATAAAGGTAACGTAAAGGAGATGACCTTTTTGTTAATAATAATAATAAAGGTAACTTAAAGGAGATGACCTTTTTGTTAATAATAATAATAAAGGTAACGTAAAGGAGCTGACCTTTTTGTTAATAATAATAATAAAGGTAACGTAAAGGAGCTGACCTTTTTGCGAGCTTTCTCCTCTTTGGCCTGGGCCTTCATCTGTTGAACCTCAATAGAGTCCACCTTCCTCCTCCTCATAAAGAGGTCATGGTTCCCGATGCACAGCTGCAGGATCTGCACACACACACACACACACACACACACACACACACACACACACACACATCAAAATTACATTAGAACTGCTGATGGACATGCCAATGATGATACAGAATAAATACACAAGAAAATCAGCAAGACAACAGGACATGCAACAACACAATAGCATGACACAATAACCTAACCACATTCAAACATGTACACAATGAAAACACAGGCAGGCAGAAACACAGGCAGGCAGAAACACGACAAACACCCCTTTTTGCCAAGCCAACCCGAGGAACAGCATCGGCACAATAGAATCCACAGGCAAAGCAATCCACCCACCAGCTTGTTGACGCGCAGTTGGGAGGAGTAGAATTTGAAAACATCGTTTTTCTTATCCAGAGGTTTAATTGTGAACTGCAGCAGAAAACGGAAAAGGAACAAAAACCTTGATCGGATAGCGTTACTTTGTTTCAGTTCATTTTTAGCTATGTTTACAAGGATTGCAGAAGGAAAGTCGAAAACAATGTGCTCTCTTTTCATATTCTATTATAACATCTCTAGTGCCATAACACTAAAACAATGGCCCAAGATTAATATGTCAACAAACACCCCTAAAACACAAGAAAACAAGTGAATGGGGGATATAAGCAGGAAGAAATGAGTAGTTCCGAACAACGACCCATACCTTTCCCCTACTTAAATATTGACGTACACCAAGAGAGTCAAAGTTTCAACACCAGAGCTGTTTGAGTTCCTCTGCTGAACGGATGGCATCAGTCTAGACTAGTTGATCCTCTGCTGAATGGAGGGCATCAGTCTAGACTAGTTGATCCTCTGCTGAATGGAGGGCATCAGTCTAGACTAGTTGATCCTCTGCTGAATGGAGGGCATCAGTCTAGACTAGTTGATCCTCTGCTGAACGGAGGGCATCAGTCTAGACTAGTTGATCCTCTGCTGAACGGAGGGCATCAGTCTAGACTAGTTGATCCTCTGCTGAACGGAGGGCATCAGTCTAGACTAGTTGATCCTCTGCTGAACGGAGGGCATCAGTCTAGACTAGTCGATCCTCTGCTGAATGGAGGGCATCAGTCTAGACTAGTCGATCCTCTGCTGAATGGAGGGCATCAGTCTAGACTAGTCGATCCTCTGCTGAATGGAGGGCATCAGTCTAGACTAGTCGATCCTCTGCTGAATGGAGGGCATCAGTCTAGACTAGTCGATCCTCTGCTGAATGGAGGGCATCAGTCTAGACTAGTCGATCCTCTGCTGAATGGAGGGCATCAGTCTAGACTAGTCGATCCTCGGCTGAACGGAGGGCATCAGTCTAGACTAGTTGATCCTCTGCTGAATGGAGGGCATCAGTCTAGACTAGTTGATCCTCTGCTGAATGACCTCCAGGCTTCACTCCCTTCTCTAATCTGCAATGGGAGTCTACAAATCTCTGACACTCAATGTCTACCACTCAGTGACAGACAATGACGTTTTTTGAATTGCATTGAAAATGACTATTTACCCCATGATCCCACCTACATATGTACATCTGGTCTGATGCTCAAGTGCATTGAGTTACCCAGTACTCTGTGCCACGATAATAAAGTTGAAACTAAATCGAACCCAAATCTAAAGAGACTTTTCTCCTGTTTCTGTACAGTACAGGATCAAACCAGTGTCTTCAACCTGGCGGCTGTGCTACTAAAAGACCGCAGACCAGTAAAACATTTCAAACATTATTACATTTTCTATCTTGAATGGTTGTATTTTTCTTTAGGAATTTATACGTCTTTCTCCCACAAATATATAAATATAAACAGCCACAGTATTTGTACTAAAAACATTTTTATAATGTTGGGTGGAACTGTGTGACTATTCGGATGATAGTGGGGAACTTTCACCACTGAGGGCACATGTGAAAACACAGTCGCTATGGTGACCGTCTGCCAGGTCGCCGCAGGAAGGAACCTGCATAGATATAGTTCTCGTCATAGGACTTTTATTTTGAAAGCTCTCCCTACCTCCTTCTCGCTGCTGGAGATATGTCTCGTCCTTTGACTTTTATTTTGAAGGCTCTCCATACCTGTTTCTCGCTGTAGGAGATATAGATCTTACATAGGACTTTTATTTTGAAAGCTCTCCATACCTCTTTCTCGCTGTAGGAGATGTAGATCTTACAGAGGACTTTTCTTTTGAAAGCTCTCCGTACCTCTTTCTCGCTGTAGGAGATGTAGATCTTACAGAGGACTTTTCTTTTGAAAGCTCTCCATACCTCTTTCTCGCTGTAGGAGATGTAGATCTTACAGAGGACTTTTCTTTTGAAAGCTCTCCATACCTCTTTCTCGCTGTAGGAGATGTAGATCTTACAGAGGACTTTTCTTTTGAAAGCTCTCCATACCTCTTTCTCGCTGTAGGAGATGTAGATCTTACAGAGGACTTTTCTTTAGAAAGCTCTCCATACCTCTTTCTCGCTGTAGGAGATGTAGATCTTACAGAGGACTTTTCTTTTGAAAGCTCTCCATACCTCTTTCTCGCTGTAGGAGATGTAGATCTTACAGAGGACTTTTCTTTTGAAAGCTCTCCATACCTCTTTCTCGCTGTAGGAGATGTAGATCTTACAGAGGACTTTTCTTTTGAAAGCTCTCCATACCTCTTTCTCGCTGTAGATGTAGATCTTAGAGGACTTTTATTTTGAAAGCTCTCCCTACCTCTTTCTCGCTGTAGGAGATGTTGCGGATGCCGCTCCAGGGGAAGGACTTGTTGGGGTTCAGCTTGCTGTTAGGGCTGTAGATGTGGAGGCCCTGGGCGTCCACGCCCAGCAGCAGGTCCGTGTCACGCTTGTTTTGCTGACAAAGACAAACCAACAAAAACCCAACAGATCAGGTTGTGGTTGGACATTACACTCCATCCTTTAGGCTGCAATACAATACTAAGGATGGAATTGTTCAGAAAGAGTGACGTTGTGTGTGTCAGTGTGTGGTCTACAGGGTTTATTGGCATAGCTTTTACAATCAAAACCACACAAAAACAAGGGATTCAGAGAGAAATTTTAATAAAATAATTATATAACAGGCCTAAACTTTATTCTGTGTCAACTGTGTCAAGAGTAAATCATATAATTGGAGCACTGAACAGAATTATTTAAAAAGAATCTCAGGAGTTATGCAGAGTATATTTAAAGAGTATATGTGCAGTATATTTCAAATGAGTATATGTAGAGAATATTTCAAACAGTATATGTAGAGAATATATCAAAGAGTATATGTGGAGTATATTTAAAAAGAGTGTATGTAGAGAATATTTAAAAAGAGTATGTAGAGTATATTTAAAAAGAGTGTATGTAGAAAATATTTCAAACAGCATATGTAGGGAATATTTCAGAGAATATGTAGAGAATTTATCAAATAGTATATGTGGAGTATATTTCAAAAGAGTGTATGTAGAGAATATTTAAAAAGAGTGTATGTAGAATATATTTAAAAAGAGTCTATGTAGAGAATATTTCAAAAGAATTTATGTAGAGTATATTTGAAAAGAGTCTATGTAGAGAATATTTCAAAAGAGTATTTGTGAAGAATATTTCAAAATAGTGTATGTAGAGAATATTTCAAGGAGTATATGTGGAGTATATTTCAGACGTTATAATATCATGCAGTGTATATTTCAGACGTTATTATATTATGTTGAGTATATTTCAGAAGTTATTATATTATGTGGAGTATTTTTCAGAAGTTATTATATTATGTGGAGTATATTTCAGAAGTTATTATATTATGTGGAGTATATTTCAGAAGTTATTATATTATGTGGAGTATATTTCAGAAGTTATTATATTATGTGGAGTATATTTCAGAAGTTATTATATTATGTGGAGTATATTTCAGAAGTTATTATATTATGTGGAGTATATTTCAGAAGTTATTATATTATGTGGAGTATATTTTAGAAGTTATTATATTATGTGGAGTATATTTCAGAGGCTATTATATTATGCTGAGTATATTTTAGAAGTTATTATATTATGTGGAGTATATTTCAGAAGTTATTATATTATGCTGAGTATATTTCAGAAGTTATTATATTATGCTGAGTATATTTCAGAAGTTATTATATTATGTGGAGTATATTTCAGACGTTATAATATCATGCAGTGTATATTTCAGACGTTATTATATTATGTTGAGTATATTTCAGAAGTTATTATATTATGCTGAGTATATTTCAGAAGTTATTATACCATGCAGTGTATATTTCAGAAGTTATTATATTATGTTGAGTATATTTCAGAAGTTATTATATTATGCTGAGTATATTTCAGAAGTTATTATATTATGCTGAGTATATTTCAGAAGTTATTATATTATGTGGAGTATATTTCAGACGTTATAATATCATGCAGTGTATATTTCAGACGTTATTATATTATGTGGAGTATATTTCAGACGTTATAATATCATGCAGTGTATATTTCAGAAGTTATTATATTATGCTGAGTATATTTCAGACGTTATTATATTATGTGGAGTATATTTCAGAAGTTATATTATGCTGAGTATATTTCAGAAGATATTATATTATGTGGTGTATATTTATAATATTGATATATTATGCTGAGTATATTTCAGAAGATATTATATTATGTGGTGTATATTTATAATATTTATATATTATACTGAGTATATTTCAGAAGATATTATATTATGTGGTGTATATTTATAATATTTATATATTATGTGTCAGTGATGAGCAGCAGTACTCACAGTGATGGCGAAGTAGCTGACCCCGTACATCTCCAGGTCCTGAGCTATCTTCAGGTAATCCATCTCCGCCTCATCCCTGGAGGAGACAGGGAAGGAGACATGGTGCATTGAGATGTTGCTGGGCAACGGAGCATTGAGGCGTTGCTAGGCAACGGAGCGCTGAGGCGTTACCAGGCAACGGAGCGTTGAGGCGTTACCAGGCAACGGGGCTTTGAGACTAGGCAACAGGGCTTTGCGACGTAACTAGGCAACAAGGCATTGGCTCTTCATTTCAAGGGAGGGGAGTGTAAGACTCTCACCTGGCGATACCTCTGTGTTCAGCATACCAGGCTGTTATCTTCTCCTCCCACATGTCTGCCGTCATCTGGTACTGCATCAGAACCTGTCTCTCACACACACACACACACACACACACACACACACACACACACACACACACACACACACCATCACTTTCAGCAGTGCATGAGGAGTTGCACCATATACATCACAACAACATATTATACACAAAGCCTGTCGTCAAAGATAATTTGGGTGGACCAGGATTGTTTTTATACTTTACCATATATACAGTCAAAATCTAAATGGACTCAATCTTAAACTATAGCCACGTTTTAATCAGGGAATACAGGCCTTGTGGACACATCTTAATGCATTTAACAAGTAACATTGTATATATTAATATCTATATAAAATAACATTTGTATTTATATTTATATATATATATATATATATATATATATATATATATATATATATATATATATATATATATATATATATATATAAATATATAGCAACATTATTACCACTCACTCTTTTAGGCAGGAGTTCATCCTGGCCGAGGAAGCCGGGTTTGTGAAAGTTGGGGTCATAGTCTCCATACTAGAGGAGACCAAAGAGATAGGGTCAAGACTTGGGGTCATAGTCATAGTTGGGATCATAGTCTCCATACTACAGAGGAGACCAAAGAGATAGGGTCAAGACTTGGGGTCATAGTCATAGTTGGGGTCATAGTCTCCATACTAGAGGAGACCAAAGAGATAGGGTCAAGACTTGGGGTCATAGTCATAGTTGGGATCATAGTCTCCATACTACAGAGGAGACCAAAGAGATAGGGTCAATACTTGGGGTCATAGTTGGGGTCATAGTCTCCATACTACAGAGGAGACCAAAGAGATAGGGTCAAGACTTGGGGTCATAGTCATAGTTGGGGTCATAGTCTCCATACTAAAGAGGAGACCAAAGAGATAGGGTCAAGACTTGGGGTCATAGTCATAGTTGGGGTCATAGTCTCCATACTAAAGAGGAGACCAAAGAGATAGGGTCAAGACTTTCAATAACAAACAACAAGCAAACCGAGTGTGACAAGCCAAAACATCCAGTAAATATTTATACTCTGGAGAATGGAAAATCCTGCAGCCTCTTTCAATAACAGCAGTTACTTCTTGATTGGTGGTGTGAGCGTCATGTCTTTGTAAAATGATCTCCCTGGCTAGTTTATACCCGAGTGATAACTTTGTGTGTGTGTGTGTGTGTGTATGTGGTTGTGTGTGTGTGTGAGTGTGTGTCTAGACTTTTACCTTAGCCTGCACGGCATAAGACGCCAGGAGGACAGAGGCTTCCGGAGAACAGAAGATCTCCTCGTCTAATATCTGCTTCTTGACCTGAAGAGAGAACCGGCAAAGAGCTCCATGTTGGAAAAGACAGCAAGGTGGGTGAGAAATGACAGAGACCTGGAGCCTCATTTAGAAAACTGGGCATAGGATTCACTTCAAAATGTTAAGAATGGACAAAACACAGAAAGTTAAGTTTTCATTTGTTTATACATCCCAAAGTTTGCTTGTAAATTGGCGTATGCCTTCTGTACGCATCGATAACCCAAAGACGCTCATTATCTTAACGAGATGGCATCTAGTTAATCTAGAACAGTGCCATGTTGACGTCACCGTGGCGATCACTTTACCTTCAGAAAAGCATGGACGGGATGACTTAAATACCTGAAGGAAGAAAAGGTGCTGTGTGATTTCCTGGACCAACTCTTCTTCTACTTTCTCTGGAAAGAACTTGGCCAGGAAGTTAAACGTTATGGGTGAGTCCTTTGGAACCTCTTGATCCAAGACCTTAATTAACAACCCATTAACCACAGAAACACAATGATGTGAGACACAGGGAGAAGTTTGATATTAAACACATACCAAGAAAGAGACACAGAGAGAGAGATAGAGGTGAGAGAGAGCGAGAGAGAGAGACATAGACACACACACACACACAAAAGGGCTATTTCAAATCTGAGAACTGATCTATATGGACCCATGTAGCCTTTCCAGAACACAAACATATTAAAAACAGAGCAAATAGTACAAAAGCCACAACAGAGGGAAACTTATAGATGATGCCTATTCCATAGGGAGTAAGACAAATCCGACTCCTGTCCTCAGACGCTCACCGGTTTCTCTGTTTTCAGCCAAGCATAGGTGTCTTTGACCGTGTACCTGAGCCCAAAGAACCAGGTTTCTCTTAAACCGACGGTACGGCAGACCAGATCAAACAGATCTTTACCTTTCCATTTGACCTAAATATGAGAGAGAGAGAGAGAGAGAGAGAGAGAGAGAGAGAGAGAGAGAGAGAGATAGGTAGATATGGAAACGGTTGTTATTTATTTATTTGTTACAGACATATTTTAACTTTACTGGATAAGAATAGTTTAATTAGCTACCTCACAGCTGAACTCCATTTCAGCATCCATGGTGATTACTTTGACTTTAAAAGTCTTAGGTTGTTTCTTTTTCAATCCTAAAATAGACATTTTGATGGACTTTGTTTGAGTGCCTATTAGGAGAAAATGAAAGCATGCATTTGATTAAACAGGTCAATACATACTTTTTAAAACAACATATGTCATGAAACAATTCTAATAGCACTTCACCCCTCTTTGGCTCAGCATCTCTCGGGCCCGTTATAAACGGTTGACCTACACACTTGATAAACTATGATAAGCATTTCTTTAAAAAAATGTCCCAAGACGTACGTTAATGTACTCCGCGTACATGCCATTGAGATCAATTCCCCTTATCTCTTTCTCTCTGTTAAACATACACGGAGCCTAACCTGAACCTACCAACGTTGCATCTACCAATCTAAAGTTAAACAGACCACGGTCGTTAGGTAGGCTACTATATATGGTACCATAGTGACTGTAACTAGATTTGAGGTTATTGTGGCATTAATAGTAACAGGCTGCTAAAAACCTGTTAGGAATTACTTCATTCATACTGGGCTATTTGTATGGGCCAGCGTAAGTCTGTTTCTGAAAAACGTTAAAACACAGGAAGAAAATATGTAAGTATCGGTAACATTACCTCAAGAATTAACGTTAGTAGCAGCAGGCCAACGAAAACGTCTCGTCCCTGTAAATAAATGTCCAACTTGCGAGGCACAGGAAAACGGGGAAATTAAATTAAAGCTAGGTTAAACTTGGCTAATTGAAGTTTTAGCATAGCCTGTTGGCTAACGTTAAATCTCTGCCACGAAAACAGTTCAAAATAAGTTGTGGGATTCATGTTTACGGAACATTTTCTACGAGCTCCATACCACACTAAATATTAACGCGACCCACAAGCTATAATGTATTGAATGTTGGAAACTGCAATTAAGGAGCTGATAATTTAACGTAGGGTGAGAAATTATGCTAAAAGTTAGCAAGCTACTTAGCTAGTTTTGCACGACTTTCTAGATAGGGAAAGCTTTGTTTTGACTCCCAAGTCTCACCCTGCAGTTGGGAACATGGAACAGCAACCCATGGTCACTTGTGACAGACGCATGCGCGTGACCGAAAACAAAGTACACTTGACAAGCAGTGTGGATTGCCAAACCAATACGTTTCAGAGTAAGATTAGAATCAGCACCTACAGTCACCATGGTATACAACATACAATTGTTTAGTTCAAATTACATTTTCGTCTACTAACTCTGACTGTACAGCTAAATGTGAAGTTTTATGATGAAAAGTGTGACACAAAATTGTGTATTCCGCTGTTTCTGTGTCAGTCGATTTCAATCTCAGAAGCCGGTTTGTGTGCGTGTGTGTTTGTGCAGTTGTCTGTAGCCTACTCCTATGCTGAAGATATCATAGTTTTAGCATTGCTCCTGATGTGTTACTGCTAATTGACACTGTTTTATTAATCTGTTAGCAGTACGCTGGATTTACCATGTCAGACGCGTCTAGTAGAACGTATGAAGATGTAAAGAACATAATCTTATCCGCTCATGAGGACACTGGAGCCGGAGACAAAGTTGGCTTCTATGACATCTGGGCGGAGAACTATGAACAGGTAGAGTACTGTTCCAGCATGGCTCACCAATGGCTAGCAACCCCAGGCCAGAGGTCACACTCATCAATGGCTAGCAACTCCCCAGGCCAGAGGTCACTCTCACCATTGGCTAGCAACCCCAGGCCAGAGGAGGTCACATTTCCAACCTTCTTATTTGTAAAACTTTGAATGAAACATGAGCAAAACTAACTGACCTGCAGATATACAGGCCTGCAGATAATAATAATAATTCACTTTATTTATATAGAGCTTTTCTCAGACCCAAAGACGCTTTACATGATCAACAGCATGTCAACAGATAATAAAAGACAAAGACGCTTTCCATGATCAACAGCATGTCAACAGATAATAAAAGACAACAGCATGTCAACAGATAATAAAAGACAACAGCATGTTAACAGATAATAAAAGACAACAGCATGTCAACAGATAATAAAAGACAACAGCATGTCAACAGATAATAAAAGACAACAGCATGTCAACAGATAATAAAAGACAACAGCATGTCAACAGATAATAAAAGACAACAGCATGTCAACAGATAATAAAAGACAACAGCATGTCAACAGATAATAAAAGACAACAGCATGTCAACAGATAATAAAAGACAACAGCATGTTAACAGATAATAAAAGACAACAGCATGTCAACAGATAATAAAAGACAACAGCATGTCAACAGATAATAAAAGACAACAGCATGTCAACAGATAATAAAAGACAACAGCATGTCAACAGATAATAAAAGACAACAGCATGTCAACAGATAATAAAAGACAACAGCATGTCAACAGATAATAAAAGACAACAGCATGTCAACAGATAATAAAAGACAACAGCATGTTAACAGATAATAAAAGACAACAGCATGTCAACAGATAATAAAAGACAACAGCATGTCAACAGATAATAAAAGACAACAGCATGTCAACAGATAATAAAAGACAACAGCATGTCAACAGATAATAAAAGACAACAGCATGTTAACAGATAATAAAAGACAACAGCATGTTAACAGATAATAAAAGACAACAGCATGTCAACAGATAATAAAAGACAACAGCATGTCAACAGATAATAAAAGACAACAGCATGTCAACAGATAATAAAAGACAACAGCATGTCAACAGATAATAAAAGACAACAGCATGTCAACAGATAATAAAAGACAACAGCATGTCAACAGATAATAAAAGACAACAGCATGTTAACAGATAATAAAAGACAACAGCATGTTAACAGATAATAAAAGACAACAGCATGTCAACAGATAATAAAAGACAACAGCATGTCAACAGATAATAAAAGACAACAGCATGTCAACAGATAATAAAAGACAACAGCATGTCAACAGATAATAAAAGACAACAGCATGTTAACAGATAATAAAAGACAACAGCATGTCAACAGATAATAAAAGACAACAGCATGTCAACAGATAATAAAAGACAACAGCATGTCAACAGATAATAAAAGACAACAGCATGTTAACAGATAATAAAAGACAACAGCATGTCAACAGATAATAAAAGACAACAGCATGTCAACAGATAATAAAAGACAACAGCATGTCAACAGATAATAAAAGACAACAGCATGTCAACAGATAATAAAAGACAACAGCATGTTAACAGATAATAAAAGACAACAGCATGTTAACAGATAATAAAAGACAACAGCATGTCAACAGATAATAAAAGACAACAGCATGTCAACAGATAATAAAAGACAACAGCATGTCAACAGATAATAAAAGACAACAGCATGTCAACAGATAATAAAAGACAACAGCATGTCAACAGATAATAAAAGACAACAGCATGTCAACAGATAATAAAAGACAACAGCATGTCAACAGATAATAAAAGACAACAGCATGTCAACAGATAATAAAAGACAACAGCATGTCAACAGATAATAAAAGACAACAGCATGTCAACAGATAATAAAAGACAACAGCATGTCAACAGATAATAAAAGACAACAGCATGTCAACAGATAATAAAAGACAACAGCATGTCAACAGATAATAAAAGACAACAGCATGTCAACAGATAATAAAAGACAACAGCATGTCAACAGATAATAAAAGACAACAGCATGTTAACAGATAATAAAAGACAACAGCATGTCAACAGATAATAAAAGACAACAGCATGTCAACAGATAATAAAAGACAACAGCATGTCAACAGATAATAAAAGACAACAGCATGTCAACAGATAATAAAAGACAACAGCATGTCAACAGATAATAAAAGACAACAGCATGTCAACAGATAATAAAAGACAACAGCATGTCAACAGATAATAAAAGACAACAGCATGTCAACAGATAATAAAAGACAACAGCATGTTAACAGATAATAAAAGACAACAGCATGTCAACAGATAATAAAAGACAACAGCATGTCAACAGATAATAAAAGACAACAGCATGTCAACAGATAATAAAAGACAACAGCATGTCAACAGATAATAAAAGACAACAGCATGTCAACAGATAATAAAAGACAACAGCATGTTAACAGATAATAAAAGACAACAGCATGTCAACAGATAATAAAAGACAACAGCATGTCAACAGATAATAAAAGACAACAGCATGTCAACAGATAATAAAAGACAACAGCATGTCAACAGATAATAAAAGACAACAGCATGTTAACAGATAATAAAAGACAACAGCATGTCAACAGATAATAAAAGACAACAGCATGTCAACAGATAATAAAAGACAAAGACGCTCAGACGGAGAGCAACACACAAATAGTTCCAACAATTTCTAGATTATAGGCGACATACATACCACTTGGCAGCCATGGCAAGCCTTTATTTGGTTGTTGTCGCATATATCCAACAAGACCTGAATGTCCCGGCGACTCAGACCTACACTTACTCCTTCTCAATTAAATTAAATTCAAATAACTTTATTTTTCCGTTAGGAACTTCCTATGTGTAAAAGCATCAGTGCATCAATGCATACACAACAACATACACAACACAACAGTAACACACCACAATAGCTGGACAAACGACAGGCAGAGTGGACAATAGAATAAATAGAGTAGAATAAATAACTAAAAGGATTAAGGATCTGTAATGCAACTCTCTATGGATAGTATCAGGTCTGACTTCCTCCACATTGAATCAATGTTGTTGTTTTTTCTAGGATGTCGCTATTCTGGACTACCGGGCCCCGACTCTAGCTGCTCAATGCCTCTCGGGCCATTTCCATGGAGACCGCGAGGCTGCCATGGTTCTAGATGTGTGCTGTGGAACCGGATTGGTCGCTGCGCAGGTATTCCAGCTGAAACTAAAAGGGCTACTATAAGCAATGAGAGCTGTGTCACTTTGAAATTTAAATAAGGATGTGTGTAGGCTACAATGCCAGCGTCATATAAACAAATCAGTTATTTTTTCATAAACATGCTTAGCCAATCAATGTGGATTATTCGGTTGGATTCGAATATAATCTGCATTCTCCTCAGGGGCCGTGTCCACTGAACGCATTTCCCCACGGCCAGTGCCTCTTCCCCAGTCTTCACTGATGTAAAGACGTGTATGAAGGCGCCTTGCGCTCTTTGGAGTTAAATACAGTGGAAGGATTTTGTTCTGATGTTGTTCTAGTGGAGTCTAGTGTGGGGAAGAAAGATGGGGTCTTGGGACTGACGTTGGATCAGCCAGAGAGAAGTCCATGGTGCACAATGTTGTCAAATCCTGCTAGAGGTCCTGCTAGGACCAAGGCTGGAGTATGCACCGGGCAGTGGGGCCTCGGACTGGCAGGGGGCCACCAAACCTCAGGCCGTTTGTGGCCCAAGACCGCAAAAGGAAGTTGAACCCCAGGGACCTCAGTGCGTATAAGTGCTTATAAACTTGAGCTGACCACTAGGGCCCCTTAGCGCCTACAATGTGAGAGCCCACGGGCCCCTTGGTTAAAGAGTGAGCTGACCACTAGGGCCCCTCACCTCCTACAATGTGAGGGCCTGCGTTTTTGTTTCTATCATTGCTCTAATAAACAGAACCTATAAATGTGAGTTGAAGAACTAACACATTTAAAATGATATGCCTAATTTAAACAACAGGTTACTAAACTACATGGTATTCCTGTATTTACTAACATAAACCCTGCATAACAGAAAGTGTGTGGTTTTTTGATCCAGATGAAGAAACTCGGGTTTCGGCACTTTGTTGGCATCGACGGAAGTGAAGGAATGCTGGAACTGGCCAATCAGACGGGCCTGTACGTAGACCTCAAACTATGCACTCTGGAAAATGGGCCCCTGCCTGTCCAATCAGGTACCAGAATGTTTAGATGTAATTCAATGGCAGCTTGGCTGAATTGTGTTATTGTTGTTATAATTTTGAGTCATTATAATTCTGCTTTCCTACCCCACTTCTCAACATTTCCATATTGTTTTCTCCCATTTACACCCTATCGATCCTCCTCCTGCCAACCTGTCCCCTTTGCTGTAGGGGCTTTTGATGTGGTGATGATTGTCGGAGCTCTGAGTGTTGGTCAAGTGCCTGTTTGTGTGATCAGAGAGATGTGGCAGGCCACAAAACCAGGTGAGGAGCTGAAAATATACAGGCCGTTTTTCATCTCAGTACTAACCTTTATACCCCAAATATACAGGCCGTTTTTCATCTCAGTACTAACCTTTATACCCCAAATATACAGGCCTTTTTAAACTGTAGTAGTAACCTTTATATCCCAAATATACAGGCCTTTTTACACTGTAGTACTAACCTTTATACCCCAAATGTACAGGCCTTTTTAAACTGTAGTAGTAACCTTTATACCCCAAATATACAGGCCTTTTTACACTGTAGTACTAACCTTTATACACCAAATATACAGGCCTTTTTACACTGTAGTACTAACCTTTATACCCCAAATATACAGGCCTTTTTACACTGTAGTACTAACCTTTATACCCCAAATATACAGGCCTTTTTACACTGTAGTACTAACCTTTATACCCCAAATATACAGGCCTTTTTACACCGTAGTACTAACCTTTAAACCCCAAATATACAGGCCCTTTTACACCGCAGTGCTAACCTTTAAACCTTTAATATTGCTGTACGGTGTAATATTAGATTTTTTGAATGTTGTTTAGCAAATATTTTTTAACTATGCCATGGGGCTAAATATATGTGTAAAATAGATATGTACCTACCTACATATATTTGTAAAATACATATGTACCTACCTACATATGTGTAAAATAGATATGTACCTACCAACATAGATGTGTAAAATGGATATGTACCTACCTACATATATGTGTAAAATGGATATGTACCTACCTACATATGTGTAAAATAGATATGTACCTACCTACATATATGTGTAAAATAGATATGTACCTACCTACATATTTGTGTAAAATGGATATGTACCTACCTACATATATGTGTAAAATAGATATGTACCTACCTACATATATGTGTAAAATGGATATGTACCTACCTACATATGTGTAAAAGAGATATGTACCTACCTACATATATGTGTAAAATAGATATGTACCTACCTACATAAACCTTAAACCTTCAGGTGGATACATTTGCATGACAACCAGAGGTAACCATGACAACGTGGAGTACAAGTCTTCTCTGGAGAGAGAGCTGGAGCTGATGGAGGAGGAGGGGCTTTGTTGTCGAGTGATGGTTGATCTGGTGGAGGAGTGGGAAAAGGCGGTGACAGAGCGGGAGGACGGCTACATCCCTGGTGCGGTCTACCTGTACCGGAGGGCTCCACTGTAACGGCCCTGCAGCAACCCTTAAATAAAGGACCAACATACAGCGTTTCAGACCTTAATCATTAGGATAAGAATCATTGATTACACTTGATATAAGGACCAACATACAGCATTTCAGACCTGAATCATTAATATAAGAATCATTGATTACACTTGATATAAGGACCAACATACAGCGTTTCAGACCTTAATCATTAATATAAGAATCATTGATTACTTGATATAGCGCCTTTCTAGACACCCAAAGCGATTTACACTATGGGGGGCGGGGAACTCACAGTTAGGTCGCCAATGTGTAGCACCCACCATCTTAACGTAGAATTGATCTATCAAGCTGAACCTTGACTTCACTCTGTCTCAGTGCAGTAACTGGGGCTTTGTATCTGATGTCTGCGGTCTCAGTGCAGTAACTGGGGCTTTGTATCTGATATCTGCGGTCTTTTAGAATGTGAAATAGTTTGTTTACTTGCAGTTGTATTAACATTACAACCCGACAAGTCAGTCTTTCTCAATCATATTGAATCGATCCAAACAAGGATCAGTCGTTACACCCATTCTTAAAAGAGGACTGGAAATTAGGTTCAACGCTTGTTGATTACATTTAACACAGCAAAAATAGGATGTTTTCCTAATTGACGTAAAATGTCAGCATATAAAAGTCTATGTGGGAAATGTAGGAACTCTAGGTACCTGGAGTAGTGTATCTCTACAGGAGGTCTTTAAACTATTTATTTCCAATGGCAACGAGAGGGGGAGACATTTGGCAGGGGGGGAGATTTGGCCATTTTAAGGAAAGCAGTGCTGTGGAGACGATTTACATGCTAGGGTTAACAGACTAATCCTTCCCTGATGGGATTCTTGATGTCATGGAAAACACAAATTCGTTTTTTTGACACAAATAATTCCTGTCGAAAGTAGTCGAAACAATTGAGACCAGGTGACCTTGGACCTCTTATCCTAGTTATAGGAGTATCCTATCCTGACAAAGAAAAGTCTGAGGAATGGCGTTCACTCTGAGGAAGAAGACTAAAACAAGTCAGCCACACACAAACACACTTTGAACCCAGGGCGAATGTGTTCAGTCCCCGGTAGTGTGAAGCGTTTAGAGACTGATACTAAGTCTATACTCTGATTGGTGTTTCTGTTCTCCTCTTCCTGTTTGTGTTACTCTGATTGGTGTTTCTGTTCTCCTCTTCCTGTTTGTGTTACTCTGATTGGTGTTTCTGTTCTCCTCTTCCTGTTTGTGTTACTCTGATTGGTGTTTCTGTTCTCCTCTTCCTGTCTGTGTTACTCTGATTGGTATTTCTGTTCTCCTCTTCCTGTTTGTGTTACTCTGATTGGTGTTTCTGTTCTCTTCTTCCTGTTTGTGTTACTCTGATTGGTGTTTCTGTTCTCCTCTTCCTGTTTGTGTTACACTGATAGGAACTATTAGTATAAGTTACTATATACAGTACAGTGTATATTTACTCATGAACTTGGTTACGATTTTAACATGGACTATATCGCTTATACCAACAATTGCACATAAATTAAATAAAACCTTACTTCAACCCAGAATGTTTCTCTGCTCATTGGTTAAAAGTTTGTTTCTCGGTATAATTCCATTCCATTAGTCAGAGATCTGTATTTATACATACATTGAAAATAAAGTTTTGTCATAGAGATCGCAAATTATCATGACTTCATTTTTCTAGCCCCAAGATTCAAAATTGTAATCCAAATTATCGACGTGGAAAGGAATTCCATCCTTAGTTTCTTTGGAAAGTGCCACTCCGCTCTACTGTAAACCTTACTTCTGTTCCCTGTTCTTTTCAAACCTCTTCTTTTTCTCCGTTTCTCTCTTCCTCCTCCCATCTTCCTCCTTTCTTCCTCTTCCTCTTCTTTCCTCCTTTCTTCCTCTTCTTTCCTCTGTTCTTCCTCTGTTCTTCCTCTTCTTTCCTCTGTTCTTCCTCTTCTTTCCCCTGTTCTTCCTCTTCCTTCCTCTGTTCTTCCTCTTCCTTCCTCTGTTCTTCCTCTTCCTTCCTCTGTTCTTCCTCTTCTTTCCTCTGTTCTTCCTCTTCCTTCCTCTGTTCTTCCTCTGTTCTTCCTCTGTTCTTCTTTCCTCTGTTCTTCCTCTTTCCTCTGTTCTTCCTCTTTCCTCTGTTCTTCCTCTTCCTTCCTCTGTTCTTCTTTCCTCTGTTCTTCCTCTTCCTTCCTCTGTTCTTCCTCTTCCTTCCTCTGTTCTTCTTTCCTCTGTTCTTCCTCTTCCTTCCTCTGTTCTTCCTCTTTCCTCTGTTCTTCCTCTTTCCTTCCTCTGTTCTTCCTTCCTCTGTTCTTCCTTCCTCTGTTCTTCCTTCCTCTGTTCTTCCTTCCTCTTCCTTCCTCTGTTCTTCCTTTCTCTGTTCTTCCTCTTTCCTCTGTTCTTCCTCTTCCTTCCTCTGTTCTTCCTTTCTCTGTTCTTCCTCTTCTTTCCTCTGTTCTTCCTCTTCCTTCCTCTTCCTTCCTCTGTTCTTCTTCTTCCTTCCTCTGTTCTTCTTCTTCCTTCCTCTGTTCTTCTTTCCTCTGTTCTTCCTCTTCTTTCCTCTGTTCTTCCTCTTCTTTCCTCTGTTCTTCCTCTTCTTCCTCTTCTTCCCTCTGTTCTTCCTACTCCCTCCTTGGGTTGGTTTCATCCTGGAGGTTCTTTGCTGCTTCCAGGAGGAGTCTGAAGAGCTGGTTAGACTCAGGGTCTCCCATCAGCAGTGTTGTTGAAGTGTGGGTGTCTGATCTCAGGTCAGCTACCAGCGTGTGCACCAGAGGTCCACAGTACAGCCTGCCCAAAACAGAGGTTACTAATCTGAGGAGCTTAATCAATCACACGTCTGTTTCAGTTACTAAGTATTTGATCTTGTTGTTGTAAGGAAAGAGTTAGAAAATATATTTGGAAGTTATTTTCATATAGTATATCTCCTGGGAGGACCATGTTTTTCAATTGCTGGATAAAAAAAAAAAAAGGTTGGTAGGTAGTTCCATGAGTGTTTGGTAAGGAATACTTTACCAGGCAAAGTCAGGCTCCTTCAGGGGGAAACACAGAGGCTGGTTAAGGTGGAGGCTTTCCTTCAGACAGCTCTGCCATTGGCTGAACATGTGAGCCTCTTCCTGGTTAAGGTGGAGGCTCTCCTTCAGACAGCTCTGCCATTGGCTGAACATGTGAGCCACTTCCTGGTTAAGGTGGAGGCTCTCCTTCAGACAGCTCTGCCATTGGCTGAACATGTGAGCCACTTCCTGGTTAAGGTGGAGGCTCTCCTTCAGACAGCTCTGCCATTGGCTGAACATGTGAGCCACTTCCTGGTTAAGGTGGAGGCTCTCCTTCAGACAGCTCTGCCATTGGCTGAACATGTGAGCCACTTCCTGGTTAAGGTGGAGGCTCTCCTTCAGACAGCTCTGCCATTGGCTGAACATGTGAACCACTTCCTGGTTAAGGTGGAGGCTCTCCTTCAGACAGCCCTTCAGACATGTGAACCACTTCCTAGTCCAGAGGCATCTTCTCCCCCTTCCTCATTATCATATCCATGGTCGTTATGAATGCTCCTCCTCCTCGAGAAATGTTCAGGATAACTTTTTATAATTTAAAACGATTTATCAAAGGAGAGTTTCTGTTATATAATATGTATTCAATGAGTTGTACTTATAATGAACGTTTTTTTTTTTGGTTTTGCCTTCACTGTTGACACTGAACCTGTCTTACCCCTCCTTTGTCTGCATAGCTCTCCATACACCACTGAACCTGTCTTACCCCTCCTTTGTCTGCATAGCTCTCCATACACCACTGAACCTGTCTTACCCCTCCTTTGTCTGCATAGCTCTCCGTATGTTACGAACCCCAAGGATAGTATATGACCAGGTCTAGGAAGTGGTCGAGATCCGTAACAAAGGTTGATCTTGTCAGACTTGATGTCGGCTAAGTAATTGCCAGGCCAACGAAGAGATGGATCACTTAACAAATTTATTTCAAGAAATCAAAAACAGGTAACAAACGGGACTGAACGGTGCCATACAAGAAAACATAAAAAGAATAAAAAGCTAATCTGCCTAACAAAATACTTCCAAACTTAAATACATGGGCGGCATCCGTCCTCTGACCTAATGAAATAGACAGTGGTTATCTACGGGCAGAGGATGTATACCCATGGGTTGCTTACCTGCCCCGCTTGCTCCTTTGGTAGCAAATATAAACTGAAATTATAAACTGTACAGAGTACAGGATGTTATAGTGACGCGAACGGTTGCACCGTGTACAAGACCGAACAATGGATATAAATAAATCAGCTGCACCGCGTACAGGACTGACAACAAGAACAACAAATTACGTTAACAACGATACAATACGAATGAAAACCTTCGTTTTCATAGACTAACCACCATAGTCGAAAACACGTAACCACTCAGACCAACTTCGAGAACCGACAACAAACACACAGATAATTCAAAGACAAGTCGGCTCCTCATTGGTCGACAACCAGGGTGCTTTATCCGGAAGGATATCCCGCTGATTGGTTGGTTGAGGAATGGAGTAATGATGACGGTTTCAAAATAAACTGCAGGCGGGAATCTAATGGTGAATGATAGAGACATGAGATCAACAGAGGGAGGGAAACAGAACACCAAAACAAGGACACACCTGGATAGGTGTGGACGTAACACCGTACATAACTGAACTTGTCTTACCCCTCCTTTGTCTGCATAGCTCTCCATACACCACTGAACCTGTCTTACCCCTCCTTTGTCTGCATAGCTCTCCATACACCACTGAACCTGTCTTACCCCTCCTTTAGGGAGTTTTGTTCATGACTTAGAATGCTCCGAGCCTTTTCTAAAGCTTCATCCTCGGTTTCAAACTCAAAGTAACCAAGCCAACCGAGTACACCTCTCAAAGGGAAAACAAGACATATTTGTTTAACTTGCCTTGATCAGCTAACCCTGTAAATTGTGAGAATAGACAACGAGGAAAGGGTTAACAGTAAGAAGGCAGAGCAGAAAAGGTGGGGGCCAAGTAGTGTAGTGAGTGGAGAAGGACTGTGTTTCAAGTTCGTTCGTCAAGTTCGTAGACCAGAAAACAGGCGCCGTAACGCCTCAAAAATAAACCTATTAAACGAGTTCGAGTAAAATACCCTAGACAAACGATATGGAAGGCGAGTTCGAACGCGAGATAGATGAAGGAGGGTGGGGGCCCCCAGCGAAGGGTAAGCCCTCTACAGTCTCCGGTTGGATAAACTTAAAGGAACAAGGGAATAATACGCTGGCCGTATTGCAGCAAACAAACAAGGGCGATTGGGAGAAACAAAAGGAGAAGTACAACAGAAAGATTGAGGAAGTATTAAAAGAGTCGGAGGGAAAGACAGGGGGATTAGTCACCCTGTTATGGAAGAAAGAAAAATAATGTGCAGCAAAGAAGCTGGTTCCATAACTGACCTCATAAAAAAGACGCGGATAGACACGAGAAGGAGCAGTGTAGGTGGAGGGAGCTCGCTCTGGCCGCACAGGCCGTCCAACATTTAAACTGCCCGTTGAAAAAAAAAAAAAAAAATAAATAAATAAATAAATAAATAAATAAATAAACTACCCAAAAGGATTCCCCTCCCCCATATACCCAGGCTCCTAGTTTAGTGGTATCAGGGGGTGGGACGGAAGCCAAGTGTTTTGAGGTAACTGAAGGGGCGGTGGCGATAAAACAGGGGCGGGGAAAGGGTCCAGTCCCAACTGGGGAGGGACCATATGCGGAGGCGAGACAACAAATGAATGCTCCAACCCCCGACCCAGGTAGTCCGTTTCACGGGCATCGCTTTGCCATCTCTGCCTTTTCGCACTCGGTCGGGTGTCTCATATTCTGGCCTCCCAGATCAGGGAGGCCCCGCCGAAAGTGAGGAGGAGCCAGGAGACTTGAGGACAGGACATGAGGCTCTCCGCGCTGCCAATGAGGCGTTAGTCGGCCGCTTGGATAAGATATTGGAGGAGTCCAAAGGAACACCCAGATCACTTTCCCTGGAAACAGGAAGCAGGGGAACGGCCTCATGGACCACAGGAGAGGGAAAGGAAGTGAACATTGACATCAGCTTGACAGGGGTACCTGTCAACACACACCCTCACTCTCCGGCCGGGTCATTTCCATTGATCGCCCCAAAGGGGACAGGGAACAACCCCTTCTTGAACATCCCTCCACCTAGAGGGAGTCAGAATCCATTCTTGAACCCCACTCCTCCTTCAGGGGCATACCCACTTTTGGTCAAAGCCACAGGAATGGTAGTATATGAACTGTTTCATTATGGAGACTTGACAGCAGTCCAAAAACAGCTGCCCCCACTGGTCGGGGCCGCCCAGGCTTGGCTCCGAAAATTAGAGGCCCACACCGGCGGCCACAGGTTGGCGCTAGGGGACTTTAGAGCACTGGGTCGGCTGTGTATGTCAGCAGTGCAAATGGCCACCCTGGAGCACCAAGCTGGAATAAGCTGCGAGCCTCCGGAAGAGCCCATATACAAACATCACAATCGGTTAACTACCGCTTTACGGGAAATATTCCCCGAACTGGATCGTGCTCCCATTACCAAATTTCCTTGGGACGGGACTTCTTGTCCATGCACCCATCTGAACCACGCTGAACAGGTGTGGATGGATCAGACAGGGGACGACCCCACCAGGCCAGGTAGTCACCAAGTATGGTTTAGACAGGCTCTCCTGGAAGGATTGCCTGAAGCTGTGGTAACCGCCTTAAAAGAGAACCCCGAGTTGACGGGGGAGGACCAGGGCAAGTGGGAACACCATGCCTGCCATAGAATGGAGACGGAGAGGGCAAAGGCCCTTGCAAAAGGGGCCAAAGTAGAGGACATGCGTAAACAGTTGTTAAAGCTGCAATTGGCAAATGAACGCCATAGGGCCAATGAAAGGAAGGGACCCAGTGGTAAGCAAATGGTGGCCAGACCGGGTGAGGGGGATACGGAGGAACCATATTATCCAGAACCGGCCACAAGGCCCTATTCTCAGTATAGAGGGAGAGGGGGAAGAGGGGGACCACGGGGAAGGGGACGTGGCAGGGGACAGGGATATGGTAGAGACCAGACCTGTTTCATCTGCGGAGACCCGGAACACTGGGCCAATGAGTGCCCACAGCGGAAGAAAGGTGGGGGTGGACGAGGCCGGGGCGGGATGTTGAGCCCAAAACCCACTCCCAACCCTGAGCTGGCTCCTGCCGGTCAATTTGATCAAAAGGACCACTACTGGGACAACTGAGACACCCCACAGCAGGGCCAAAAGGAGAAGGAAACGGCAGAACCTCTTCTTGAAGTCACGGTCCTAAATAAGACTTTGCCGTTCTTGGTGGACACAGGTGCAACATTCTACACCATCCGCAAAGTTCCCAAGGGACAAAATATGTCTAATCGAACCGTGGACTTAATTGGCTTTTCTGGGGAAACACAATCCCTGCCATTGACTATTCCCATGCCCATCACAGTGGGCCAACAGTCACTCAACCATGCCTTAGTGGTTTCCTCACAAGTACCAGTCAATCTACTAGGTCGGGACATCTTGATCAAACTTGGGGCTAGTATCCTGTGTTCACCGGATGGACTGGTGGTTTCTTTACCAGATGGTACATCTCTCCAGTGTTCATCCAATCCAAGCGTAGATAAAGGACTTTACGTGGTGGCTGCCACTCAGTCCTCATGGGCCGACATCTATTGGGCGGTATTACAGCCCGAACCCCTGACACAAGGGGGCATTCTGACTCAGTTCCATGCCTGGAGTCCCTGGCTCATGGCCCTGCACCCCTATGTTCCCCCTATCGATCCCCTCCATATGACCCTCTTTTACGACCCAGATGGTCGTCCAAATTATGAAAACCATTTTGCCACCCAGTTGGAAGGCACAGAATGGAGGTTCCATTCTGGTCCCATATATGCAGGAAAAGAAGGCGTGGCTGCCTGGGTTAGGCTACATGAAGAAGAGCTGCCATGGTATGCATGGGTGCTGAAGCAGTCCCCCACATTTCCCTTGCTCTACATCCGGCCCACCAAGCAAAAGAACTGGGTCCCATGGTAAAAAGAGGTAGGGAGGCAGATGACTGGTTCCCATGTCGCCAGCTAGTGGATGTGTCATACTCAGAAAAGGAGGACATGTACAAAATCCTGATTCCCGGCTTTTCAGCCTTTGATTAAGGGAACATTGGAGCATCACACCATTTCTAGGTCACATGGTAGGGAAAAGACTGATCACCCCACGGCTGTAACTATGTTACAATCAATCCCTGACGCTGTGTGGTCAAAGGGACCGGCAGATGCAGGCTTGGCCACTATGGTTCCTCTTACTTTTAAAATGACACCAGGCCCGCCTATTTGGCGCTCACAGTATAAACACAAGCCAGGTGCAGAGGCAGGGATAGTCGACACAGTTAAAGGTCTCCTCGCGGCAGGTGTGCTTGAACCTTCCCAGTCGTCCTGGAACACTCCTATCCTCCCGGTGCAGAAAGCAGACCACAAATCATGGCGTATGGCACACGATTTACGTGCTATTAACGCTCGCTTGGCCACACCCACCATACCAGTGCCAAACCCATACACAGCATTGACCTGCTTACAACCTGACCAGAAATGGTTCACGGTCATGGATCTTGCTAACGCCTTTTTCTGTCTCCCTCTGGCGGAATCATGTCGAGACTACTTCTCGTTCACCTTTCAAGGTCAACAATTACGGTACACACGGGTGCCACAAGGGTTCGCCCTTTCTCCAGGCCTTTTCAATGCCGCCTTAAGGGAGGCACTTCAGGAATTACCGCTTCCGGAGGGATCCACGGTCATACAATATGTTGACGACCTCCTCATCGCCTCTCGGTCACACTTGGACTGTACAGAAGCGTCCAGACTCATTCTGATGAGGCTGCATGACACAGGCTACAAGGTTAGCCGGAGCAAACTCCAACTGGTCAGACGCCAGGTATCTTTTTTGGGCCGGGTGTTGACCCAGAATCGGGCTGAACTATCTTCCCAACACCGCAGTTCCATTCTCCATCACCCGAAGCCCGAGAATGTCCAACAAATGCTTTCGTTCCTCGGTCTTACCGGGTCCTCCCGGCAGTACGTCCCCGATTATGTGGGACATACGGAACCACTTAGGGCCATGATCAGAGTCCATGGCATGCATGACTCCAAAGCTCGCTTAGTGTGGGACATGGAAGCAGAACAGGCCTTTATCGCCCTCAAACAGAGCCTAGCGGCTGCGGCGGCTCTGTCCCTCCCGGATTACACTCTACCATTCCATCTGGATGTTTCTGAAACAGTACCGCTGTAAACGGGGTACTGTTTCAGAAAAAGGGGGGAGAGAGGAAAGTGCTCATGTACGTAAGTACAATGCTGGATCTGATGGAAAAAAGACACCCGCCATGTACGCAACATGCAGCAGGGGTGGCAAAAATGATTACAAAGACAGCACACATAGTGCAGGGACACTCGTTAGAAGTACTAACAACACACACAGTGGTGGCTTACGTGAACTCAAGCATGTTCACAATGACTCCCCTAAGACAGCAAAGGATTCAGACAATTTTAACAGCCCCAAATGTATCTTACCAACACCAAGGGATAAATATGGCAGACAACATGCTCGAGGGCAACACACATGAGTGCGAACAAGAGGTGGCGGGGACCACAGGGACGACCAGCCCTCCCAGCCCAGCTGTCACCACAGGTGCTGGCAGAAGCCCACAGTCCAGCGCACGTGGGAGCGGCACAGATGAACCGAACCCTGTGCCACTGGTGGCACCCCTTCCTCACCGACATGGTACGTGAGTATGTCAGATCATGTGCTATATGCACAAAGCACAACCCCCGCCCAACCGTTAAACCACACATGGGTAAGTTTCCCCTGGATCCTGTCCCCGGCCGGGAGATAGTGATCCATTACACAGACATGACAGAGAGAGTTAGAGGGTTCAGGTATCTCTTGGTATGTGTACACAGTTTTACCGGATGGCCAGAAGCATGGCCGGCAAAAAGGGAAGATGCAAAAATGGTGATTAAATGTCTCATCAACCAGTACATTCCGCGACACGGGTTTCCGCGGCGAGTGCGGTCCGACAACGGCACGCACTTTAAAAATCAGGACCTTAACCAGGTGGAGGGATGTTTAGGGTTAAAACACAAATTCGGCACGGTATACCACCCACAATCTCAAGGGAAAGTGGAACGAATGAACTCAAATCTCAAACAGAAAATTGGCAAAATACAGGCCGAGACAGGGCTCAATTGGGTAGACGCCCTGCCTCTGGCCCTAATGGCGGTACGATGCTCGGTAAACCAAGGCACCGGGTTCACTCCCTATGAGTTGAGTACTGGTCGCCAGTTCCCCACCCCTCTGGTGGGAACCAATCTCGCCGGGTACCACCATGACAACGAGAGCCCAGCTTGCCCTCCATTGGAAAACCAGGTTCCGAGACGTGACTTGTCACATGAAACGTATTATAACCAATTGCGAGGTCTTGTTACAGAATTTGCCACACAGATTGGAGAAGCCAGAGAGTTCGGGATCATCCCTGGACGGCCGGTGCCAACGGCAGAGTGGGTCCACCTGAAGGTCATCAAAAGAAAGTGGTCAGAGCCCCAGTGGACCGGTCCCTGGAAGGTCCGGGAACGAACGGAGCACGCCATCCGCCTTGAAGGAAAGGGGGAGCCCTGGTACCATTGGAGGCAGTGCGCAGAGGCATTGGCCCCGAGTCGATCCCTGGGTGAGGTGCGGTCCGATCTCCGAGCGCTCAACGCTTCAAAGTAAGCGCAAGACCACAAGAAAAGGGGCAGAATAATCCCCTGGTCCAAGCGCAGATCCTCAGGGTAGTCTACCCCTGGGATCGAAGAGATGGAGTCCGTCAGGACCCGTTGGGGATGTGGGCGATGGGGAATGATGTGTGTATTACTGGTGATAAATGTGTTATTAATAAAGATGATTAAAATGTGCATAACAGGTGCTCTCCAGAGTCCAAAAAAAAGGCCTCCAACCACACTCAGGGAAGAAGGGAGAGACGCAGGGCCCCAGCTGAAACTGAAAAAGGGGGTGTGTGTGCGATGTTTGACCTTTATTCCTAACAACTCTGCACCCGATGCATCGGTGGCTCGGGCAATAGAGGGCCTGCGTACTCTCTCCAAAACTATGCCTGAACAATCAGGTATTAATAATCCGTTTGGGGATTGGATGGCCAACAGGTTTGGACAAGGGAAGGGCCTCATAGTGTATTTCACTTGCTATTTTTGTTGCCATATTAGTCACGTGTGGTTGTTGTTGTATACCCTGTATAAGGGCGCTTATAATTAGGTTAATAACGGCCACCATTGAAAAACCGGGACCCCCACCTGCCTATCAGATGCCCCTGTTGGGCACTCCTGATCAGGACTCCGATGAGGGGGACCAAGATCTGGAAGACGACGACGTGTAAGGTTGATCTCTGTTGGGAGAGATCAAAAGGGGGAATTGTGAGAATAGACAACGAGGAAAGCGTTAACAGTAAGAAGGCAGAGCAGAAAAGGTGGGGGCCAATTAGTGTAGTGAGTGGAGAAGGACTGTTTCAAGATAAGAGGAGACAGTGAGGCCCGTATTTTAGCAGGACGGGCCTAGACTAACTGGCATAAACAGGGAATATCTGGTTTTCAGTCAAGGTCAGGGTGCGTCCAACTATATTTGCAGACAGAATAGCAGACACAGGCAGACTGGTAGAGAGAACTGGGGCGTCACAGTCTTCTCCACTCTCCTTGTACTCAAGCTTTGCGGGATATGAGCTAAGGTAAACTGCTATTATTACAATAATTGCTTAAAGATTAATAAACCATATGCGTGTGATAACCTAAAGATATACTGAGTGAATTAAATACATTTTAACTAAACAACTGTCTCCACTTGTGTTCCTTCCTCTGGAATAACGGACCCGATGAGAGAGGAGGCCAAAAGGTCTATCTCGACAAAAGCTACACTGTATTTAGCCCATTGGTTGAATACTCCTTTAATATTTGGCTTCACATAGTCATTCCCTGCTATAGCGGCAAAGACAGGAACCAGAGCTTTCTTTATGTCTGCGTGTTGACAGAACTTTTCCACAGTGAACGTTTGACAGGGTATGAAGCCTTCTTTTGCTGTCTGCCACAGAAAGTAGTACAGATCTGATCCATCAATAACAAGCTTCTTATTACTGAATTAAATCTCCTCTAAAACATCCTTTCTATAAATGTTTACTAATGTTGACAATCCCAAAACACCCATGATTTAATACGCAGTGATGTTAACGTAGAGGTCTTGGTTTCCCTGCAACAAACTGGCAATGCACAACACAGTTAAACATTAACACGGTCATTATCAGGACCATGTCACACCTACGTCATATTTGGTTGTGGTATGTGTTTGTGACAGTTTCTGGTGTCACTTCTGAACTGACTGGCTCCATCCTATAATTGTGATGACCAAACAAACAGGATGTCTAAGTGTAATCTAGATTGGCCGGTACATTTCTTTAGCGATGGAACGTAAAAGATTGGCCCAGTGCCATACTGTAACCTGTTGATGAAGGCCCTGTCTTCTTTAAATATACTTTCTCTAAGGTGTCACAGTGAAGAAATACATTTGGAAACCACTGTATATATCGTAACACACGTGCAATGTAAACACACACAGTGTTGCTAAACGGATGCTAGATCCATACGTTCATGTCAGTGTTTCTACCATTTTACAGACACAATGTATGGTAATTAGAACAGTTAACCAAGGGCATCAGCTCCATCAGACACTCAAACAACACATCATACAATTGGAAAAGAAAGAGAAATGGTGAAAACAATTCAAACAACAAGCATTTTAAAATAATAACAATAATGTTCTTATGTTGCCACAGTTGAATAATCCTACAACAACATTTTTAGCTTGCTCATCTGGAAAAACCAGGCCATTTACAGGAAACGGTATGGCATGATTTGAAAACAAAAGTATGTACTAAGGAAGGGCATGAGTTTGGCTTCCCTAAAACAGTATACAATGACTTTTGCTATGTTAGTATGAATAATACATTAGGTGAAGATATGGTTTATCAAACAACTAAGTTATACAATCATTTCATAGCTTATGTTAACATCAAACAGGGCACTGGCAAGGTGTAGTCCTTCACTGAAGGCCATTATGATGCCCAAATGCCCAGCCCATCATACATTGTCCCAAAATACATACAACTACATTTAAAATATATAGAAAATGTACATATTCCTCTCCACCACATAGACAGCGTCTCTAAGCAGTCTTAAATTGGCAGGCTATAGGATTGGCCATAGGCAAATGAGGCCAACCCTTTAGTTACCAACCCATCATGGTTAGGAGTATTTAAGAGGGTGTTGCCGTGTTACCAGTTCATCAAATGTAAGAGGTGAGGCTTGGAGTTCATCTTAGTGCGTATTCAATCATGGGTGTACGGTAACTAAAAGAGTTAATCGAAATTCGAAAGCGAAAAGTTAAATCATGGGTGTTAGGGGACTGTCAACATTAGTAAACATTTATAGAAAGGATGTTTTAGAGGAGATTCAATTCAGTAATGAGAAGCTTGTTATTGATGGATCATCTCTGTACTACTCTCTGTATTACAAGTCAGGACTGGACCAGAGTCACGGTGGAGACTACATGGGATTCAGGAAGGAGATGTCCCTGTTCTTCCAGAGTCTGAAGGCCTGTGGAATACAACCATACGTGGTTCTGGATGGGGGCTCTCACCACACCGATTACAAGATTGAAACGCTACTCCAACGGCAAAAAACAAAGATCTCAAGAGCAGATCAAATGTCAAAAGGAGAAAAAGGTGCTGACATTAACGTCTTACCCCCCCTGGTCAAAGATGTCTTCAAACAGGTCCTCTTCGATCTAGAGGTCTCTTTGGCTCAGTGCTTTGGAGAAGCAGACCCTGAGGTTGTCTCCTTAGCCAATAAGTGGAGCTGTCCTGTACTGTCTACTGACAGTGATTTCTACATCTACGACATACCAGCAGGCTTTCTACACTTATCTGATTTCAATTGGAAGGAAATAAAGAACCAGAAAGTCCCAGCCACAAAGTACACCACTCAAAAGCTGTCCAGGCGTTATAACATCAATCCAGGTCTCCTTCCAGTCTTTGCATCAGTAGCAGGTAATGACAATGGAAGGTTAGACGACAACGGAACATTTCTAAAAATATATGGTGCTCCACCTATTTCAGGAGACTGGAAAATGAATCGCCTTGATGCAATCCTTAAATGGTTGGCAACACTTCATGATGAGACAGAGAATATAACGGAAAAGGCTGTGGGAGAGGCTTTACTTCTAACTGGGAATGAAGAAAACACAACCCTCCGAGAGAAGCTGTTAGAATCCATCAATATGTACACCCAGCTCCCTGATTCCTCCTTAGCAGAGTTCTTTAACACTGGAGTCCCACCAGTTAAACCAGAATCTCTCCATGTCCTCCCAGACTGGACGCTGAGTCCTCTGATTAAGGGGAAGCTCACCTCCTTCATCATAGATGTTCTGCATCTCAAAAGGATGATCCTGAGCCCCCAGATAGAGGATGTCACCAAGCCCAGTGGTCACGCTACAGCTCGTCCCATACGGCAGTGCCTCTATGGGCTGTTGTTAAACGGACAGGGCTCCGTGAAGGAGTACGACCGAGATGGGGAAGAGTATAAAGGGAAAGATGTTCCATCTCAAAGAGTGCAGCTGAAGCTGGAGGAACTGGAGAAGGTATTGAATGGGTGTTGTGTGTGCGTATGTGTGTGTGTGTGTGTGTGTGTGTGTGTGTGTGTGTGTGTGTGTGTGTGTGTGTGTGTGTGTGTGTGTGCGAGTGTGTGTGTGTTAAAATGATCAAATAACACTGTGATGGATTATATTGACACATTTTCAGTGCTGCAGTTTGTTTTGAATGTACTGTATGTGTGTGTGTGTGTGTGTGTGTGTGTGTGTGTGTGTGTTAATTGGTAAGGGGTGGGTGTGTATATGTTTCACCCAAAAGATACATTGTTCTCATTTCATCCTTAATCTCTATGGTAACCAACTGGAACGTATATTTCCCTTTCGTTCTTGACCACCAGGCTCCAGTAGACACTCGGAGGCAGGTCTTAATGGAGGTCCTGGGTGTCCCTTGGCCTAATTTAGCCTTGAACCCCCTCCCTGAAAACCTGAAGCTTCTTGTCTGTGTCCTCCATTTCTGGAGGAACCACAGCGACCTTCAGCCGTCTGACCTCCACCTGACGGCCCTGCTACTTGGAGTGGTGTATGGAGAGCTATGCAGACAAAGGAGGGGTAAGACAGGTTCAGTGGTGTATGGAGAGCTATGCAGACAAGGGAGAGGTAAGACAGGTTCAGTGGTGTATGGAGAGCTATGCAGACAAAGGAGGGGTAAGACAGGTTCAGTGGTGTATGGAGAGCTATGCAGACAAAGGAGGGGTAAGACAGGTTCAGTGTCATCAGTGAAGGCATAATCATGAAAAAAATAAATCCTATGTCAAATGTTCATTATAAGTACTCATTGAATACATATTTAAAATAAACCATGAGAGGGAATAAGAGACAGAAAACTCTTCTTTGATGAATAGAATAATTGTTAAATAATTCCTAAAAAGTCATTCTGAACATTTCTCAAGAAGGAGGAGAATTCCTGAACACCATGGATAAGATAAAGAGGAAGGGGAAGACAATGCCTCGGGACCTGGAAGTGGCTCACATGTTCAGCCAATGGCAGAGCTGTCTGAAGGAAAGCCTCCACCTTAACCAGCTGCTGTGTTTCCCCCTGATGGAGCCTGACTGTGCCTGGTAAAGTATTCCTTACCAAACACTCATAAGAACTACCTACCAACTTTGTTTTTTTAAATCCTGCAACTGAAAAACATGGTCATCCCAGGAGATATGCTACATGAAAATAACTTCCAAATATATGTTTGAAATCTTTCCTTGCCAAAACAAGATCAAATACTTCTTAATTTAAACAGAGAGATGTGATTGATTATGATCCTGTGATAGATTAGTAACCTCTGTTTTGGGCAGGCTGTACTGTGGACCTCTGGTGCACACGCTGGTAGCTGACCTGAGATCAGACCCCAACACTTCAACAACACTGCTGATGGGAGACCCTGAGTCTGACCAGCTCTTCAGACTCCTCCTGGAAGCAGTAATGAACCTCCAGCATTAAACCAACCTATGGAGGGAGCAGGAATAACAGAGTAAGGAAGAGGAAGAACAGAGGAAGGAAGAGGAAGAACAGAGGAAAGGAGAACAGAGGAAAGAAGAGGAAGAACAGAGGAAGAGGGGAGAAGTAAATTAAGAGATTCATCTCATTTTGTTTCAGACTAAGGAGAGAAGTAATACAAAATATTAGAAGGTAAAGGTGCAGTCCTGGTCCTGGCTGTTGTTTCTATACTGGTTTTTAATCTCATGGTGGGATTGTAGATTAGGATTGGATTTCAGACTAAGGAGAGAAGGTAAAGGTGCAGTCCTGGTCCTGGCTGTTGTTTCTATACTGGTTTTTAATCTCATGGTGGGATTGTAGATTAGGATTGGATTTCAGACGATACATTCTTTGTTTTCCCTGGTTCAGATTGTGGTGAGTAAGCAGCGTTTAATGTTCTCTAGAAAAGGTTGTGTACAGCCTAGTGTTCAATGAAAGCTACCAGCCTGTACATTTAGTTTAACACATTTTGTGATCAAATGTTTTTATTGTTAAAATGGGATGGGTGAGGTCAAAGTACAATACAATACAAAAACAAAACAAAAGTTAATATACATTATTTGATGTCTTGAGACTGGAGTGTTGGGGGAGAAATTGGAAGTCTTGTGTTCATTGTAACATCTTTTGATTGCGGTAATACAAAATATTGGTGAATATTGGTGAATATGTTTGGTTTGTTTTTTAACTAACAGCAATTTAAAATGGATGAATAGGGTGTGTTCATTTATTTCATTGATTGTAATGAATGTTACATTTTGTATTAAAAATTATGTAAAGTTTATTATAAAAGACCCTATAACTTAATTAGACTTGAAAAATGTAAACTTCATTTTTGTTCATTTTTGTATTGAAAGGAGATGTGCAGCTTCGGAAGGCAACCAGATGTGTATACATGTGATTTATAACATGACAACCTCTAGATTAGCTTTGCTTGGTCCTTACAAAATATAACGTTCATTCAAAAATACACCAGCATGGACATTTTACAGAAAATATACAGTACATTTAACGCTCCCTAACCCTAACCCAAACATCACTACAGGACTCATCATGGTGAGTGCCAACACTTCACTGTACCATAGAAGCAGCTCAGTACACCACTTCTCACTCTAGATGTACTACTCTTGTAGTACAAAATAGACCAACGATCATTAAAAAATACACCAGCATGGTAATTTTACAGAAAATATAAATTACATTTAACGCTTTTTTTAGAAACACTTTCATACGTTTCGATGCCACCATAAAAATATATATTTATACAGAACATGTTTTTGCCCCTAGCCACAAGCAGCCACATGATGGCAGTGTTCTCCAGCAGATCTGATGGCATTGAACATTCTTAGTCCATATTGTGATTCAGTGTAACCGTGGAAACCCTTCCACCACGGCACTTTGGCTTATTTGCCCTGGGGAACATCTTTGTGGGTTGTGATTTGCCCCCGAAGGCAAAACGTTAGCACACTTTGGGCAATAAATGTCAAATGGCAAACAATAAATAATTTTGACAATTATTGTTATGTTGCCTCTACAGAAGTCTGTACTTCTATCTAAAGAGCTTTACTTTGTCAATACATACATTTCTTTATCAATACATTATTTAGAAATTAGATTTGAATTTGTTTGAAATGTTTCGCCCCTAATCTACAGAGCTGTGTGCTCTTGAGTGTACGTCATTTTACTGTGAGTGACCTTCAGTAAAGGCCACCATCCTCCATATCAATTTTATAGATCTGTTATATAATATACATTGTATATTATTGTTATTATATTAATATTTATATAAAAGCCACCATCCTCAAAATCAATATTATAGATCTGTTGTATAATATATGTTGTATATTATTGTTATTATTATATTAATATGTATATATAAAGCCACCATCCTCCACATCAATATTATAGATCTGTTATATAATATATATTGTATATTATTGTTATTATTATATTAACATTTATATATAAGCCACCATCCTCCACATCAATATTATAGATCTGTTATATAATATTGTATATAGTATACATTGTATATTATTGTTATTATTATATTACCATTTATATATAAGCCACCATCCTCCAAATCAATATTATAGATATGTTATATAATATTGCATATTGTATACATTGTATATTATTGTTATTATTATATTAATATTTATATATAAGCCACCATCCTCCAATGTAAGCCATCTCCCATAGGCTCACACTTTGTTGTAATGCCTTTTCTATACCAAATCATTTTTATGTGCTTGCGTTTGTGCGGAAAATATCTTTCTTAAACTACTTGAAGAAGACCTCTACAAAGATGGTCTGTGTTTTGTTCAGGAACAGAGGGGAGAGGATTTCCCAATGAGAGACATTATCAACTCAATGAATAGAGTGAGAGGGTTTCATAAAACTGACCCTTTTGAATAACCAAAACCCATGGACTGAAAGGCCACATATAGCCTGCCCATTACCACCCCAACATGAGCCGATACTCAATTTGACTCTTTAAACAAACACAATATGTCCTTTCCTTTCTGGCAGTGGGACCGAATGGCACGCTCTCACTCTCTGTGAAACCGGTCGGTCCAGTCCAGAGGTTTGTGTGCTCACTAAGGCGGTCTCATTGGAAGGTTGCTGCCACTGAGACGAGTGTGAGGAAAAGGGTTGAAGAGTTGAAGCTTTGTCCGTCGTACACTTTCCCCCCTGACAAACAGAACTCTAGATACTCTCATTTAGTTCAGAGAAAAGAATTGATTGTTGTTACTGTTAAAAAGAAAGCTTTGCAAAGTCATTCTTTCTATGTATGTAGAGTTTCCATATAGGCCTAAAGTATATGACCCTACAGGGTGACCAGAAGCCTCCGAGTGCAAAGCCATGTATTTTAGATGGGGTAGATTATATTTTATTGTAATTATTATATTAATACATATATAATACACTCCTTATCCCCTTGGGATAATGTGCTGTTGATGGCAAATAAATACATTTACCCATCACTTTACATTTACTTTACATTTAAAATCTACCCACATTATTACATTGAAAATGTAGGCTAGAAGGAAAGTGTCCCCGGATTTGTGCCTAGAAATCTGGTCCCCTTAAAGTAAATGCATCCTGTTAAAATCAGTTTAATACACAAATTAAGTGAACACAACAGGAAATTGGTTATACAAAAAAACGTTTTATTTAAATTCTAATCAACTCAAAACCTAGATTATTCACAGATGCCATCCAAGTCCGTTTCAAGCTGTTTTAGCTTCACATTTGGCATCTCAATTTGTTTGGCAACCGAAGAGGAAAGGATACGTCTTGAAGAGGAATGTCCTTCACCTGGTAAGAGGAAAGGATACGTCTTGAAGAGGAATGTCCTTCACCTGGTAAGAGGAAAGGATATGTCTTGAAGAGGGATGTCCTTCACCTGGTAAGAGGAAAGGATATGTCTTGAAGAGGAATGTCCTTCACCTGGTAAGAGGAAAGGATACGTCTTGAAGAGGGATGTCCTTCACCTGGTAAGAGGAAAGGATACGTCTTGAAGAGGAATGTCCTTCACCTGGTAAGAGGAAAGGATACGTCTTGAAGAGGAATGTCCTTCACCTGGTAAGAGGAAAGGATATGTCTTGAAGAGGAATGTCCTTCACCTGGTAAGAGGAAAGGATACGTCTTGAAGAGGAATGTCCTTCACCTGGTAAGAGGAAAGGATATGTCTTGAAGAGGGATGTCCTTCACCTGGTAAGAGGAAAGGATACGTCTTGAAGAGGAATGTCCTTCACCTGGTAAGAGGAAAGGATACGTCTTGAAGAGGAATGTCCTTCACCTGGTAAGAGGAAAGGATATGTCTTGAAGAGGAATGTCCTTCACCTGGTAAGAGGAAAGGATATGTCTTGAAGAGGAATGTCCTTCACCTGGTAAGAGGAAAGGATACGTCTTGAAGAGGGATGTCCTTCACCTGGTAAGAGGAAAGGATATGTCTTGAAGAGGAATGTCCTTCACCTGGTAAGAGGAAAGGATATGTCTTGAAGAGGAATGTCCTTCACCTGGTAAGAGGAAAGGATACGTCTTGAAGAGGAATGTCCTTCACCTGGTAAGAGGAAAGGATACGTCTTGAAGAGGAATGTCCTTCACCTGGTAAGAGGAAAGGATATGTCTTGAAGAGGAATGTCCTTCACCTGGTAAGAGGAAAGGATATGTCTTGAAGAGGAATGTCCTTCACCTGGTAAGAGGAAAGGATACGTCTTGAAGAGGAATGTCCTTCACCTGGTAAGAGGAAAGGATATGTCTTGAAGAGGAATGTCCTTCACCTGGTAAGAGGAAAGGATACGTCTTGAAGAGGGATGTCCTTCACCTGGTAAGAGGAAAGGATATGTCTTGAAGAGGAATGTCCTTCACCTGGTAAGAGGAAAGGATATGTCTTGAAGAGGAATGTCCTTCACCTGGTAAGAGGAAAGGATATGTCTTGAAGAGGAATGTCCTTCACCTGGTAAGAGGAAAGGATACGTCTTGAAGAGGGATGTCCTTCACCTGGTAAGAGGAAAGGATATGTCTTGAAGAGGAATGTCCTTCACCTGGTAAGAGGAAAGGATATGTCTTGAAGAGGAATGTCCTTCACCTGGTAAGAGGAAAGGATACGTCTTGAAGAGGAATGTCCTTCACCTGGTAAGAGGAAAGGATAAGTCTTGAAGAGGAATGTCCTTCACCTGGTAAGAGGAAAGGATATGTCTTGAAGAGGAATGTCCTTCACCTGGTAAGAGGAAAGGATATGTCTTGAAGAGGAATGTCCTTCACCTGGTAAGAGGAAAGGATATGTCTTGAAGAGGAATGTCCTTCACCTGGTAAGAGGAAAGGATATGTCTTGAAGAGGAATGTCCTTCACCTGGTAAGAGGAAAGGATATGTCTTGAAGAGGGATGTCCTTCACCTGGTAAGAGGAAAGGATATGTCTTGAAGAGGAATGTCCTTCACCTGGTAAGAGGAAAGGATATGTCTTGAAGAGGAATGTCCTTCACCTGGTAAGAGGAAAGGATATGTCTTGAAGAGGGATGTCCTTCACCTGGTAAGAGGAAAGGATATGTCTTGAAGAGGGATGTCCTTCACCTGGTAAGAGGAAAGGATATGTCTTGAAGAGGAATGTCCTTCACCTGGTAAGAGGAAAGGATACGTCTTGAAGAGGAATGTCCTTCACCTGGTAAGAGGAAAGGATATGTCTTGAAGAGGAATGTCCTTCACCTGGTAAGAGGAAAGGATATGTCTTGAAGAGGAATGTCCTTCACCTGGTAAGAGGATATATACGATAACCGATTATATTATGTCTATCAACTTAAACAAACCAACTAGCGTGCTCACCTCATTGACTATGCTGTATAACGGGATGTCAAAAATCACGTAAAAGACCAGGAAACATAGTCAGCCCTCATAAATAAGTATAGGACCCCTTTTATTATTACACAGATGCCTTTCAGCCCCAGGTTTTCCTCAGCGTTCAATATTGCATCAAGGCAGATGAGGGAGAGTCGTAGCCTGCACCCATCAACGTATACAGGCCCCATCTGAACCTGTGGAGAGCCACCAGGCCAACTGCACACAGGCTAAATGTAGTAAAAATAAAAGAATACATGTATGTAGCCTAGTGGGGGCAGCTGGAAATATTGACATGGACATTTCTGTGAACAACAGCCAGGGTAACATGATTTTAATCCAAAGAAGTGTTCAAATCCAAACTTAACTTGGTGTTAGCACGTGCACATTCCATCCAAATCCAAACTTAACTTGGTGTTAGCACGTTCACATTCCATCCAAATCCAAATATTTCTATTCCCCCTCCCAGTGTGTGGACAGCTTCCCCCAGTACATACTTGTATATTTAGGCTATGGAAAGATTTCTGGTTGGCATAGTCTGTGTCCACAGGCCCAGATGGAGCCTGGTTACGCACGTTGAACCTATAACATGGAGGAGTCATGGAGGAGAGGATACAGCTAACATCAGAGGCTTCTCAACCTGTAGGCTACTTCACACAATGTCACATACCTGCCATTGAATAAAACACCTCCTAGATTCTTTGTGTTCCGAGGTGACCAGGGCATACTCTTCTGATTTCCACACTGTTTCCTTTGCAAGCCCCTCTGCATCCCCAGCACGGTATAAGAATCTCTCACATCATGCAAAAGCATTGCAGAGCTATGCAGACAGATAGAACTGTGGTCACGGCTAGGCTAGGGTGAGTTTCCTTATGTGTGGTTCCAGCAGACTGCATAGGTAAACTAAGCTGGGCCTGCTGAACCTGTACCTCTCCCACAGATACTCATCATAGAAGCCCAGTGGATTCCTTCTGTCTCAGAGGTCCCTTGGGGCTGGTGGTGTAAAACACTCTGTGAAAGATCCCAGCACCTTTATCCCCGTGTTGTTGAGGAATAGAGATGCCATCATTGGTTGTAACTGCACTGCTTATATAGGCTAGGCCTTTGTCAATTACAGTAGCCTATTGACTTTTGAAGACAGTAAGAGTGGTAAGACAGGATTTTCTTAACTTGTTTATTTTTTTCTGAATACGTTCTTTGGAACACGTAAACACGTAAATGCATGCTTGGTCACATTGTGAGGAAAAGGTCCCAACTTATATTTCCCAACGTGACAGAAGGGAAAAGTGGGAAAAGATACTTGACGGAACTGTCTTTCGGAATTCTGTTTCCGTCTGTTCGAAATTCTTTGTAACGCCGCTAAAATAAACTTGCCAGTGATTCTGCTATGGAGCAGCTAGTTCAGTGGTATAAATCTCCACGGTTCCTGAGCAGGGAGTCCTATAAGCCACAGTAATTGGATGGATCACTTAAATTAGCTTAAATACCCCAAGAAAGAGTACCTCATTCATATAAAGAGCAAGGAAACAATTCAAAGCTAACTTAATAAACTATTTGAAACTCAGTGCAAATTCCTTCAATCAATTATTACGATGGCATCAAATTAATACACTTCATAAACACAAAACGTTTAGAAAATCTACAAAGAAACAACAATATGTAGTAATGTGCCTCATTGATTAATGATAACGAACACATCCATTTAGTTTCGTCCATATTGTGTGCTTGATTTTTTGAATGTGTCTGTTTTGTAAAAACAAAATGGTGGCCTGTCTTCATATGTAGGTCATGGGTGGGTTTGAGGATCCCCCGTCCTCGCTGGGTGGGGGAGCGTCTGATTCGGGCAGGCTGACCTGGGACGCTGCTCGTTTGAGCTGAGACTTTGAAGACGGTGCCTTACTGCTCCCCGGCTCCACCACGGAACCCCCTCTGCTTTCCCAGGGGGGCTGGCAGTACAGCGGCTCTCCAGACAGGGACTTTGTGGACGCTCCCTGGTTGCTGCGGGCTGACCTGATGGAGATGGCCCCGTTGGAAGGGGGGCTCTTTATGGGCGCTCCCCAGCTACGCTGAGACGTAGCCCGGCTGGTTCCGCGGCGAGTGGACCGGACCACCACGTATCGGCTGGACGGGCCCTCCTCCACGTCGTCCTCCTTCATCGGGCACGACGACTTGACGAAGACGGCGCCCCCCAGGATGAGCAAGATGGCGGCTCCCCAGCCCAGGTAGAGACACGCGCCCAGCTCCCGGCGCTGTGTGTCATTGGTGGAGCTGTAGAAGCCGCTGACCACGGTGGAGGCCGTCCACGCCGTGGGGACCAGGCAGAAAAGCCCCGCCGCCATGAGCAGCGCCCCCGCCGCCACGGCGATACGGTTCTTGGTCCCCGCTTTGCCCTGGTCCAGGAAGCGGGTGCACTTCCCCCCGATGAAGGCCAGGACCAGGCCCGCACTCCCCGTGACGATGGACACCGCCATGAGCCCCCGCGCCGCCTGCAGGTCGGAGCTGAGCGCCAGCATGGAGAAGTAAGGCATGCACTGGATCTGGCCCGTGCTCTCTGTCACACAGGACATCCAGATGCCCTCGTACATGCTCTGGGAGGTGATGATGTTGGTGCCTACGAAGGCCGACACCCTCCACATGGGCATGATGCAGGTGACGATGATCAGTACCCAGCCCAGCAGACAGAGGGCGCTGGCAACCATCTGCATTCCTAAGGTCGCCATGGTGGAGTGCAGAGGAAGAGAAAGAGGAAGTAAGCCCTTTGTTGCTGGTTTGTTGTCCTCCTTTGGTCGCCGCGGTCCTTTGACACTTTAACAACCCTACGTCTCAATTGAAAAGGGCTTTCTATTGAAGCTTTCTCTCTCTCTCTCTCTCTCTCTCTCTCCTTCTTTCTCTCTGTCCCTTTTACTTTCTCTAACTATATCTCTCTCTTTGTCAGTCTCTGCCTTCTCTCTCCCTCTCTCGCAGTCTCTGTCTCTGATTTCTCGCTCCGTCTGTTCCCTGGGATGTTCACCTGTGCGTCAGTAAACAGCTGTGCACCAGAACACACCTCAAACCTAGAGAGAGAGAGAGACCAAAGGGGGAGGGGCAGTGACATCACAGGCCCTAAGTTTCCCTCTGTGGATACTTGATGAAGCTAGGCATGATGGGTAAAAGGATATGGTCCCTGTGTCTCACAAATTCCCCTTTCTTGTGTGTGAGAGGGTGCGTGTGTGTTTGTCTGTGTGTGTCTATGTGTTTCTGTGTCTGTCTGTGTGTATGCGGTTTTGGTTGCAGCAGGTGATCATGATACGGTCAGATGAGAGCCAACAGGCTTTTAGTTTCCAAGAAAAGTGTTTTCAGTGAAACCTGTTTGAAACCCTGCCCCTTGTCTCCGAATGAGTTAACCATCATTACTTTCCCAGTCTGTCACTGAAAACACCCTCTCTGTGGTTGTTCAACTGGTGGGTGTAACTGTGTGTGTGTTGTGTGTGTGTGTGTGTGTGTGTGTGTGTGTGTGAGTGTGTGTGTGTGTGTGTGTGTGTGTGTGTGTGTGTGTGTGTGTGCGCACCCACGCATTGTGCCTTTTCGTTCACATTTTAAAGCTACGTTAATTGAGGAATATCTGTACATAGCCCTTTAAAACCATTTATTGCAATGAAATTAGTCATTACTAAACTATTTAGACGTTACTAACTCTGGTTTGGCAGGAGCCACATAGTTTCAATTGCAGAACATTTACATGAATGCAAAGCAGGACGAACAAGAAACATGAACAACATGTGCGGCTTCAAACGGATTCTGCAGTGGAGAATTTTTTAGAGCTTTTATTATCATTTGTTTTGTGTAGCTGTGAATATATATATATATATATATATATATATATATATATATATATAACATTAAATACATATGATATATATATATATATATCATATGTATTTAATGTTTTTATCATAGTTATTACATGTACAGCACTTTGCAACCTTTGTTTTGAAAAGCGCTTTATAAAAGAAGTTTGCATTACATTGCATAGCGTTGCATAGGTGCAGCAGTAGCGAACACATTTTAACCATAACAATTTACTACACACTCCTCTGGTGAGCTGTATGGTAAGTGCACTACCGCGGTGGGTCATGTGATTGGAAAAGCAGTTGGACATTGCGAGGCTAACACAACAGTCGAATACCATGAGTCACGTGGAATGGTAGATTCAGTGGGTTACTGATGTAGAATTCATTTCATATACCGATGTCTCCACATGGAACAGTTGATTGGCCGCTCTGAATGACGGTATCATGAAGTTATTTGATTTTGCCGATGGTTGGTTCTTGGAATGGTGGATAGATAGAAACTCGGTCAAAGCTATTTCGGTAGTGCTGTGTCTTCGTAGGAGTGGCACAACGATTGAGTAAAAAGCTTTACAGGAAAAGTTGAACAACATACAGGCATCGGCAGTCCTCACTCCATTCAGAACCCCTCCACCAGAAAGATACTAGAGGCAAGAAGTGAAATGCATGCCCGAGGAGCAAGGCGGGAACTACTGCCTATTGAAAAAGACCTTAAATCCTTTCTTACTACTGAGGTACTTCCTTGAATCAGGAATCAAAGGTCAAGATAGGGGTCAAGAGTGGGAGTAAATGTGTTTACTTTATTTCACAAAGTAGGTTGTTATTAAAATGTACGTGATAATAATAATAAAAAAGGACATTTAAAAAGAGCATTCAAGAATATCACATTTACTGCTTTGCTCATCTCACATCAATAGAAAAAAAATGTATGGATTTATAAACCCAAGGTTTGGGTGCGTATTAGTTCTAAAGCATCGATTAAGACAGTTTATACCCACATTCTGAATGTAGGTTTGCTTCTCTTGGTATTTTGGTCTCTCTCTCACTGTGTTGAACACTGCACTGCCCCCCCCCCTCCTATATATCTCCATCCTTTCTTTAAGTAGGTCACATAGTGACTTTGATTGTTTACTACCAACTGGTTGGTACTGATTCCTGTGCTGGGTTGTCCAACGAGTTTCTGCCAGACTGGAAACCAATCAGTCCAAATGTTGCCTCGATCGATAAGGTTACAATGGTTACAATAAATGTAGAGGTAACAAAACAAAAATAAACACGTACAAAAAAAATGTAGGCATTTTTGCATTACACGTCACATTTGTTTAACAAGTGCAGAATCACAAAAAAAATGTCAAAAACGAGTGCCTTGAGACAAAAATGTCTTAGTTAAAAACCCTGAATGAAAAAAATAATCTCATAAAACATTTTATTATTAAAAAACTTTATAATGATGATGATGATATTTATGTTTGTTCATTAAAACCTGATATGGTCCTGAATTCCCCAAGGGTAATAACTTCCTATCCTACATATCCCTACCTTCACACAAAGTCATTTCACCGGATGCCACTCAAAAACTAAGTTGACTGCGTCAAATAACTGACACTTCTTGATTAGCTCACTCATGTGGAGGGCTAGGACTCTGCTGAATAAACTTACTGTCTGACCAGGAAAATATATTGGGTTACACAATATAGGGCTTGGACTAATCCAACTTTGATTATCATGCTCCTTGTTGATTGATTCTAGTTGTCTATTTGATCAAATCAATAGATGAAGAGTAATACGTTTTATGAATCTAATCTAAACCTCTTTTGTCTAGACGTACTGCTGCTTGCTGCTCTCCACCGAGCGAGCCTTGGAATACTTCACATCGTAGTCCTGTTCGTTGTTGGGGGGGCAGGAGCTACAGAGCAGCCCCCCGCCCAGGAACAGCAGCCCCGCTGCCCCCCAGCCGATGTAGAGGGAAGCCCCCAGCTCCCTGCGCTGGGCGTCGATCAGCAGCGGGTTGTAGAAGTCCTGGATGATGGCATTGGTGGTCCAGCACACTGGCACCAGAACCAGCAGGCCGGCGATGATGAAAATGATCCCGGCGGTGATTGCCACTTTACACTTTGCGACTTCGTCCTCGATGAAGTTGGAGCACTTGGCGCCGACCATGCCCAGCAAGATGCCGACCAAGCCGACGATGATGGACACGGAGGTCAAAGCCCGGGCGGCCTGCAGGTCCTGAGGTAGAATCAGGAGGGAGTCGTAGATCTTACACTGCATCTGTCCCGTGCTCTGGGTCACACAGTTCATCCACAGCCCCTCCCAGATGACCTGAGCCGTGACGATGTTGGAGCCGATGAAGGCTGTCACCTTGTTAAAATGATAGAAATATCTGCTTTCAGAATAAGCTATGACAGCTACACATTGTTGAGTGCAATTTAAGGCTATTTTATTATGGAAAATCAAACAAACAATACTAATGTACTAGTAATATGATAACAACGTTAATAGAATAAGAACCAGTTTGGTTGCTTTTCTTTTTCAAAGTGAGACAGACATTAAACAAAGCTTACTTCCTCTTACGACACTGGGCTTTGACTGTACTCGGTTGTACAGTCTATTAGCCACTTCATTTGAATTGTAAAAGGTTATCTAAATAATATAAAGAGTTCATTATCATAATATTTTATTATTATTTCATTTTACTCATACCAAGAGGACTAAAATAAAATGAAAACTTCAGTCAGATGAATAATATCATAGACGCACATATAAAGTGATGTGGTTGCAAAGGAATATTATAGAATGTAAATCTTTCACATCTTTACATGTTTTGTAACATCTTGTAATGTTATTTTAGCATTAGAAAATGAATAGGCTACATTGTGTTGGAAGTAAACTCTTTGACAATAAAGAGGCAAACAAAGACCATTTTAGAGTTGGCATCAAAACAAAGATACTGACTATAGTCTACACCTTTCTAATTAAATTGTATTATGAGACTCTTGTTGAGAACAAACTGAAGTACAGCATAGGTACACGATTTCACAATACAAAGATTTCATTAATATGACTTCACGGTACACTGCTTTTCTTATTATGACATCACAAAACACAGGTTTTCCTTATTATGACACTAGAAAATAAGACATTTACCTTCCACATGGGCAGTGCACAGACAACAATACATCCGATGAAGCCGATGATGGCCAGGACGAGACCCAGCAGCTGTCTTCCACCAGCGACCATGGTCAGGCTGTTTTCTGGACGACTCCTGGCTTACTTCAGCCCCTAGGGAAGATAGATGAGGGTCTCTGACACTGCACGGCCCCTGAAGAGCTAACACAAGCGTTCCTGGTCTCTGGCACAGGAAATGGAGGAGAGAGCCGGCGGGCTGGGTTGAGTCGCTTTAAAGATGATGTCTAAATCAGATGAGAGAATGGAAGCGGCTCAAAGACTCTCCTACTTTGGTGGACAAGGAAGGATCAAACGGAGGAGAGAGCCGGCGGGCTGGGTTGAGTCGCTTTAAAGATGATGTCTAAATCAGACGAGAGAATGGAAGCGGCTCAAAGACTCTCCTACTTTGGTGGACAAGGAAGGATCAAATGGAGGTGAGGCCGTTTTCTGTCTCTGTCACATCATTCTTGGTATCTCCGCGTCCGCAAAACTGGTTTGTCAAAAGAACTTACCTGACCTATAGAGGAATGTCACACACACACACACACACACACACACACACACACACACACACACACACACACACGGTAAGGGCTTGTAGCTACCTTGGGTATCCCTATACAGTTGAGACGGACCATTATAAGGCTTAGCTTGTAGCGTCCTTGGGTATCCCTATAGCTAGCCATTTAGACAGTTGAGACGGACCATTATAAGGCTTAGCTTGTAGCTTCCTTGGGTATCCCTATAGCTAGCCATTTAGACAGCTGAGGCTGCCACTGGTCCCCTCTCTGTCCCATTTAGTGATGATTCCAGCAGAAAACAGGCGGGGAGCTGTTCTTGTTGTGTTCCTCTGTTCTCTCTCTTCCTCCCTGCTTTCTACTTCTGCCTCTTATTTTCCAAGAAAACTGGCACGTGAGACGTGCTTTAAATACTGATGCCATGTGAACACACACACACACACACACACACACACACACATGTTGCACGCACTCACAAATAACTTTGTTCTCTTTCTCGCTGTCACACACCACATACACACGCACGCACGCAGGCAAGCAAACACACACACACACACACACACACACACACACAATCATTAGTGGGTGTCACTACAGTAAATTGTGCTTTAACTGCATTTTTTTTTTACATATAATAATAAAAAAAAATTGTTAACGGCCGATTTATACACAACATCAGAATAATCCAAAACAGGAAGTAAGAGTTTCGTACTAGAGTGCTTTTTGCTGACCAGGGCACTGGCAATAGAACTGGAGTCGCTTTGTGTGTCTGTGTGGTGAGCAGGTCTGGCGCTAATTGGTTGCTGTGGTATCATCCAGACTGATTGTTGTGAGTGACAGCTGTCTGTCCGTTCATTGTGTGTGTTTCTGTGTGTACTTAATTGGCAACCAATTTGTAAAGCCCTTTGGGTCCAAGGAAAAAGTGCTAAAAACGAAATACAACCAATTATTACTGTGCGACTAAAACAAGACTTGTTGTGATAAAGAAACCCAAGTCTCTATTTAACAAATACCCTGACGTTTATAAGAACGAGTTTCAAAAATCATCAAGCCAATACCCTAACGTTTATAAGAATGAGTTTCAAAATCAAATACCCAAATATCCTTTTATCTTTGAATTTTCACATTTGTAAAGCACTTTGAATGACCCAGTGTATGAAAGGTGATATACTATAAATAAACTTAACTTGCCTTGAAGTTTATAAGTATGAGTTTCAAAAATCATCAAGCCAAATACCCAGATATTTGCGCTAAACTAGTCCCATTCAATGTATATATTGAAAGCTATTGATAGAATTTACCCCTCCCTAAAAGGGTTGACCAAAACCACTATGAAACAGAAACAATATGAATCAGAACCAAAAGGAACAAAAATCGTTCCCATGTTTGTATTAAAAGGTTGAACATGAATTGGTTGAATAGGAGTGGTCGTTAGATGCTATTATATAGGGTGCGTTTATTTAATATGAAAAAAAGTCACACCACCCACACCCGTGGTAATATGACTGATGATCCTCTGCCAATTGAAACACAGGGGAATATGCAGTAAGGCCTTAAAATTACAGAACAGCGCCTACCGCAAACAAAAGGTACTGCCGAACAGCCGATGAAAATGTAGGTGTCGGCCTGCTAAAGAATTATTAATAGGCCTATGTCCTGTTAATGTTTCAAAAAGCTTAGATTTTCGAAAAGCTCCGTCAAATATAGGCCAACCTGCAGATTGGGAGTCCCTAAAATACCCTTTTTGATAATAGGCTGGTGATGTAGACAATAGCCTATTTATCCAAATGCAGAAACGAAATTCGTTTACACTCAAATGCAAGCTAAATACAACAAATTATGACTTACATTTTTTATAAGAGTAATAAAACATTTTTGCTAACTGTTTTGAAACAACTTCATGTATTTAAAAAAAACTTTGATAATGCTGTAACCAAAGCGAAGACGAAGGCATAGCTTTTTTACGATTACAGGCTGCTAATAAACCTTACATTTTCTCCGTCTCTCAATATGGGCTAACCGGACCCTATTGACAATAATGTCCAGCCCCCCTGCAAATTCAATAAACATAAAGGGATTAATTAAATGTGAATACACATTATTTACATATTCCAAACCTTCGATTACAAACGAAGAGAAATATAGCCAACAAATCCATTTGCTTGATTGGCTCAATGGCTCTCCTCTGAATCTCAACTCCGCAGAAAGCTCTACAACATCCCTTCAATGTGGCGTACAATTATGTCTGTATATAAACAGGGATTTTTTCCCACTCGAACCATAAAAAACAACCTGTATGTTGAAGAGACCTGACCTGGCTTATGTCAGCTTTAATAACAGCAAAGAATGATAATGACCCACTTCCACTGTAGTTTAAGGAGTTCGTTGCAAAGGACTTTTTAAAAAGCAGGTTGAGAGGTTGGTTTTCTGCTTTATTCAATCGCGCCTTCTTTCTGATCGTATGGCTTTTTTTTCTTTTCCAAACGATATATGCCTCTAGCTTACTCTCTACACTCTTCACCAGAAAAGAGCATCTCTACAAACGGCAGCCTTGAAGTAATTTTAATAGCCTAGTGCATTTATTTGTACAGCACTACAAAGTACTTGAACAGTTGCATCTCAAGTTTTACAATAAAAACTAAATAACATAAAAAATTCATAATAATACAATCACAAAGATTTAAATCACAAACAAAACCAGGTGGAAACAATTAGCAATCAAAAGCTTTTTTTGTTACGATGGGGACGTTTTGAGAACCTATGCAGTGCAATATTTTCAGGAAAGACATATAGATATGGACCTGTGTCTGAAATAATGACTAACTATAACTATAGGAATAATTAGTTGCATTTTTTCTATATTGTCTTATCAACAGCCGTGTTGCAGCATTTCCCCCTAGCTTACATTGAATAAGAGTATTTTAATTAAATCCAGAATAAGTCATACTAGCCTAACCTTTTTTAATCTTACGCATGCTCCTAGCTGGTAAAACCAACGCAAAACAATATTATTTAAACGTTTTAAGAAATGCACCTAGATTTGCAGGTCTTACATTTGTATAGCAAGAGAAACAAATTACTTAGAATTTCATCAGTTAGGTTTATGTTAGTGGGATTAAAGGTGTGTCGTAAGAACGCATTCCTTTAAGTGTAGCCTATAGGCCTGTATCGGTCTAATTTCAACAATTACCTTTTTATATTTAGGAGTATCTCACGAACTAAAAGTAAAAAGTAGTAGGATGCCATTTGGAACGTAGCTCTCTGTGCTGTGACACATACCAGCCTGGACCACACTGGGTGTTTCCATTCAAGCAGTTACGGTAATATAGAGTTGGGCGACATATTCTCCTGCTCCCTTGTTAGAAGCATTACAGTCTCCTCACCATCACATCCTCCTCTCTGTACAGGCTGAACCTTTGCGGCGTTGCCATGGTGAGGTGGGGAGGCCGTCGGAGGCGGTGCCGGAGTGAAGGCTGGAGAAAGGATAGAGGGGCGCCACCTACTGGCCAGGATTGGGTAGTGAAGGCTGAGGAGGAGGAGCAGAGCAGCGGCCCAGCCTGTTCAAATAAGCCAACATGGGAACTGAAATGTAGTTCCTGGGACTAAAAGTTCCGTGTACTTTAGGTTTGAAACGCGCCTTTAGAGGAACCTCCCTACGTCTTCATCAGTGATGTCACCACCCGGGGGGTTGTTGAAGCAAGGTGGATGTGTTTTAAAGCTACAGGCCAGCTGACTGACACCAGAGAGAGGGGGGCAGACTGGACAGAGGAACACCCAGACAGCAGGAGAAACACAGAGTAAATTATGACAACTTATTTCATTTATACAGCGCTTTTGAAGACACAAAGCACTTTACAATTGAGGTGTGTTTAACTTAGATGCACGTCATCACCTGTTGCCTTGATGACGCCGTGCATCCACAGACCACCCCACAGAGTTATGCGTTTGAATATTTATATAAACTTATTTTAGCGTTCTTCTGCGATCGCTGTGGGACGGTCTTTGTGTTGATGAATTGCGTCGCTGCACTAATAAAACGGTAAAAAATAAAAATATGTTATATTTCATCTCCACGTATCCATAGAGACCCTCTAAAGAAATAACAACCAGCGCAGAGGCCAGTTTAGACCACGCTCGTCTGTCGAAAGACAAAAACAAAATAAATAAGTAAAAGGGGCAAATACATCTTTGTCAGCGAGGGTTAGGGTTAGCATATTACAAATATATATATACACATTCTAGAGCAGAATATTTGTTGTTTGAATAATCCTAAGGTAACACTGATCTACATCATATTGAATGAATATTTCTAAATTATATCCCACATTCTGTTTTTTCTAGAACCGATAGAAAAAACCCCACAGAGGTTTGGTCTTTTTTATCTTTCTGTTTTAAGAGTGTTTATAGATCATTTCACCTGCCGGGTGCAACCTTCTTCATCCAGATACTTTCCCTCTCAATAGTAAAATACAGTAAGCAACACGGTATTAAATAAAAGTGTCAAAATCACTTTAATGTCAAAATATAATCCTTCATGTATTCTTTTTTGTGATGCAAGTACTGAATACAGCAATATGAGTTTAGTATTAAAAGTTAAATGAGTAGGCCTACATTAAATTAGTTGACAAATATTATATTTCCATGTCTTCACACTTCATTGAAGATTGTTTAACTTTAAACCATGAAACCTCTAAAGAGCTTCATCTTTTCTCTACGTAGCAGAACACATTCAGTTTAGAAGTTTCAGTCAAAAAGGAGATATAATCCATCTGAGAAAACATTCCCAATGCAATGCTCATCAGTCAATATCTCATATCAAGTATTTAGTATTTAAAAGTTTTGTGAATTTTTACTTCTATGTGAGTTGCCAACTTGCCAGATCAGACGGAAAGTATTTTTTTAATGGTGGATCTCTGATATTGGAACCAAACCTTTTTAAAAGTGTGGTTTTGGATCCATGAACGTCAGCTGTTTGAAGACAGCCAACGTATCACTATTATCACTTTTGAAACATTCAATATGAAAGCCAATAAACATTTTTGTGTGCTACCACTTGAAGTTTACAACTTTAATAATACAACTTTCATTCTACATAGTGCAATCCTATACTTCAAAATTGTTGAATACAAATAACACATCATACAGTTTGTCTTCTGATTTACCTCATTTGTTTGAGACAATGGTTTGAAATCAAAGCTGTAGTATTGTATATGTATCTATATGCTAAAGCGGCATACAGTAAATGGAGTTGGGAAACTGTGCCCCCTCATGGATGCATGACGACTCTGCAGAGCATTCGTGCCAGTCAATTTAAGATATTGTGATTCAAATGAATAAGCAGTTCGGTATACACCGTGAACAGTGAGACAAAACAAAAACATTCTAAACCTTCATATATTTATCAAAACAAAATAACTCATCCCCTTCCTCATGCCCTTCCTCATGCCTTTCCTCATCCCCTTCCTCATCCCCTTCCTCATGCCTTTCCTCCAACTTCAATCCTCTGTTCCACGCCTTTGTCCTCCTCTCTTCCTCTTCCTCCACCCATCCTCCTCTTCCTCCACCATCCTCCCCTCCTCTTCCTCCACCATCCTCCCCTCCTCTTCCTCCACCATCCTCCTCTTCCTCCACCATCCTCCCCTCCTCTTCCTCCACCATCCTCCTCTTCCTCCACCATCCTCCCCTCCTCTTCCTCCACCATCCTCCACTCTTCTTCCTCTTCCTCTTCCTCCACCATCCTCCCCTCCTCTTCCTCCACCATCCTCCCCTCCTCTTCCTCCACCATCCTCCCCTCCTCTTCCTCCACCATCCCCCCCTCCTCTTCCTCTTCCTCCGCCTCAGCACCTGAAGGTGCTGCACAGCATACTCCCCCCTATGAGCAGCAGGGCTCCAGAGACCCAGCCCACGTAGATGGAGGCCCCCAGCTCCCCTCGGGTCCCCTGGAGGGCCACGGGGCTGTAGAACCCTGTGATGATGGAGGACGCCGACCAGCTGACTGGGATGAGACACGCGACCCCGGCAACCATGAAGGTCACGCCGGCCGCCATGCCAACCTAATAGAGGTAGACACATGCTTACAACAAGAACAACAACAACAAACACTGGTGATATGTGCTGCAGAGCTGGCCAGAAGCTGCTACTTTTACTTGAAACATACAGAATCGACCAGACGGTATGGCAAAATACAGCTAAAGTAAACTAAAGATTTAGGATGAAAAATATGGTCAAATGGTAAAAACCAATACGGTAAAAACCAATAAGGTGACCTTAACAACAAAGGGTGTCAGTGACGGATAGGTTTGCAGTATGGAGGGTGTATCATTTCTTATCAAGTGGATTTGAATTACGCAGGCCTATTAGCAGAACTACAATGGAAAAGAATTGAGCAGCAAAGTCTCCACACCCTTTTTCAGTATAGCACTACCAACGATGGGAGACTTCTGGAAGGACAAGATAAAGGCATTTATCAAGTAGATTGAAAAATCAGACAGGTATCCAGCAAGGCAACAGACAGGTACAGAAAACTAACGGAAAGTTACACGGAAAAAGCAACAGAAAGTCATCCAGAACAGCTACGTAAAGTTATAGAGAAAAGCAACAGAAAGTCATCCAGAACAGCTACGTAAAGTTATAGAGAAAAGCAACAGAAAATCATCCAGAACAGCTACATAAAGTTATAGAGAAAAGCAACAGAAAGTCATCCAGAAGAGCGACGTAAAGTTATAGAGAAAAGCAACAGAAAGTCATCCAGAACAGCTACATAAAGTTATAGAGAAAAGCAACAGAAAGTCATCCAGAACAGCTACGTAAAGTTATAGAGAAAAGCAACAGAAAGTCATCCAGAACAGCTACATAAAGTTATAGAGAAAAGCAACAGAAAGTCATCCAGAACAGCTACGTAAAGTTATAGAGAAAAGCAACAGAAAGTCATCCAGAACAGCTACGTAAAGTTATAGAGAAAAGCAACAGAAAGTCATCCAGAACAGCTACATAAAGTTATAGAGAAAAGCAACAGAAAGTCATCCAGAACAGCTACGTAAAGTTATAGAGAAAAGCAACAGAAAGTCATCCAGAACAGCTACGTAAAGTTATAGATAAAAGCAACAGAAAGTCATCCAGAACAGCTACGTAAAGTTATAGAGAAAAGCAACAGAAAGTCATCCAGAACATGCTACATAAAGTTATAGAGAAAAGCAACAGAAAGTCATCCAGAACAGCTACATAAAGTTATAGAGAAAAGTAACAGAAAGTCATCCAGAACAGCTACGTAAAGTTATAGAGAAAAGCAACAGAAAGTAATCCAGAACAGCTACATAAAGTTATAGAGAAAAGCAACAGAAAGTCATGCAGAACAGCTACATAAAGTTATAGAGAAAAGCAACAGAAAGTCATCCAGAACAGCTACGTAAAGTTATAGAGAAAAGCAACAGAAAGTCATCCAGAACAGCTACGTAAAGTTATTGAGAAAAGCAACAGAAAGTCATCCAGAACAGCTACGTAAAGTTATAGAGAAAAGCAACAGAAATTCATCCAGAACAGCTACGTAAAGTTATAGAGAAAAGCAACAGAAAGTCATGCAGAACAGCTACATAAAGTTATAGAGAAAAGCAACAGAAAGTCATCCAGAACAGCTACATAAAGTTATAGAGAAAAGCAACAGAAAGTCATCCAAAACAGCTACGTAAAGTTATAGAGAAAAGCAACAGAAAGTCATCCAGAACCGCTACATAAAGTTATAGAGAAAAGCAACAGAAAGTCATCCAGAACAGCTACATAAAGTTATAGAGAAAAGCAACAGAATGTCATCCAGAACAGCTACATAAAGTTATAGAGAAAAGCAACAGAAAGTCATCCAGAACAGCTACGTAAAGTTATAGAGAAAAGCAACAGAAAGTCATCCAGAACAGCTACATAAAGTTATAGAGAAAAGCAACAGAAAGTCATCCAGAACAGCTACATAAAGATATAGAGAATAGCAACAGAAAGTCATCCAGAACAGCTACGTAAAGTTATAGAGAAAAGCGACAGTCGGTTCGACAACAATAAAACAAAAACAAAAACAAACCTTGGACTTGGCCTGCCAGTCGTCCCGTAGGAAGGTGGTGCAGCTGGCTCCGACCACGGTCAGTCCGATGGCCAGGACGCTCACAGCGATGGAGACGCACACCAAAGCCCTGGCGGCCTGGAGCTCCTGGGGCAGAGCCAGCACAGAGTCATAGGCCTTGCACTGGGAGTGGCCCGTGCTCTGGACCACACAGTTCATCCACAGGCCCTCCCAGGTGATCTGGGCCGTGACGATATTGGCGCCGATGAAGGCGGACACCTTCCACATGGGCAGGCCACAGATCAGGATAGTGCCGAGGAAGCCAATGAGGACCAGGATGAAGGCGACCACCTGACGGCCCATTTTTAATTCCTCCAAGCGGTTAGTGTCAGCCAGGTCACGTAAAAAAAAAAAGAAACTTTCCAAAAACAACCCAACTATTTTTGTTTCACTGAGGATTTCTCAAAACCCCAGGCATTTCGTTCTCCAATACTGACCTCTTATTGCTCTTTCCCCAATCCCCATTGTTGTTAATAAACAAGTTCTTGAGCTGCAGGTAAACCAACAGACTTAAGCACTGTGGAAGAGAGAAGAGGCCATTTGGAGTTCTCTTCCTCGTTCTACGTGTTTGTGCTCAGGTGGTTCACAAAGCAGGTATTGTAGGAAAGAGAGAGAACAGATGAGAGAGAGAGAGAGGGAGAACAGGGAGGAGACTGACCCAGTTTGTGGTTCAAGTTTCCTGCTTGTCCTGATTCCTCCTGTGAACAAAAGAGAGAAGCCATGTTTGTGTGAGAGAGAGAGATAGAGAGACAATGTATGTGTGTGTGGGAGAGAGAGAGATATAGATAATGTATGAATGTATGTGTGTGTGTGTGTGAGAGAGAGAGAGAGAGAGAAAGAGAGGGAGAATGTGTGTGTGTGAGAGAGAGAGAGAGAGAGAGAGAGAGGGAGAATGCATGTGTGTGTGTGTTTCTGTAAGCAAGATAATGTGAGTGTGTGTGTGTGTGTGTGTATGCGTAAGAGCAAGAGACAAGGACAGACAAACAGAGAGAGAAAACAGAGCCACTGTGATAGCCTGTATGGGTTACACTCCCTTTACAAGTTAAAGTTTGGGATATTCATCCACTGTATGATAGTAATGTAGTGAAAAGCATGATGACTAGTTCCTCCTGGAATGAGAGCTAGGCTTTGGTGAGTGCTAAGGGGTTCCTGTATGAATGGGTAGCTTTGTCTGCTAGCTTCAGGTCCTCAAACAGACCCCATGGACAGTAACTGATTCACTGGTTAACCTTCACTCTCACATCCTCTGTTCAAAAGGGTGGGAAACAGGGCATAGAACACTTCAATAGGTGTTTACATCTGTTCCTACACAGCTTTCACCCCCAAAAAGCCTTTCAGGTTCTTCATAGTAGACAGTAACATATATATTATAGTGGAACATTATGAGTCACTGTGTATTCTTCAAAAGCCTGACCTACATTGTGAAAAAAGAAAACATGCAAAAAACATTCTCAAGAATCGACAAGAGAATAGTTGAACTTCAACCGTATTGCTTTTAAACAAGCCTGAATGTTTGCAAAGTGTAGATTGTTTTTGATTATTATTTTGGAACGTTTGGAAGCATTATACAAGTACAAACAGATAATCAGGTAGCTGAAACCATTGTTTCGAAATTAAAATAAATATTAGTATAATTGCTCGCTAAAGAAACCTAAAACAACAGTTGAGAAATAGAGACCAAAAACAATCCTACAAGATAATCTTTGGTATGTCCAAAAATCCGTTTTTTGTTGTTGTATTGGATGTTTTTTTTTTTTTAATAAGTGAGGTCTCCCTGAGTTTCATATTATATTGTATCATATATTTTCTTTTAAATACATTTACATGAATCCAACTATCAGAACCATGATACCGGAGGTACCACAATGTGAGGAGAGAAAACGTGCACAACTAATTCAATGAAACAATTTTGGGGTCAAGTAAACATACTTTGATTTGTCTATCACAAAATAAAGCGGTTTGGAGATTTCTGATTATGCTGCCACAGGACACAGGTGCTAACAATGCTCCTCCTTCTTTGTCTTGGGAAGTGCTTTAACGTTGACGACCAATTAAGTTCCACAGGTGTGTTCACTCACACTAAGTAACAGCCCCCCCCCCCTTTAAAAGCTCCAGCTAGGTTTCTCCTTTCTGAATCCCTGTGTGTTCCTGTCACTACCGTCTCCACATTGTGGCCTGTCTTTTTTAACCTGTTTTGTTGTTTTTCTTACTAAGTTGGTAGAGTAGCACTATGGCTTCCGCTGGTGTCCAGATCCTAGGCACCTTCCTGGCAGTTGTGGGGTGGATCGGTGACATCATTGTCTGCGCCCTCCCGATGTGGAAGGTGTCTGCTTTTATTGGGAACAACATTGTCACTGCTCAGATCATCTGGGAAGGTCTATGGATGAACTGTGTGACCCAGAGCACGGGACAGATGCAGTGTAAAGTGTACGACTCCATGCTAGCTTTACCTCAGGACCTGCAGGCTGCCAGAGCTCTGGTAGTCCTCTCCATCCTGGTGGCTGTTATTGGCTTGCTGCTCGCCTTGGCTGGAGGGCAGTGCACCAACTGTATAGAGGACGAGCAGGCCAAAGTCAAGGTGGCCATCGCTTCAGGTGTCGGCTTCCTCCTGGCGGGTCTGCTGCTCCTCATCCCTGTGGCGTGGTCTACCAACACCGTCATCAGAGATTTCTACAACCCCATCATGAACGACGCTCAGAGGAGGGAGCTGGGGGCGGCCCTGTTCATTGGGTTCGGCTCTGGCGGTCTGATGCTCCTTGGTGGAGGACTTCTCTGTTGCCATTGCCGACCGCGTGAGGAAGGAGGCTACACGGCCAAGTACTCTGCTCCGCCGCTCTCTGCAGCCAGTAGAGGTGCTTATGTTTGAGAAGATGGGAACAGAATTCAGTTTGGACCTGAACTTTTAATTTTTACTGTGGGATGAGTGAATCTTGTGACCATCTATAAATGTTTATTGTAATGTTTTTAAAATTTCATTCATAAAATTGAATTTGGAGATACTTCAATGCGGCGTGTTTCTTAATGTGTTTTCATTAATGCCTGGTTTAAAACAACTAATGGGTTCTTAACCGTGAGGGTTTCAATTCAAATGTGAATCACTATACACTCTGCTACAGTCCTGCCAATTTGTCAGAACTGAGTAGGTCTAAGCTATACTAGACACAGGCAGGGTTACCTTACTGCGCGATACCTCATACCGTAACAATCTACGATAGTAACCTGGCTAGCATATTTACCCTGCCCAGGGTCCGGATATGGGTAAGGCTTGTTGTGGGGGTTGGAATGGGACCTACCGCTGACACTGGACATGTTCCCTCACTCACTCACAGGCATCTCATTAACTTTTTCTTGCGCAGCAATATCCGAGCGTCTTATCTAACATCGTGTTTGCTAACATCACCCAGAAGATATCTAGCTAACGTTCGCGGATAAACCGATCGAAATGGGCTGATCTTGCCTTTGATTAAAAGCTAACGGGAGTTAAAGGTGTCGGTGTCATTTTAGATTGCGGTTTAAGTTTTAAACTCCATATTAGTAAAGTGACCCGGACAGCTTTCTTTCACCTGAGACACATTGCTAAAGTACGGCCTTTTTTTTTTTATCGCAACATGACGCTGAGACTAAATGCTTTTATCGCTAGTAGGTTAGACTACTGTAATGGACTTTTTACTGGTCTCCTTAAAATCCTTCGGCTATAAAGAAACTGGAACTCATACAGAACTCTGCTGCTAGACTTTTAACTAAGACCAAAAAGAGAGAGCACAATAGAAACAGGAGCTCATACAGACCTGCTGCTTTTAGCTAAGAGCGAGAGAGAGCACATTACTCCTGTTAGCTGATTTGCACTGGCTCCTTGTTTCTTTTAGAATTTATTTTAAGGTCCTTTTAATCATCGGCGAAGCTCTTAATGAAATAGCACCTACATACATCTTTGACTTTTTAAAATCATATCACCCACTAAGAGCCCTTAGATCCTCAAATACAGGCCTTTTCATCGTTCCTAAAGTACTTCACAAAGTGGGAAAGCTGCTTTTAAGCACCAATTAGGGAACACCCTACCCATTTATATTAACACTCAGGCTCTGTGGACATTTTTTAAACAGTGCTTGAAACATATCTCTACCAGATGGCTTTTAACAAACACTTTTTAGCTGCCAGAGGACACTTTTTTTGGGGGGGGGGGGGGGGGTCTTTTCCTTTTGTCTGCACTTGTTCTTGAACGCATTTCACTTCCAACAAATATTATTTAAAGGTTTTATTTTATTTGTTTTACCCCATGTTACTGTTAACAAATTGTATTTATTTGTTTTAATGCCACAGATTTTTAAGTTATTTGTTCTTGTTTTATTGTTTTATCAAGTGTAAAGCACTTTGAGCTGCATTTTATGTATGAGAGGTGCTATACAAATAAAGTTTATTATTTTTATTATGTATTACTCAGACCATTAGGGGTCGCTTGCGGACCACAGACTACACTTTGAGAAACACTATGGTAGGCTTCACGCCCCAAAATGCAATGCGTTCTTCCCTTTGGCTTTGAGAGAATACGAAACGGTGCAGGCGTTTTGGTCGCATGGTCCAGTTTAGTGGGATGGAATTTTATACTTAATTCCTTGTGAGAAACAATGATTTCTATCTATTTGTCTGTGTATTATTTTATTATAGAGAAATGAAGCACATTATGTATACGCTACCGCTCAAAAGTTTGGGGTACCATAGAATATTCCTTATTTTCGAAAAAAAAACACCGGGTTTTTTTTCCAAATTAAAACAACATTAAGTTGAACAGAAATATAGTCTAGACATTGTTAATGTTGTGAATTATCTGGAAAAGGCAGATTTTTCATAGAATATCTACATAGGTGTACAGAGGCCCATTGTCAGAAACCATCACTCCTGTGTTCCAATGACATATTTTGTTAGCTAATCCATGTTTATCATGTTCAAAGGGTAATTGATTGTTTAAAAACCTGTTTAAACTGTTGTACTAATTAAAGAAGCAATAAAACTGTCCTTCCTTAGGCTGGTTGAGGATCTGGAGCATGAGCATTTGTGGGTTCGATTATAGTCTCTAAATCGCCTGGTAACTGGTAATTCTTCTGAAACTCGTAACTCTATTCTATTATCTGACAAATGAAAGCTAGAAATTGCCCAGACACTGAAGATCTCATACAACAGTGTGTACTACTTCCTTCACAGAACAGCACAAATGGCTTTAACCAGAATAGACAGTGAAGTGGGAGGTCTCGGTGCTCAAGTGAGCAAGAGGATGAGTACATCAGAGTCTGTAATTTGAGAAACAGACACCTCACAGGTCCTCAACTGGCAGCTTCATTAAATGGTGCCCACAAAAGACCAGTCTCAATGTCAACAGTGAAGAGGTGACTCCTGGATGCTGGCCTTCTACGCATAGTAGCAAAGAAAAAGAGGCCAATAAAAGGAAAAGATTAAGATGGGGGAAATGAACACAGACGTTGGACAGAGGAAGATTGGAAAAAAGTGTTATGGACAGACAAATCTAAGTTTGATGTGTTTGGATCACACAGAAGAACATTTGTGGGACACAGCTAATACAAAGATGCTGGAGGAGTGCTTGACGCCATCTGTCAAGCATGGTGGAGGAAACGTGATGGTCTGGGGGTGCTTTGGTGCTGGTCCAGATATGTGTATAGGGTAAAAGGGATCTTGAAAAAGGAAGGCTATCACTGCATTTTGCAACGGCATGCCATACCCCTGTGGATTGCCCTTGATTGGAGCAAATTTGGTCCTACAACAGGACAATGACCCAAAGCACAGCTACAAACTATGCAATAACTATTTAGGGAGGAAGCAGTCATCTGGTATTCTGTCTATAATGGAGTGGCCAACACAGTTCCCAGGTGTCAACTCTATTGAGGTGTTGTGGGAGCAGCTTGATCTCTATGGTAACCAAAACGTGCACATCAAGCCAAGCCAATTGGTGGGAGGTGCTTCAGGAAGCATTGGGTGAAATCTCTTCAGATTACCTGCACAAATTGACAGCTGGAATGCCAGGGGTTTGTAAGGCTGTAATTGCTGCAAATGGAGGATTTTTTGATGAAATCAAAGTTTGAAGGATTAAATATATTATTGGAGTGAAAATCATTATTTCTAACAATGTCTTGACTATATTTTTTTTAATCTATTTCGCAACTCATTTGATAAATAAAAGTGTGAGTTTTAACTAACAGTTTAAGCAACTTTATATAAAAGGTAGTCTAGATTTTGGTTTCAGTAAACAGTATGCACTTAGATAGTCTAGATCGTATGAAAGACAGACTCTGGCTCTGACCCATGCTTAGTATTGCGACGCCGGACCCATAGAGACAGACCATATCCAGACCCATAGAGACAGACCATATCCAGACCCATAGAGACAGACCATATCCAGACCCATAGAGACAGACCATATCCAGACCAATCTCCACACTTGGTTGCACCATGCTAATCCTAAAGAAAAGTGTAATGTCCTTCTGGTTACTACAAACACAACCGTTACTATGGAGATTACGTCACATTGGAGTGTAGAAAATAGTTAATCTGACAGTTAGACAGCTTAAACAGTTAATTAATTTATTAATTTATTTATTTATTATCACTGGGCCTATTGAATAAACTGTTAAGGAGGCTACAGTAAGGCTAAATGTAGCCTTAATTTACTTGTGTGCCCTTTTGAAACATTATTAATGAGAACTTTCCATTTGAGGACAATGTTCTGGGACGAATGTTCCCTCTCTTATATTAAAGTCTGACTAAGCTGTTTTACATTAAGCCTACTCTCTGTTTGGATAATGGTTTTCTATTACCTGTCACTATAGATCCAAATCATACAAAAATATGAACTCTTATTCACTCAACTCCAATATACAGTGGAGACATTTTGGTGGTGGTGCTTAAAACCACTTATGTTTGAATTGGGTGAATTATATCCAATCATTTGCTGTACTCAAAAATCATTTAGAGAAAGAAACATTTAATTTATTAAATGGGCCATGTTGTTACAAATATGAGAGTAAGCACTTTTGGTAAATACAACCATTAAGTTGTTTAAAATTAAAATGCTAAATTCTAAGCATAATGATGACTTAGACATTTTACTTAAAGGTGTCTGCCATGCAGACTTCTAAGCTAAATAATAACAACCAATGGTGATTCATCACAAAATAGTATGACCCTGAATATTTTAATGAGCATAGTTTTACCAACAATTATTCAAATGAAGGCATTACCAAAGTCATCAGCAGGAGCAGTGGTTGTGACTTTTTCGTGCACATAATGTAAGCTTTGAAAGGCCTCTTGGAAGGCTGGATTCTGCAGGAACTCCTTCTTTTTGTCCTTCACAGCTTTGAACAGGTACCCCACGATCTCTTTCATCGCATTTAATATGGGCTCCAAGAAGTAAACACCATGCAGGGTCAGTTCCTCTGCCACCTCCGCTTTACCTGTCAAGACACTCAAACACAGAGCCTAAAGAAGGTTTTGACTAACATTTCAGAGATACCTATTATTTAAGGAAATTATAATAAAACATTTCCCCTGTTCAACATCTTTAATATATTTATATTTAATATGCATGGAAGCTTACCAAGATTGGCAATGAAGTTGTCTGAAAAAAAATCTGGATACTAATACGAATATGCAAGTACATTTAACCCTTTTTATAAAAGAAATCCTGAGGGTGGGACTACGTGTTGTGAGGAGTGTTTGTGAGGAGTGCCCAACTGGTTCAGCATAAAGAGATCTGTCAGTCCTACCTCAAAGCTATTATCCTTTACAAGCTAAACACAATGCGGTCTGACACTAATAGGAAAATACCCTGTAGGACTACAGATCACTGTACGTATCAAGTTAAGAAAATATACTGTAGGACTATAGATTACTCTACGTATCAAATTAAGAAAATACCCTGTAGGACTACAGATCACTCTACGTATCAAGATAAGAAAATACCCTGTAGCACTACAGATCACTGTACGTATCAAATTAAGAAAATACACTGTAGGACTATAGATTACTCTACGTATCAAGTTAATAAAATACCCTTTAGGACTATTGATCACTCTACGTATCAAGTTAAGAAAATTCCCTGTAGGACTATAGATTACTCTACGTATCAAGTTAAGAAAATACCCTGTAGGACTATTGATCCCTCTACGTATCAAGTTAAGAAAATACCCTGTAGGACTATTGATCACTCTATGTATCAAGTTAATAAAAATACCCTGTAGGACTATAGATTACTCTACGTATCAAATTAAGAAAATACCCTGTAGGACTATTGATCACTCTACGTATCAAGTTAAGAAAATACCCTGTAGGACTATTGATCACTCTACGTATCAAGTTAAGGTCTTGAGAAACTATCATTGGCTGCGCCTTGTCCTTTCTCTTCTCTAAAAGTGCATTGAGTGCAGTGTGTATACTTTATATATACATTTAGGCTATATTTAGCTTATAAATGTTTATATATTTAAATCTGTTTATATATATTTGTATACAAATGTTTTCATTTATATAGTAGGCTATGCAAGATAAACAAAAGCTGATGTTCACATTAGCATAGAAATACACTTACATGGTAGAAAAGTTTCCATATTTCTAAAGGGTTGAGTTTCGGGAAAGGCCCTTACTCTCGGAACGGGCAAATAAACCCAGAAACCTCGACGGTTATCCGTTTGACAGAAATGCATTTAGAACCATATCGAAACATGTCTCAATAGATATGGTCCTCCAACATGGCGTTGCGTCTCTGTTACCACTAGCAACAGTGAATTAAACGTTCGGTGACAGGCTTCTATTATTTAATATTTAATATAATATATTAATATATTTAATATAATATATATACTCTAACTACAATGTGAAATCATAAAGATGGATGCCAGTGTTTGCTGTCGTCTGTTTTCTAACATGTTTAGCTTTTTTAACATTCATACTGAAATAGAGCAAACCGTTGGGAAGTCGGGAGGGTTGCTAACCGGGAGCCTCACAGCTAAACCATGAGATAGTCAGGAAGGTTGCATCTCCTCATCATGCAGGTAACAGGTAAGTCTCACAGGTAACAGGTAAGTCTCACAGGTAACAGGTAAGTCTAACAGGTAACAGGTAAGTCTAACTGGTAACAGGTAAGTCTAACAGGTAACAGGTAAATCTAACAGGTAACAGGTATGTCTAACAGGTAACAGGTATGTCTAACAGGTAACAGGTAAGTCTAACAGGTAACAGGTAAGTCTAACAGGTAACAGGTATGTCTAACAGGTAACAGGTATGTCTAACAAGTAACAGGTAAGTCTAACAGGTAACAGGTAAGTCTAACAGGTAACAGGTAAGTCTAACAGGTAACAGGTAAGTCTAACAGGTAACAGGTATGTCTAACAGGTAACAGGTAAGTCTAACAAGTAACAGGTAAGTCTAACAGGTAACAGGTATGTCTAACAGGTAACAGGTAAGTCTAACAGGTAACAGGTAAGTCAGTGTATCATGTCTCAAACACACGTGTTGAGGATTCAGCCTCTGGGAATTATGAAACGCTACCTCTTCCCACGGCCGAGCGGTTAAGGACGCTGACCCCAGTGCTGGCGAGCCCAGTAAGACCCCTGGTTCTATCCCAGTGCTGGCGAGCCCAGTGAGACCCCTGGTTCCATCCCAGGTAGTGGCAAACAGGGGAGGAAGCGTGAGTTCTCGCTAGCTTCATGGTAATGGTAAACATGCTGTTTCATGGTAATGATAAAACATGCTGGTTCATGGTAATGGTAAACATGCTGTTTCATGGTAATGGTAAACATGCTGTTTCATGGTAATGGTAAACATGCTGTTTAATGCTAATGGTATTCCATCATCATTTAATAGCAGGTGAGCTGTGGGATACGGATCTCTGAATTCAAGTAGTTGTATTTTATTGTGCACTGGGACAAGAATAACTCTGCATACCGTAAATGTGCTTTGTGAAGTTTTACATTCATCTATATTTAGAATAGTTGGACACATCAATTTTCTTTTAAATTGAAATAAACATATTATAAAATCAAGAAAACAGTAAACATAGAAATAAAAAATAAGCACAAAATAAAACCATTGTAATAAGATAAATACAATTGCTAGGTAAGGAACAATTCAGCAAAAAGGCATTTGAGAACATATTTGTTTTTAATCTGGATTAAAAAGTACTCATGCTTGGAGTGAGTGTCAGATCTTCTGGGAATTGGTTCCAGCTATTGGTTGCATAGTAGCAAAATGCTGTCTCACCTTTAGAGTTCAAACTCTAGGAACAATTATAAGACCTGTTCCAGATGACCCAAGGTGTTCACATAGTTCTTGTTGTATTAGCATTTCAGGAATGGGTGTGGCCTCAAATTATTTAGTGACTGATTTTAATTTAAGGTTGGCATAATATGTTCAAATTTTGTGGTCTTTGTTAAAAACCTAGTTGCACGATTCTGAATGAGCTGCTATCATCTGAGCATTTTTTTTAGGAAGACCTGAGAGAAGACCATTACAGTAGTCTAACAGCCTACTGGTAATAAATGAATGAAGACCATTACAGTAGTCCATCCTACTGGTAATAAATGAATGAAGACCATTACAGTAGTCCAGCCTACTGGTAATAAATGAATGAATACCATGACAGTAGTCCAGCCTACTGGTAATAAATGAATGAAGACCATTATAGTAGTCCAGCCTCCTGGTAATAAATTAATGAATACCATTACAGTAGTCTAACCTACTGGTAATAAATGAATGAAGACCATTACATTAGTCTAACCTACTGGTAATAAATGAATGAAGACCATTATAGTAGTCCAGCCTCCTGGTAATAAATTAATGAATACCATTACAGTAGTCCAGCCTACTGGTAATAAATGAATGAAGACCATTATAGTAGTCCAGCCTCCTGGTAATTAATTAATGAATACCATTACAGTAGTCCGGTCTACTGGTAATAAATGCATGAATGAGTTTTTCTAAGTCTTGTTGGGACATGAGTTCTCTGAGTCTTGCTATGTTTCTAAGATGATAGTGATAGTGATCTGATTTTATTACCTGAACTAGCAATTAATTGAGTTATTGTATTATTATTAATAGTATTGATAAATGCTTAAAGTTTGCGAACAATATGTCATTTAACTATTGGTAATATAGCCAAACCTAAACTGTAAAAAGAGGTAGCTATAATCAAAAAGCGTTCTATAGTTGGAAGCATTTAGAACTATATTGGGAGTAGTCTTTGATTGAATCAATAAAAGGACATTCATATTTTTCCATCCATTTATTAATTATTTATATTATAATTTGTACATTATTTGACTGACAGAGACAAAGTCTCTTTAGCGGCAGTGCCCTGTTTAGAAGGCTGGCAATGAAAAAGTTGGTAGATGGTCAATCCTCCCCATCAAACCTATATCAACTTTTGTGACTGTAACATTTTGTTATGAATTTACTAGCCAAACTAAAGGTGGGCTACCTACATTTTGACAAAAGATACTTACATGTCGACAAACAAGAACTCGATCTGTGATGTAGGCCTAATGCTTTAAAAATGTGTTTGCCGTCTGAACACACCAACCTAGTTCCAATTTCAAAATCAAATTACCATGTCCTTTTGCTCACATACACACTGGACAACATATAGCCTACCTATGAGCAAAGACACGCGTGTTTATCTCTCTCTTGCTCTCTCACGCACACACACTGTTTGCCAACTTCACTTTTTTTCGCGGAGGGTGTTTGGAACGTAACACTATAAGCCCGAGTTGCACAGCATAACCAAATACACTGTTTGTTTTTCAACATCACTTACGTTGTAACATTACCCGTCATTTCCAATACATACAGGCCTAATGCAAAGTTTGAAAGTTCAATCGCAATTCATAAAGCATACCAAACAACAGAGCAGACGCGCTGCCTCGATAAAAATAATAAGTGTCAATCTTGATGTTTTTATTTTAATCACAGTCAAAGGAACCGCCAAGATGGGTCAGGAGGCTCGGTGATTTTAAGACAAAGAAGACGTTATTGGAGGCTTACTTGATGTGTACAATCGTTAATTTTAAAATAAAAAACATGTTCAAAGAAGTGGGGAACCGGAGTTCCCACGTGACACGCCCACTACACCTATGGTTATGGGATACTTTGATTCTTTTCTCTCATTATTTAATAGATTTTAGTCTTTCAGTAAGTTCAAAGAGCAAAATCTATAGCTATAAACTCATTCCATTATTCTCCTATGATACTTACTACGCTCGCCAGACCTTTTGACTATTGTAATACAATGAAAAATATCGGTGAGAAGGATGTGTATTGGTGTAGGCTTAATAACAATTTCTCATTTATCCTATATGCTCCATACTTGTTTTTCCTGCCAAACATTTGCTTGGTGTTGGACCTAAATAAAATCAAAATTGGGAAGCTGATTTCACGGGTATGTCCTTTGTTGTACTTTTTAGTTCTATTAACGATGAAACTACGAACAGAACAATTTAATTATATTGATCACATGGATGGCTGTAACGTTTTCTCAGCTTCGATTATCTTTTCTGTGTTAACATTAACTATGGTTTTGTCAAGTTTAGTACTAATTTAAGTTATATACAACAACCAATATTTTAATCACAAATGTTTCAATCATGTAATGTTCACGTTCAGATAAATAGGCTTAAGGAAACAGTTTACAAAAGACTACGCACTAATATATCCTCTCGTGAATGACAGACAGCGGCTGCACTTTGTCAAGTCATGGCAGTGTGCAAGCTATGCCTGTGAGTGTGCGAACATGCGATCTGTGCGAATAACTGAATAAGCCACTGACATATTAAACATTGAATAGAGAGTACAAAGTAGTAGACTATCTACGATGCCACCAAAAACTGAATAAGCCACTGACATCTTAAACATTGAATAGAGAGTACAAAGTAGTAGACTATCTACGATGCCACCAAAAACTGAATAAGCCACTGACATCTTAAACATTGAATAGAGAGTACAAAGTAGTAGACTATCTACGATGCCACCAAAAAAAGGCCGCTGCTGACGGTCTGCAAGCCTAGCTAGTTTCTGTTGTGTGTAGGGTGAGTGCGCAACACGCAACAGGATACAAAAAATATATGTATAAAAAGTGGTGTGAAAATGGGTTGGATAAAGTTCGAAATACATTCACAGATTCAAACTTCCCAGATCAATAACTCAAGAGAAACGTTGTTAGCACACACGATACATCTTTCCCACCGTAGTATGGTAGACAACGAGCTACAACCTACTTCTCATCAAACCTAGCGGCTCTTCGAGCTGGACAGATAACACAAATCTCTATAAGTAAAGCCGGCTGGAGTCTGCAGGGGTCGTCTAAAAAGTGCAACACCGAAAAGAGATACTAAAATATTCAATAACTTTACTCTTATGCCGTATCACCAAATTCACTTCACACACCAATGCCCTCCTGTTGGTTATACTACAGCACTGAGTTTGGGGGAAAAATGCTTTTGTATTTTTTTTCTCCAAACTAAGCTCTGTAGTATAACCAACAAGATACCATTTATGTGAGCAGATTTTGGGGACACTGCACTGCATAAGAGCAAAGTTATTGAACATTGTGGGGTCTGACAGTTGTTTAGGTGTTAGTTGAAATATCTAGTTACTCCTTTCGTTTGAAGCCTATTAACGTTAAGCTCTTAGAAATACTTCCACAGGACTCCGATATAAAAAGAGACAAACGTGTTTTTTCCATATTCCACAACTAATCAAATATGTCCACAACAAATCTTTCAGGAGTAATTTTAAAGTCCAGTGATTCCCTAAGTTATGCTAATACTGATACGGTGAGAATTGTTGCTTGGACGCTAACCAACCCAGACTAACTAGTACAGCCTATCGGCCTAAAAATGACACAAACCACGTCCAGTGACGTAAACGTAGGAAAAGAAACGTTTCCATATGCTTGTCTTTTGGTGCCAAAGCACCTTAGACGTGCGTGTCTAACATTCACGTGTTATTGTTTACATTCACATCTGTAAAGTTTATAAGGAATATTAGCAATATGTGACTGAAATAAATTATAAATACAGGCGTACATTGGCTTATGTCTTAAGAGTAAGAAACTGAATTGATAATGTTTACTACCTTCTTTTTTTGTAGTAGGCCCATAGGTGTTGCACTCTTCAAACTATCCCTGCGCACTTGTCCACGGTCAGCTGTACACCGGGACGAATGTGAATAGCTCGGTGGAACGCTCGTTTTGGTCGGGGAGTTCGAATCTATAAATATATTTCCAACTTTACCAATGCGAGAAAGTGTTGGACCCCGATGGCTTGCCCACGGAGTCGTATGGGTAAGGGGCAGTCTATTTAAGTTAGATTGTAATATAATATTGCAGCATACTTAAGCTACAGGGTGATAAATCAGTTTGGGCTAGTCTACAACAGATTTTGTCCCATATAGCATACTATTGCACTGGGAATCACCACGAGGTTTACAGTATGAATCATGCAAATTCAGGCTACTTAGTAATCGCTTTTGCAATTTAGGGTCAACTCATCATAGGCCTACTTTAAAATGACAACATGCGTAAACAAATTAATTTATTGATCAATTTAAAAAAATGCAGCACTAAACACATAATTCACTCATCCCACAGTAAAATTTAAAAGTTCAGGTCCAAACTGAATTCTGTTCCCATCTTCTCAAACATAAGCACCTCTACTGGCCGCAGAGCGCGGCGGAGCAGAGTACTTGGCCGTGTAGCCTCCTTCCTCACGCGGTCGGCAATGGCAACAGAGAAGTCCTCCACCAAGGAGCATCAGACCGCCAGAGCCGAACCCAATGAACAGGGCCGCCCCCAGCTCCCTCCTCTGAGCGTCGTTCATGATGGGGTTGTAGAAATCTCTGATGACGGTGTTGGTAGACCACGCCACAGGGATGAGGAGCAGCAGACCCGCCAGGAGGAAGCCGACACCTGAAGCGATGGCCACCTTGACTTTGGCCTGCTCGTCCTCTATACAGTTGGTGCACTGCCCTCCAGCCAAGGCAAGCAGCAAGCCAATAACAGCCACCAGGATGGAGATGACTACCAGAGCTCTGGCAGCCTGCAGGTCCTGAGGTAAAGCCAGCATGGAGTCGTACACTTTACACTGCATCTGTCCCGTGCTCTGGGTCACACAGTTCATCCATAGACCTTCCCAGATGATCTGAGCAGTGACAATGTTGTTCCCAATAAAAGCAGACACCTTCCACATCGGGAGGGCGCAGACAATGATGTCACCGATCCACCCCACAACTGCCAGGAAGGTGCCTAGGATCTGGACACCAGCGGAAGCCATAGTGCTACTCTACCAACTTAGTTAGAAAAACAACAAAACAGGTTAAAAAGACAGGCCGCAATGTGGAGACGGCAGTGACAGGAACACACAGGGATTCAGAAAGGAGAAACCTAGCTGGAGCTTTTAAAGGGGGGGGGGGGGGCTGTTACTTAGTGTGAGTGAACACACCTGTGGAACTTAATTGGTCGTCAATGTAAAAGCACTTCCACTGCAAAAAGGAGTCAATTAAATTGAGGCATATAAGCTATCAATTGTTCACATTTATTTGTTTATTTATAAGTTAATTTATTTTGTATTGCTATTAAAGGACTTGATAAGGAAGCATACATGAATAAATTGTATTATGAATATAAATCTAAACAATAATCTTAATATTTATCTTATTGACATTTACATCAATATATATTTCTGCCTGTGTGTGTGAGTGTGTGTGCGTGTGTGCGTGTGTGCTTGCGTGCGTGTCAAAAGAGAAATGGCTGTATTTTACCAGGCTGTTCTATGACCATGTTTTGGACAAAGTAACAGAGGTCAGCCAGCAAGGTAGAGATGTTTTATTGATTACGATGCCATACTACTCTGCTTCAATAGTAGCAACGGCACACATACAGCCCCCACAGTTCAAATGCATACTAGATAGGCTTCAGGAAATTGTTCTGCAATGCAATAATCTCTTATCTCTAATCTTTTTTTTCGTCCTATTCTAACACGATGTTTAAAAAAAAAGTGACCAGATGGGGGAAACTGAAGTAAGATAGCCCGGCATCCTCACCAACAGCTGCGTCTGTTACAGAGCACAGTGCAGTGCAAGCAGCTCACTGATACCTGGTTACATAAAGATTATTATTATTATACAGCAGAATGGATTTAAGGGCCGTGACCTTCCTAGTTGTAGCCGTCCTTCAAACTAAAAGTCAGACATGGATTGACCAAGGAGACCGCCTGGGTTTAGAAATTGAAAATGAAGATATTTCAATCCAGGTTGAAATGAGTCAACAGCGTTGTACCATCTTCAAATCCACTGTTCTTAGAGATCTGCCATTAGCGAATGTCTCCGAGGACTCATCCGAAGGTTCTCAGCTTTCTCACAGTCTACCTGAGGACATGCGGATTAGAATCAAAAGTATGCATATGGGAGTTGTCCTCCAAAGTTTGAAGCAAAATGACTCCGCTGTCTACTGGTCTAAGTGTATGGGTCGTCGTTCACACAAACCTGTGGTGAGTCCGATTCTGAATTTAGTGGTATGTCGAGAAGAAATGCAAGCTCAAGGCGTACCTTACAGAATAGCGGGCGAGGCTACTCTGCAGTGCATCACCTCTGCGGGGAGCGAAACATTTCAATGGTATCGCGGTTCTACGTTAATGCTGGACACGGGGATTTCCCAGGAGCCCCGGCTGACTGACCTGAAAGGTCGTTTCCAGAGTTCAAACAACGGCGCCGTCCTACACCTCAGCAGTCTCCTCGCCCGGGACCATGGGGCGTACCACTGCTTGGTTTTGGCGGGGGAGCGGTGTCTGACCTTTCAACATTTGTTCCTGTTCTTGTCACCCTTATCTCCCTCAGTACACCTTCAGGGAGAGGACGTGGTCTTACATTGCCCTGTCAACCATTCGAATTACACACCGCAGGTAGACTGGTTTATCGGCAAATTTAATACAATGCCTCTCAGTAGCGCTGCCGAGTGGTTGGGACAGGCGCATGCCATTACAGGAAACAGCTCCATGGACTATTCTCTGGTCATACCGCAAGCCAGCCTTAACCACTCTCGCAAGTACACATGTGAAGTTAAGCTTGGCAGAAGAATCAATTATTACAAAATCTCGGTCATTATCTGTGCTAAGCTCACCTTTCATAATGTAACAGTTTCGCCATACAGTAGTTTGGTTCTGGAGTGCAATATAACCATCGGACCTAAAAGACTGCAGTGGTACTATGAGTCTGACCTTTCCCCTGTTCTGATTTTTGACTCAGAGACTCCAGAAGCTACCGTGTCAGAAAATTATGAGAGTAGACTTAATATTACCTCGCATTTGCACACCCTGATAATAGCTAATATATCAGCTGAGGATGCAGGCGTCTACTGGTGTGCCGTCTTCGATAAGGAAGAAGAGGGTAACTTCGCTTGCGAATCAGCGATTGCGACTGTATATGTTTTTGAAGAAGAAGAAAATAATCTTGATTTGGGTTACCTGATCTTTTCGTGTCTAATGAGTTGTGGTTTGTTAGCGTTGATGTGTGCTGTTCTCACCGTGAACGTGGTGGTCTGGATAAAAGCTCAAGTCACCACGAAGAGAGGAAATGTTGCAGACCGGTAATTTGGTTAAATTTAAGAAGGCCAGGACAACAAAGATGTGCTTTAAGACAACAAATATATGCTTTGGGGCAACAAATATATGCTTTAGTAGTAGTAGTAGTAGTAGAGTATTTTTTATTTCGGTCATTGTATAAAATACAAACAGTGCTTGATAAAAATAAATAAACGATTTGGCAGACAATAACCGAAAAGGGGTAGGCTGAAGTCACGACTTGTAGTGCCAACCCTTTCTCAAAATCACATAAATTAATCAACCAAAACAAATGATTGTTATTAAATAACAATAAATAATACATACATTCAACGTATTTGTAATTACAGTCATATAATTGAAAAACCTTGTTTTTAAACATTCTTTTAAACTTGAATATGTTATTACATTCTTTGTATTCTCTGTATCTAAATTATTCCATAATTTGGTTCCATGCACAGAAGCACACATGCATTTAAAATGAGTTCTTGCAAATTGCTCCTTGAAAAGAAAAACTTTATTATTCTGAGGGCAAGTAAACAACCCCTGTACATTGGCAGGAAGCAATTGGTTATCGGCTTTATATAAAATCAGCACTATTTTGAAGTCTACCCAGTCAGAGAACTTAAGTATTTGTGCATTAATAAATAATCTATGTGTTGATTCCCCATAATCCACATTGTACATAATTCTTAAAGCTCTTTTCTTTAAGACAACAAAGAAATATGCTTTAAAACAACAAAGAAATATGCTTTAAGACAACAAATATATGCTTTAAAACAACAAAGAAATATGCTTTAAGACAACAAATATATGCTTTAAGAAAACAAAGAAATATGCTTTAAGACAACAAAGAAATATGCTTTAAAACAACAAAGAAATATGCTTTAAGACAACAAAGAAATATGCTTTAAGACAACAAAGAAATATGCTTTAAGACAACAAATAAATGCTTTAAAACAACAAAGAAATATGCTTTAAAACAACAAAGAAATACATGCGTTAAGACAACAAAGAAATATGCTTTAAGACAACAAATATATGCTTTAAAACAAAGAAATATGCTTTAAAACAACAAAGAAATATGCTTTAGGACAACAAATATATGCTTTAAAACAACAAATAAATATGCTTTAAGACAACAAAGAAATATATGCGTTAAGACAACAAATAAATATGCTTTAAGACAACAAATATATGCTTTAAAACAACAAAGAAATATGCTTTAAAACAACAAAGAAATATGCTTTAAGACAACAAATATATGCTTTAAGACAACAAATATATGCTTTAAAACAACAAAGAAATATGCTTTAAGACAACAAAGAAATATGCTTTAAAACAACAAAGAAATATGTGTTAAAACAACCAAGAAATATGCTTTAAGACAACAAATATATGCCTTAAGACAACAAAGAAATATGCTTTAGGACAACTGCTATTATTTAAAGAAATTGTCAGCGTTTCTAGCTTTTGGGGGGCCGTATGCAAAATGTTGTTTGGGGGGGCCCCCATTTTGTGAAACTATTGTAGGGGAATTCCAAACCCTCTAAGGTGATCTAGGGGCATACATTTAACATTTAAATGCATCAATCTGGTGCACTTTAAGAGATCTGTTGAAAATAAATGGATTTAACTGTTTTCACTCAGCACACAAGGATGGTTGGTTTCCAATACAGACCGGTCATATTCATTTCTAGAGAAAAGAAAAGACTTTAATGACTGCTTGGGGGTCCCCTGGTTGCCTAGGGGGCCCTGTGCAACCGCATAGTCCGCATATAGCAAGAAACGGCTCTGGTCAGCAAAACTTATTTGCCAAACTTATTTGATTAAACCCCACTTTTTGGACTTTAATTTTGTTTTGTTGTCCTTCTCACCCACCCACCTTCACGGAGGCTGTTGGGACCCCTCCCCCTCATGATGCCACAATATGTATGATAATAAATGTATGTTTACATTTTAATGTTAGCATATTTACATCAGAACAGCTAATAAGCTGTGTCCATAAATAAAGGCAATGACAATCAACACAGTGCATTCAATATCTTGTAATTTTTTCTGATGCAAATTGCAGTATGTGTTGGTACGTTGTATGCTTGGTGTGGAATGCAGATGCAATGTCACACTCTCACAGCCATAAGAACCCACACTCAGGTCGATTATTAACATTGTCTCACTATAATTCAATACATTAAAAGGTTTTTATTTCAACTAAGTTTCCTTTTTTAGACCATTTGAACACAATGAAAACAAAGTCTAAACAAGTAGACATCAATTGTCACATATGACCGTCCACGGTTAGAGAACATTTTAAAGCTGATTTTGTTTAGAATAAGCATAGATAATACACATGGCTGCTTTCATCTACAGATACCATTTGTTCAATCAGATATGGACGAGTGTG
>CM030172.1:452500-470000 GCA_017639675.1 Aplochiton taeniatus
TCCTGCCCATGTGGAAGGTGTCTGCCTTCATCGGGAACAACATCGTGGTGGCTCAGACCATCTGGGAGGGTCTGTGGATGAGCTGCGTGGTCCAGAGCACGGGCCAGATGCAGTGCAAGGTCTACGACTCCCTGCTGGCGCTGCCTCCAGACCTGCAGGCGGCGCGGGCTATGGTGGTCATCGCCATCCTGCTCTCTGTCCTCGGCGTCCTTCTGTCCGTGGTCGGGGGGAAGTGCACCACCTGCGTCGGAGACCGGACGGCGAAAGCACGCGTAGCCATCGCCGCTGGTTTCTTCTTCATCCTCAGCGGCGCTCTGTGTCTGGTCACTGTGTGTCTGCCTGCTAACGCTGTGATAAAGGACTTCTACAATCCTCTGGTGCCTGACGCCCAGCGCAGAGAGCTGGGGGCGTCGCTGTACATCGGCTGGGGGGCATCGGGGCTGCTGCTGATTGGGGGGGCCATGCTAGGCTGCCAGTGCCCGTCCAGAGGGGTCCACTATGACGGGCCGAAATACGCTGCGCCCAAGTCCACAACCCCGGGAAAAGAATTTGTATGAGTTATGTTGTCTTGTGGGTTTGGGACATGGGCAAGTATGCATGGTTGTTTTTGTCGGTGGAAAATTGCTTTCGGACAATTTTATGTAACCTGTTTTGCGAATTACCAGTCTGTTCAACTAATACTTGTGTCTCGGGTAGTTTTAACTGGACACTTGTTATAGAGTCCTATCAAAGTGGTCTGTTCTTTTACAGTACTAAAGCTTTTTTTAATCTTAAACTGTAAGTTTATGTTGCTTATAGGTTATTACGTCTTGTGTTTTGATATTTAAACATGGCAATGTTTGGACCAGGAATTTACCTTGGAAATTGTGCAGCAAATGTACTTTGTAAAACTGAACAGCACTTGATTGCCTACAAAGTGGTTAAATTTTTGGGGGGGGGTTATTTTTCAAATAAACATAATTTGTTGTATAATTTCTCCTCATCACTAAACCATTTTGTACTGTAGCCCCTATATTTTCTTCCTTGGAGGCCGAAAGGTTGATCTATTTTAGGTTTATCTGTAAAAAAAGATACAAAAATAATGATGTAACATATAACATGATAGGCTGTACTGTATTGACAGGATTGTCCACTATAAAAAATTGAAAACTTGTTTGGTTTGACCAGGCTACAGATCATGAGTTGCAGGTCATTGAGACTGTCTGAAACAAAAAAAAAGAAAGTCCTAAACTGAGGGAAAAGAAAACCGTTAAGCTTTTAAATCAAACTGTCAAGTGGTTGGCAGATGTTCTATAGGCATCTTCTAGAGAAGAGCTCTGTGAAGACATTCAACCGTTTCTGGGCAACAGGTTGCCAAGTGCGCTGTCATGCGCTCCCTCTGAAAGGTGGTGGTGACATCTGTTTTGGTCAAAGAAAGAAAATTGTAAATTTAATGTAAAAACACAAGAGACCACCGTGGTTAATAGCTCACAGTTGACTTACCTAAATACATTGGAAAGTGGGAGTAGCCAGTTTGATTCAAACTGTTGTTTATTGTAACAGAACTCAGATAGTCTTTTCCTTTTTATTTTCATCAATAGAAGTGAAAGAACAGCAGAAATACGAAAGCATCCAGGGAATAAAGACATTTGAATCATTTACTAAGTCAACATCACACTTTTACAAGTTGGAAACACATGCAATCAAATAATCATATAGCTGTTTATCAAGAAACTTTGAAAATAGTCTGCTATACAAAAAGGGATATTTAACAAGTGCTTTTGGCATCAGTTTGTTTTGTAAACAGTAAAATGCATACAGTAAAAGACAAGTCTGTTCCCAGATTTGTAAGGAAAAAGCAACCCACACTACTAACTAAGGAACCACCCACTCTGCTGCCCCAGGGAGATGCTTAATATATGGTTTCTTATCTTCCTCTAGACTTCATTAGTGGAAGTCACCCCTGGGTAAAAACGTAATGACTGTAACAATAACAATAAAACATCTGGGGTTAGGGTTAACTAGTTTGATCCAGCCATAACTCATGGCATGACAAAGATTGGTCCCTGATGTTTATGACCTCTTTTTTTCTCTTTCTTTCTTTCTTTCGTTCTTTCGCTCTTTCGTTCTTTCAATCGTTCGTTCGTTCGTTCGTTTGTTTTTTCTTTCTTTCTTTCTTTCTTTCTTTCTTTCTTTCTTTCTTTCTTTCTTTCTTTCTTTCTTTCTTTCTTTCTTTCTTTCTTTCTTTCTTTCTTACTGTCTTTCTTTCTTTCTTTCTTTCTTTCTTTCTTTCTTTCTGATGCACAGGCAGATTTGTCTGTGCTGTCCATCCTCCTCGTTCCCACTCCCTCTTTTCTCTTTACCCTCCCTCCTTTGCTCCTGTCTGCCTACTCAAACATAGTCCACGTGAGGGGAGACTGTTCTGACGTGGGTGAACTTGGCCCCGCTATAAGGCTGCCTTGGATCCTCCATGGACGGACAGTTCCAACAGAGCAGCCCTCCTCCCAACAGAGCAGCCCTCCTCCCAACAGAGCAGCCCTCCTCCCAACAGAGCAGCCCTCCTCCCAACAGAGCAGCCCTCCTCCCAGCAGAGCAGCCCTCCTCCCAGCAGAGCAGCCCTCCTCCCAACAGAGCAGCCCTCCTCCCAGCAGAGCAGCCCTCCTCCCAGCAGAGCAGCCCCCCGAGCCCCAGCCTAGATAGAGCGTGGTGCCCAGCTCCCTGCACCGCAGCGCCGCTCCAGCAGGTTGTAGAAGTCCCGGGTCAGCGAGTTGGCGGCCCACGACACAGGGATGAGGATGAGGAAGGCGGCGATGATGAAGATGGCTCCAGAGACGATGCAGGCTTTGGCTTTGGCTGCCTCATCCTCCATGCAGTTGGTGCACCTCCCGCCAGCTATCGCCATGACTACGGCGAACCCCCCCACCATCACGGAGATGATGACCATGGCCCGCGCTGCCTGATGGACAGACAGAGACTAGAGATCGGGTCAGGATATAAGAGGCACCAATGCTCACCGTTGAGCCTTCTGGAGGTGGCGTGGGCTCAAATTAACCAAACATCCGGGATGGAAGGTGCCCGTTTGAAAACAACAATGACATGTCTGCTCTCAACCCAAATCCTTTCTAAATATTGTTTGTTAGTGTGCTCAACGTGGATTAAGGCATAATGGATGTTATAACACTGCTGTGTATTTTGAAATAAACAGGGGTTGCTTCCCACAATTTTCCATACATGCACACACAATATGCATAAACTAATTCTACTTCTTATGTCACTGCCAACACGTCACACTAACTGACACACTAACATATTACAACGATTAAAGTAGCCGAATAGCTAACCGAGGTATGGACCAGACAGAATACACAGAGACATGCAAAACCAGTAAATAGTTGAAATCATGGGGCCACTGCCATTGTCTCTAAACACATCACAAATTGATACAAAATGTGAAAACATATCACAACGATTGAAGCAGTAGAATAGGTGTACGGTCAACAGCAATATAGTAACCATGGCTACTGTCCCTGAGATATACGCACATACTTTACTGTTTCAGATGGCTTGATCTTATGAGCAAAAATACCAGCATGATTTGCCACAGAGGAATGCTGATTTTAAATAGCTAGGTCCATTCATCTCCTTCTACTTCCATCTCTTTTCTTACCAGTAATACTTTTAGTCATTTTATTGAATTTCGTACCTGCAGGTCCTGAGGCAGAGCCAGCATGGAGTCATAGATCTTACACTGCATCTGCCCCGTGCTCTGGGTCACACAGTTCATCCACAGCCCCTCCCTGATGACCTGAGCCGTGACGATGTTGGAGCCGATGAAGGCTGTCACCTTCCACATGGGCAGGGCACAGACCACGATGGTGCCTAACCAGCCCACCAACACCAAAAGGAAACTCATGACCTGGAGACCCTGGGAGGCCATGTTAGTGGTCCCACTGGTTACTGGTAGTGGTACTGGTCCCAATGGTTACTGGTAGTGGTACTGGTCCCAAGGGTTACTGGTAGTGGTACTGGTCCCAAAGGTTACTGGTAGTGGTACTGGTCCCACTAGTGAAATTGGTTACTCGTAGTGGTACTGGTCCCAATGGTTATAGGTAGTGGTACTGGTGGAACTGGTTGTAACTGCTGCTGGGTCTTCTACCACTGTACAAGCATTAAGGCCTTCTCCGCCTCGTCCAACTGGATACTGGTACTGGTACTGGTGGTGATACCGGGGTCCTGTGTAACTGGTACTAGTACTGGTACTGGTGGCAATGCCGGGTTCTTGTCAAACTGGTACTGGAACTGGTACTGGTACTGGTGGTGATACCGGGGTCCTGTCTAACTGGTACTAGTACTGGTACTGGTGGCAATACCGGGTTCTTGTCAAACTGGTACTGGTACTGGTACTGGTAGTGATACCGGGTTCTTGTCTAACTAGTACTAGTACTGGTACTGGTTGTGATATCGGGCTCTTGTCTAACTGGTATTTGTACCGGTACTGGTTGTGATATTGGGCTCTTGTCTATCTGGTACTGGTACTGGTTGTGATATAGGTTCTTGTCAAACTGGTACTAGTACTGGTACTGGTAGCAATACCGGGCTCCTGTCTAACTGGTACTAGTACTGGTACTGGTGGCGATACTGGGCTCTTATCTGATTGGTACTAGTACTGGTATACTGGTATTGATGCTGCCACTGGTTTCATGGTATTAAGTCCTACTTCTTCTATTCTACCTGGTGCGTTCAATGTTACCGCTGGGCTGCAACGAAAGGAGGATGACTATGATGAGAAAGACAAATGGTGTCGTAGAAACTCTCTCTATCGCCTCTCTGGTTTTATTTTGTTCAACTCACGAAAAGTGTTTATCTCAGCTGTCTGTGTTTCTTTTTGATGTCCAGCGTAGACGACCACAGAAGAGAAATGTAAACAGAACGGTTTTCTCTTTGGTTCCCCACAGTTCTTTGATACCACAAGTTCTCTTACCAGTTACAGCTGCACAGGATGATAGAGACACTGTGTTAGAGCGCTGGCTCCCCCACATTCTCTGCTGTCCCTGTGTTCTACGGCTGTGTGAAGGGCTTAGCTGGCTGAGCAGGTTGGCACGTCAGTAGGATCAGCCATGTGTCCGTCCTCTCTGGCCAGCCCGAGGTGTGAGGCTGTGAGAAGGGGGAGGTTCTGGGAAGAGCAGAGAGATCCCGTTGCAGCTGAGACACTGGAGGGTGGGGTTTGTGTGCTGTCTGTAACTAACGGGGGAAAGCGGACACTTTACATCCACAGGCTGTGTTGAGGGTGTCCTTTGTGTGGGTTGGGTTTTTCAAAGATATGCAATGTGATGTCCAAAGAAATACTCAGACTGGAGAACAATGGATCCAGACTGGTCTAAGCTGGATACACACACAAACTACACACAACTATGTTCTGAAAATTGCTGACCGCTTCAACCGTATCTTAGAGTCATTTTCAAACCTAGGTCCTTTCAAGTTTCAAGCTATTGTCGCTTATGATGGTTTACGTGTGTAACCATCAGTATTTGGACCTCCGTCTTCCATGGGGAAAGCAAAAGGATTGATCCAATGGTTGGGCCAAGAAGGAAGGGTCAAGTGGGTTAAATCCCATTGACAAGCACCACATTGCTGTGGAATTAGACTGCAGTACTTCCTTACAGCCAGCACGTGGCAGTATACTCTACAGTATGCACCGTAAACGGCACTGCGCACACCTGACCATGCACCTGTTCTGTTTGTCTGGCAAGTGCGACAGTTCTGGATGCATATCAAGGCAAACATTCCAAAGGCCTCTAAAGGGTTCCAGCAATAGAGGATCCTACAGCTTACCAATCCTTATAGGCCATAGGCTTACAGTAGAAACAAAGGCCTGTTTACCACTCAAATGGGATTTACTAACACAAGTTTTAGGTGAAAAACAAGTTTGATTGACACTATTGATGGAATTCAAACTGACACGACCTGTTTTATGTGACCAGCATTTCAAATGTGAGTTTAAAGATGATGCAGTGCGGTGGATTAAACGTTTTTATTCTTTTTTATTTTTTCACCATTAGACAATCCAATCAACCATTGCCAGGTTAACTGCTTTCTAAGAGCAAACACACCAAGTCGGAAGCAAGCATGTTATTATTAAAATGATTAACTGCCGCTTGACCCAGCATTTGGAAAGAACACTGTTTGTCTGTTAATCCCAGGTTTAACTTTGAAGACACACCTAAACCTGCTCAGTGAAAATAATAATAGGAAGAATACAATAGTCTCAAATGTCCTTGCTGACTCACAGAGGCGTTTGCTAAAGATTGTACATTCGTCCACCCCATTTGTGTGTAGGAAAATTAAGCAAGCTGATATACTAAACCAAAGATAAGATATTTTAATGTTAAGAGAGAAAAAGAAATATGCTGGACTATTTTATTTGAAGTGTTTTGAATGGTGGCTATTTGATTTTTATGAAAGTTGTGGCTTTCTTTTTTGACCAATAGAACAGCACACATAATACTTAAAGAAAAACTGAATTTAAAACATCAACACATGGTTACATTTATATTAACAAAAGCATTTATTTACAACCTTTATTTTGTAATTAATGAAATAAAAATACTTTTTCCTGAATGACAGTTACATAAACAGGAACAATAAGAGCCTCAATTCCACCATAAAATAAACAACACTTAAAGAATCTAAATATACCAGAATAAGAAAGCCTAAGAACAGCAGTAAACATATGTCAAACACACATTCATTTGAACAATTCATAAAAATGGCGTCAGTCCAGAAACTGAAATGGCGTCCACATCTGAATTCAGTTCCTTTTAGGGTGTGGTTGCTTTGTCTCTCCCTCTTCACCACTCTTTCACACCAACCTCAGTCCACTGCAGAACTGTCTCACAGACGTCTGTTTCATCCAACAGATGGATCACCCCCCATCTCCACAACATGATGTACAAGGGTTGCTGTAACTTCGTGGAGTAGGGCAAAACATGTATTTGAAACAATCATTTAAAAAAAGAATGCCATTTGAAATCACCTGGTGACTAGTGACTGATTCATAAGGGCTTTCTGGACATCCTCTTCTTTCCTGTGTCCGCTGGTGATTCATAAATGCTTGGTTATCATTTCAGATACAGTTGTTATCATTATTTATCATTTCAGATACAGCTATTTTGCCCTAATCCACCTAGACGTATACTATGTTCATGAAAGACCTCTCCTCTCCTGTCCTCTCCTCTGTCCTCTCCTCTGTCCTCTCCTCTCCTCTGTCCTCTCCTCTGTCCTCTCCTCTGTCCTCTCCTCTCCTTCTTTTTTTCTTCCTCTCTTCTCACACCCGTCCGGAGACATCAGAGCGGGCAGCTTTGTAGTTGGCTGTGTAGGCCTTCTCCTCCTTGGGGGGGCAGTTGCAACACAGCAGACCCCCGGCAATCAGCAGCAGGGCGCCACAGCCCCAGCCAATAAACAGCGAGGCCCCCAGCTCCCTCTTCTGGGCGCTGTTGAGCAGCGGGTTGTAGAAGTCCTGGATGATGGTGTTGGCCGTCCAGCACACGGGCACCAGGACCAAGATGGCGGCCACGATGAAGGCCACGCCCGCCGCCACGCCCACCTTGGCCTTGGACGCCTCATCCTCCACACAGTTGGTGCACTTACCTCCGGCCACGGCCAGCAGGATGGCGAAGACCCCCACCACGATGGAGACCACGGTGAGGGCCCGCGCCGCCTGCAGGTCGGAGCTCAGAGCCAGCATGGAGTCGTAGACCTTGCACTGCATCTGGCCCGTGCTCTGGACCACGCAGCTCATCCAGATGCCCTCCCAGACGGTCTGTGAGGTCACGATGTTGGAGCCGATGAAGGCGGTTACGCGCCACATGGGGATGGCACACACCACGATGGTGCCGATCCAGCCCAGCACGCCCAGGGCCACGCCCACCATCTGTAACCCGGCAGACACCATCTTGGGTTCCTTGCTTTCCTTTCCGTTCACCTCTTCTTTCCTTGTTGTTGTTTTTGTTTGTTTGTTTGTCCTCCGATTGGAGATCTGTGTTGACCTAGACCGGCTACGGTTGTTCCTTAGACCTCTGACTGAAGTAGTAGTTCTGGCTTTGTGTTGCTAGAGGAACGGACAGACGTGTGTCTGTGTGTGTGTGTGTGTGTGTGTGTGTGTCTGTGTGTGTCCTGGTCCCGGTCAGTGATGTGAATGGGGGTGGAATGAGAGTAGGCTCTCTACTTATAATAGGGGAGTGGCCTCAACAAACACCTTCCACACCACTAACCTGCTCCACAGGTCTATGCCATACACACACACACACACACACACACACACACACACACACACACACACACACACACATGCTCTCTCTCTCCCTCCCCCACCCTGTCTCTCTCTCCTACTAACAGGTCTCTGTTGTTGTCTAAATAAATCATTATAGAACACAAGCTAGTTTTCTAGGTTAAACCAGTTAATCATTGTTTGATACCTTATACTTGAACAGGTGGGAAGTGGTTTGATTTAAAATAAAGGTTTAGTGAACCTTTCTTCTTCCTCCCCCACTAGTTTCATGGTAAAGTACCTTCTCCATTTCCACCAGTGATGGGGGAGGGGAAGACGTCTCGGTCACAAGAGTGACTCACACTCATCCAAATATCATTCCCTTCCTAAAACACTGTCCTCGCACGCCAAATATGGTCGCTTCCTGATTGATGTCATTTGGTCACGTCGCTGGCTGCGTGTGAGATGTATCACAAAGAATTTCATTTCGAAAGAATATTATACAGATTGTTGTTATGTAATTACAAAGATTTCTTTCAAATTGCGCCAATATCAGGCTTTGAAGTCCCGACACACGCAATTAAAAGGTGCTTGTCTGTCCATTTAGAATAGCCCCAGTTGGTAGGCTCCATGCACCATGGGTTTTTCAGAGCTCGTCAACGGTTAAACAACAAAAGGCTGTCTTACTGCTAGGCTTACACACAATGTTCATTTCTATTAATATTAACTAATCTAATAGACATTTCTATTAATATTAACTAATCTATTGACATTTCTGTTAACATATACTAATATAATTGACATTTCTATTAGTGCTTTGGGTGTTTGCTAGTTTAAATTAAATTTGGATGAAATGATATTAGCTGTATTTATTTATATTAGTGCCTGTAATGCTCTGCATGTATGTTGTCTGTATGTTGTATGTATGTATGTAAGTATGTATGTTGTATGAGCTGTATTTATTTATATTAGTGCCTGTAATGCTCTGCATGTATGTTGTATGTATCTATGTTGTCTGTATGTTGTATGTATGTATGTAAGTATGTATGTTGTATGAGCTGTATTTATTTATATTAGTGCCTGTAATGCTCTGCATGTATGTTGTATGTATGTATGGTGTCTGTATGTTGTATGTATGTATGTGTGTATGTATGTAAGTATGTATGTTGTATGAGCTGTATTTATTTATATTAGTGCCTGTAATGCTCTGCATGTATGTTGTATGTATCTATGTTGTCTGTATGTTGTATGTATGTATGTGTGTATGTATGTAAGTATGTATGTTGTATGAGCTGTATTTATTTATATTAGTGCCTGTAATGCTCTGCATGTATGTTGTATGTATGTATGGTGTCTGTATGTTGTATGTATGTATGTGTGTATGTATGTAAGTATGTATGTTGTATGAGCTGTATTTATTTATATTAGTGCCTGTAATGCTCTGCATGTATGTTGTATGTATCTATGTTGTCTGTATGTTGTATGTATGTATGTGTGTATGTATGTAAGTATGTATGTTGTATGAGCTGTATTTATTTATATTAGTGCCTGTAATGTTCTGCATGTATGTTGTATGTATGTATGGTGTCTGTATGTTGTATGTATGTATGTGTGTATGTATGTAAGTATGTATGTTGTATGAGCTGTATTTATTTATATTAGTGCCTGTAATGCTCTGTATGTATGTTGTATGTTGTCTGTATGTTGTATGTATGTATGTAAGTATGTATGTTGTATGAGCTGTATTTATTTATATTAGTGCCTGTAATGCTCTGCATGTATGTTGTATGTATGTATGGTGTCTGTATGTTGTATGTATGTATGTGTGTATGTATGTAAGTATGTATGTTGTATGAGCTGTATTTATTTATATTAGTGCCTGTAATGCTCTGCATGTATGTTGTATGTATCTATGTTGTCTGTATGTTGTATGTATGTATGTGTGTATGTATGTAAGTATGTATGTTGTATGAGTTGTATTTATTTATATTAGTGCCTGTAATGCTCTGCATGTATGTTGTATGTATGTATGGTGTCTGTATGTTGTATGTATGTATGTGTGTATGTATGTAAGTATGTATGTTGTATGAGTTGTATTTATTTATATTAGTGCCTGTAATGCTCTGCATGTATGTTGTATGTATGTATGGTGTCGGTATGTTGTATGTATGTATGTGTGTATGTATGTAAGTATGTATGTTGTATGAGTTGTATTTATTTATATTAGTGCCTGTAATGCTCTGCATGTATGTTGTATGTTGTCTGTATGTTTTATGTATGTATGTGTGTATGTATGTAAGTATGTATGTTGTATGAGCTGTATTTATTTATATTAGTGCCTGTAATGCTCCGCATGGATGTTGTGTGTACGTATTAATGGATGTTGTTTGTATGTATGTATGTTGTATGTATGTATCGTGTATGTTGTGTGTTGTATGTACAGTGGGGCCAAAAAGTATTTAGTCAGCCACTGATTGTGCAAGTTCTCCTACTTAGAAAGATGAGAGAGGTCTGTAATTTTCATCATAGGTACACTTCAACTATGAGAGACAAAAATGAGAAAAAAATCCAGGAAATCACATTGTAGGATTTTTTAAGAATTTATTTGTAAATTATGGTGGAAAATAAGTATTTGGTCACCCACAAACAAGCAAGATTTCTGGCTCTCACAGACCTGTAACTTCTTCTTTAAGAAGCTCTTCTGTCCTCCACTCGTTACCTGTATTAATGGAACCTGTTTGACCTCGTCATCTGTATAAAAGACACCTGTCCACAGCCTCAAACAGTCAGACTCCAAACTCAACCATGGCCAAGACCAAAGAGCTGTCGAAGGACACCAGGAAGAAAATTGTAGACCTGCACCAGGCTGGGAAGAGTGAATCTGCAATAGGCAAGCAGGTTGGTGTGAATAGATCAACTGTGGGAGCAATTGTAAGAAAATGGAAGACATATAAGACCTCATCCCGTGGGGTCAAAATGATCATGAGAACGGTGAGCAAAAATCCCATAACTACACGGAGGGACCTGATGAATGACCTGCAGAGAGCTGGGACCAAAGTAACAAAGGCTACCATCAGTAACACACTACACCGAGAGGGACTCAAATCCTGCAGTGCCAGGCGTGTCCCCCTGCTTAAGCCAGTACATGTCCAGGGCCGTCTAAAGTTTGCCAGAGAGCATATGAATGATCCAGAAGAGGATTGGGAGAATATCATGTGGTCAGATGAAACCAAAATAGAACTGTTTGGTAAAAACTCACCTCGTCGTGTTTGGAGGAAGAAGAATGCTGAGTTGCATCCCAAGAACACCATACCTACTGTGAAGCATGGGGGTGGAAACATCATGCTTTGGGGCTTTTTTACTGCAAAGGGGACAGGACGACTGATCCGTGTTTAGGGAAGAATGAACGGGGCCATGTATCGTGAGATTTTAAGCCAAAACCTCCTTCCATCAGTGAGAGCATTGAAGATGGAACGTGGCTGGGTCTTCCAGCATGACAATGATCCCAAACACACCGCACGGGCAACGAAGGAGTGGCTCCGTAAAAAGCATTTCAAGGTCCTGGAGTGGCCTAGCCAGTCTCCAGACCTCAACCCCATAGAAAATTTGTGGAGGGAGTTGAAAGTCCGTGTTGCCCAGCGACAGCCCCAAAACATGACTGCTCTAGAGGAGATCTGCATGGAGGAATGGGCCAAAATACCAGCTACAGTGTGTGCAAACCTGGTGAAGACTTACAGGAAACGTTTGACCTCTGTCATTGCCAACAAAGGTTATGTTACAAAGTATTGAGTTGAACTTTTGTTATTGACCAAATACTTATTTTCCACCATCATTTACAAATAAATTCTTTAAAAATCCTACAATGGGATTTCCTGGATTTTCTTTCTCATTTTTGTCTCTCATAGTTGAAGTGTACCTATGATGAAAATTACAGACCTCTCTCATCTTTCTAAGTAGGAGAACTTGCACAATCAGTGGCTGACTAAATACTTTTTGGCCCCACTGTATCTAGTATGTATGTATGTTGTATGCATGTATGTGTGTGTGTGTGTGTATGTATGTATGTATGCATGTTGTATGTATGTTGAGCTGTATTTGCTCCAAGTGTGTGTGTGTCAGTCTGTGTGTGTGTGTGTGTGTGTGTGTATGTGTCACAGCATAGAGCCGAGTGTGTTACCCACAGATAGGACAGTATCTGTCTGTTTCTAACCCCCCCTCTCACTCTATCTCTCTCTCTCTCTCTCTCTCTCTCTCTCTCTCTCTCTCTCTCTCTCTCTCTCTCTCACACACACACACACACACACACACACACACACACACGCACATCACATCTTTCTCCCTCTCACACACATACACACACGAAACTATCATGAACAGTAAACACTCGTAAATTGTGTATGTGGGTACTGAGCAGAGTGAATAAGAGGTGTATTGTTGGACCAGCCACACAGAGAAGGTTTTATAGACGAGCCTTGATCTTGAATGGAGGTCAAAGGTCACAGAGAACTCTGGACCACTGGAATGTCAACATTTAACAAATAATAAATAATTTTTAAAAAATTGGGAGGGAAGCAGACTCAATCATAGATCAATAGTATAATCTCTTTGAAAAATGCAGAGATGAAAACACAGACTTCAATTGTGAGATTTATTTAATTTGTTTCCATTTTAAGTGACTGTAACAAGATGCTCAACTAAATCCCATTATTTAGATCATTACCCAATCCAGAGGCAGAGGAACAGATCATTACTTAATCCAGAGGCAGAGGAACAGATCATTACCTAATCCAGAGGCAGAGGAACAGATCATTACCCAATCCAGAGGCAGAGGAACAGATCATTACCTAATCCAGAGGCAGAGGAACAGATCATTACCCAATCCAGAGGCAGAGGAACAGAGATCATTCATTTGAGTCTGCAGTCCTTTAGCTGATTAAAGCATGTCTTCAGGGACCCGAACAGGGTAGGGCTTATTTCATGTCTGAATTGGGGTATCTTTGAATAGACAAAGTGAAGTGTATTATCTTCTATGGAAGACTTTGAAACTGACTGACAACAAAAAATAAATATAGATAGCTAGCTTTAAAAGCTTATAGCGTCATCACACCATTTTGAGGTTGAGTTTGTGGACACTACGGGAGTTCGATTATTGTTAATATCTGTACAAAGAACGGGTTTGGATGTTTCATAAGGAAATGTGTACTTTGACTGTTTGTTGATATACGTAGCACCAAGGCAGGGCCAGAGCCGTTTAAAAAGCCGCTGAGAGCTTTACAACGAAAATCTCACAGGGGTTGGCAGGGTTGCCGTAGCAACGGCTCAGTAGGCGTGGGTTAGTGCCCGTGCTTAACGTTCTTCTAAAGAACGTGGCTGTGGCTGTGACTCCGAGGCAGCTGCTCTCCAAAAACCAGTCTGACGAGTGCTTTTAGCCAGTGTGTGTTTCGATGTGGACTGTCTACAATGCTGTATGTATGTATTATGGAGAGTGTTGCTGAAGCAAAATTAATCCTTTCAACATTTGTATGAACTACTCGCCCTATATCAAATATATCTTTGAGATATTTTCTGTCGCTTATAGTTTTTTTGTACAGTGTTGTATTTTTTAAATGTGGTCCTTGTGCCTAGAAGACGTGATAAGAACTATCAGTTCTTTGGAATGCATAAAAAATCTAAACATACCACACCTATATTTGAAAACAAGCGTTACAAGGAGATGACGGATTCAGAGGGTGGATGACTGGTGACATTGAGAGAGTAACTGCTTCTCATAAGTCACAAATTCATTTTAAAACAGTAAAACAGTAATTATTATAAGAGTGGAAACAATATTTAAAGGCATCATAACGTTATTGTACACCTGTAGAGTAGACCTTTCCATATTAGAGTTCTCAACAATCCTAAAATGCCAAAGCCCAGCCAACCGCGCCTGGCTGACAACATAGTCTCCAATTAATTTAAAAGCATCACTGTTATTCTTCATTATGTGAGGGGAAAACCTTTCAAGGCATCTTTTCATATACTGTAAGTCTTTCGAGTACTACAGCAGTTACTTTTACTGAGTTCTCGACCACCCGCCTGGCTGACTGGAAGATATAGCCCCAGAGCCCCATCCTATATATCGCCTTGTTCACTAGGACGTGGCCTCAGGGGACGAGACACATGATGTGAGTTGGAAAGAAAACACGCAGATGCAGCCCGCTTCTTTACTTTCTGCAGGCAAACATTATACACAGCGATCTATGCCTTGGTAGGCCATCGCTAGCTGAGTGCCTTTTTTGGGACCTGTGTAGGCCTAATTCTTGGGCCAAGCTAAATCGCTCAGATTTTTGGTTACACCATAGTCGGTTCCAGTGTGTTTCTGGTCGTTTGTTTGACTGCTTTGTTCAGTCTGAAAGCAGATGTTAGTGATGCGCAAAAATGAGCAAACAAATCTTTTTTGAACAAATCTTTTTGGAAAAAATCTTTTTCGTGTCCAAAATTGAATCGAAGTCAAATACATTGAATTCTAACTGACTCATTCAATAACACAGTTTTTTACGATTGCTTACAGTTTTTTTAGATTCCTAAAACACAAAAATAACACATAAAGCACAGTTATTGAAACTGTCACTCAAGAGATCAAAACCCCAGCCCAGATCTGCACAACTATAAGCACATTCTCAGCCTCACACTTTTTTCAAAACACTACACACAGTGTTTTGCAAAATATTGAACACAGTTATCGACGTAAGACACAGGAATCGGACATAAAGTCACTTGTTTGCCCTTTCAAAACACTACCGTTCCAAATGCTTCACCCATGAACCAATTGTCCAATGCACGGGCCACCTGACCAAACCCTTAACTGCTCAATTGTCAACCCATCAATCAGGATGTAAGCACTGTCTAGCCAGGGAAGATATTGCCTGTGATGTTGATGAGGTGCTGTGGCCAGACCCAGCTAGACAGCGAGATGCAACCTAAGCACTTTCCCTTCCCCTGGTGGTTCTCCCCCTGTATATTCTTTCCTCAAAGTTAGTTTCTGTCTACTGAATTTGATACAGAACAACAATTTTTGTTCTTGCAACTGTAATGTATACAGTATGTATTGTGGATATGTTGTTTTGTTTGTCCACTGGTTTGTGGAGAACATTTTTGTTTCAACAGTAAATTTGTGTTTCTGCACATATTTCTGTAGACTTGGAGATATTTCTGCAGAAATATTATACATTACATGTATAATTACAATGTAATGTCCAATGTAAACCTACTCCCTTGGTGCTAGATAAATGCGTTCAGCTCCTCTAGAATATTGCAGAATGAAGGAGAAAGGAAAAGAAGGAGCTTTAATGCTCAACTCGTAAAAGTCAAGTGGTGTCAGCAGACTTCCCATGCCAGCATGTGTGAGTGCGACTGAACTGTTGGAGTAACAGGTGTTTTTGTATGGCACCTGACTGATGGAATTAAGGAAAGTGTGTTCAATAGTAGACAATTAGATTATGGTGTGTGTGTGTGTGTGTGTGTGTGTGTGTGTGTGTGTGTGTGTGTGTGTGTGAGAGAGAGAGAGAGAGCGAGAGAGAGAGAGAGAGAGAGAGAGAGAGAGAGAGAGAGAGAGAGAGAGAGAGAGAGAGAGGGAGAATTGTTGGGTTGAAAAAAGTCAAAAAGCAGTTTGACAGGCTTTCTTACAGACATTCCTCTCCAACTGCCATAGTTAGACTCCAGTCTGGTGTTTGGGTCATGACATTATATATTAAATAGTATATTAATCCCTTATAGTGGCAAACTAAACATTTAGGGGGTTTGAATGTGGTTTTGTGTGTGTGTGTGTGTGTGTGTAGGCCCAATTTGTCATGACCGGCTACGTTAACGGTAACGGTCTCCGTTCTCCCCCATGGATTAGGTGGAATGTGCCTTTATAGTCCTGGGAACATGAATATTGATGACCCGGCCACACCTACTTTATAGTCCTGGGAACATGAATAATGATGACCCGGCCACACCTACTTTATAGTCCTGGGAACATGAATAATGATGACCCGGCCACACCTACTTTATAGTCCTGGGAACATGAATAATGATGACCCGGCCACACCTACTTTATAGTCCTGGGAACATGAATAATGATGACCCGGCCACACCTACTTTATAGTCCAGGGAACATGAATAATGATGACCCGGCCACACCTACTTTATAGTCCTGGGAACATGAATAATGATGACCCGGCCACACCTACTTTATAGTCCTGGGAACATGAATAATGACGACCCGGCCACACCTACTTTATAGTCCTGGGAACATGAATAATGACGACCCGGCCACACCTACTTTATAGTCCTGGGAACATGAATAATGACGACCCGGCCACACCTACTTTATAGTCCTGGGAACATGAATAATGATGACCCGGCCACACCTACTTTATAGTCCTGCGAACATGAATAATGATGACCCGGCCACACCTACTTTATAGTCCTGCGAACATGAATAATGATGACCCGGCCACACCTACTTTATAGTCCTGGGAACATGAATAATGATGACCCGGCCACACCTACTTTATAGTCCTGGGAACATGAATAATGATGACCCGGCCACACCTACTTTATAGTCCTGGGAACATGAATAATGATGACCCGGCCACACCTACTTTATAGTCCTGGGAACATGAATAATGATGACCCGGCCACACCTACTTTATAGTCCTGGGAACATGAATAATGATGACCCGGCCATACCTACTTTATAGTCCTGGGAACATGAATAATGATGACCCGGCCACACCTACTGGTATCTGCAACAGAAAACACACACGGTGAACAGACAGCCCAGCAACCACAGTAGGCGGGGTAGTAACAGTGTGTGTGTGTTTGTATGTGTGGGTTTGTTTGTATGTGTGTGTGTGTGCGTGTGTGCGTGTGTGTGTGCGTGCGTGTGTGCGTGTGTGCGTGTGTGCGTGCGTGCGTGCGTGCGTGCGTGTGGTTTATTTCAGTCAGATGTGCAATCACAATACATTAGACTTGTCTTGCAAAACCTTTGCTAATTGTTGACAGTTGAAACCTGCTCTCTGCAGTTCTTGGACATGTCCAAAAGGAGGCAGTGTTGCTCCTCATATTACATTCCCCTGGTCAGCTATAGAAGAGGCCTGTCTAATAGCTTGACCCAGTTTTACAGGAATCTCGGCCTTGACTCTAATTGGTATAGGCTGTAAATTCAATGTGTGCGTATGAGAGATGGAAAGAAAGAGAAAGAAAGAATGTTTGAGAGAGGGAAAGAGA
>CM030172.1:475000-507500 GCA_017639675.1 Aplochiton taeniatus
GGTGTCCGCATTCATCGGCGCCAACATTGTCACGGCCCAGGTCTACTGGGAGGGCATCTGGATGAACTGCGTGTTCCAGAGCACGGGCCAGATGCAGTGCAAGGTCTACGACTCCATGCTGGCTCTGAGCTCCGACCTGCAGGCGGCGCGGGCCCTCACCGTGGTCTCCATTATGGTGGGGGTGGTGGCCCTGCTGGTCGCCATGGCGGGGGCCAAGTGCACCAACTGCATCGAGGAGGAAGGCGCCAAGGCCCGGGTGATGATAGTGTCTGGGGCGGCCTTCATCGTGGCGGCGCTGGCCCAGCTGGTGCCTGTGTCGTGGTCAGCCAACACCATCATAACGGAGTTCTACAGCCCCCTGGTGCCAGTGGGCCAGAAGATGGAGATCGGGGCGGCGCTGTACCTGGGCTGGGCAGCGGCCGCTTTGCTCGCCGTGGGAGGGTCCATCCTGTGCTGCAGCTGCCCTCCGCGGGAGGAGAAAGCCCTGAGGTACTCAATACCCCCGCAGAGCAGAGTGGCGTATTCCGCTGCTCCGAGGTCCGCAGCACCCAGCTCCTACAACAGGAGAGACTATGTGTGAGGAAGGGGGGGATTCAGTGTAGGGAAAGTTCCCTTCATTTTTAAGTGTTCATTTCTATTAGGAAATCCTAGTTGCTTTAGCAAATTTGGACAAACAGGAAAATGCAGGAATATTGGAACATAGTTTGACTAACGTATAAAGAATGGAGAATAGGATGTTTTTTTTTCCCCTCTCTCTGTTTTTAATACATTAGGGAAAGTAGAGCACTTTCTTATTTAATTTGGCCACAATTAAAAGGCAATTGTCTTTAAAACTCAGATTCACTTCAGAGGGAGAATTAATCAAGTTTACCCATATTGCTGAGAGAAAATAAGATACCTTTTGGTGTGAATGTAACTGGCTTTGTTTCGATGGTTTACATGAGGTTGGCCATCATGTTAGGCATGTAGGGTGGACATGAACAGATAAGACATGCATACATGAACAGATAAGACAAACTCCTGAATTTCTTCACTCTCTGTTGTTTTTATTTTTCATCTAAGATATACGTGTATGTAGGATATAAAACGTTTAAAAGAGATTGTAATATTGAGAAATGGCAACAGAACTTATTTTCATATTGAACTGCAAATTCATTTGTCAGGTTTTCATTGTAAATCTATGTTTTATATTTTATATTTTATATTGTTATTTGGTCCAGGTTTATTGAGCAATCAATTCATTATAATAAATGCATTCTATGATACCAAATAATACAGTATGACATTATAAAACCTCCTTTGGAATTCTACTTATGAGCTTTGGTGTAACTTGTATTCCTTTTGGGTGGATTCCATTCCTGTTCATAAATATTATACTGTACATACTGTTGTACCTATACTTCCTGGTTGTATTTTCATTGTATTTATTCTGGGATTCCTTTGAAATCAATCATCTTTAAGACCAACAGGAAATATTCGATTTTTATCATTTTTTTTTTTTTAATTTTTTTATGTTGTTTACATGTTTACAGTTTTGTCCAGATGAATCATTGTATTTAATAAAACTTTCCAAAACATATAGTTAAAACTCCACCATTTATGAGGTATGGTTTATTATCCCTTTAAAATGATGAACGACGAAGATGATAAAGTCAAAAGAAAGAAAGGTTGTTTGGAGAAATGACCTGGCAGAAGACAAGGACATCAATGCCTCAAACACAGACAGCAGTTACACTCTGAAGGGCATGGCCAAGCAAATACCATCCGACTAACCATTTCAGTTTCACTCTCAGACAGAGAAGACATCTGAGGTCACTACAGTTATTTCACCCTCACAGTCCATAAAAACATTTGTGTGTGTGTGTGTGTGTGTGTGTGTGTGTGTGTGTGTGTGTGTGTGTGTGTAATTTGCGTATCTCATAATTTCATAGTTTTGGTTCACAGTTTGATTTCTGGGTGATAGGGTTTAAGTGTTACAAGTCTCTCACACACACATACACACAAACACCCATGAACACAGAAACACACTAACACAGAAACATACATGTATTACCAAACACTTAATGGTAAGAGGAAGAAAACACCATAAAAAGCAGAGGTTGGAGAAAATGAACATGGTAATTCAAACAAAAACATTTCCTCTCTGGCATTTAGCTGGGTGAGGCAGTTGGTTGCTGGTTGGCATGGTAACTGACCGCTGGTTCCTGATTTGACTATTCAAATGCTTCAGCGGTGTGATAGGTCGGTCTCTCTCTCCCTGCCTCAGACACAAGGCTGTGGCTTCACGAACAACCAGGAAGATTCAACATTTTAATTCACTTGCCTTTTATTTCTGTAACACACACACACACACACACACACACACACACACACACACACACACACACACAAAGTAACTCCCACAGCCCCACAGTAACAGGCCACAGATCCCAGTAGAGAGAATGGTCTTGCTTAAAGGCATAGAGGCCTAGGCTGTTGATCACTCTATTCTTAACTATTAAAGGCATAGAGGCCTAGGCTGTTGATCACTCTATTCTTAACTATTAAAGGCATAGAGGCCTAGGCTGTTGATCACTCTATTCTTAACTATTAAAGGCATAGAGGCCTAGGCTGTTGATCACTCTATTCTTAACTATTAAAGGCGTAGAGGCCTAGGCTGTTGATCACTCTATTATTAACTATTTCACATCCTGCCAACCCAATGTCAAACCCACATACTGTATTTCCTTACAATGGATGGCATGTTAATACAGACCACAATGTCACACTTGATCAGACAATATTACTAATATGTTCTGTTCTGTTCAGAAAGCAACAACGCCGTGTGGTTGGTGGCACGCTCAGTCTCTGAAAAAGAAAAGATGTTCTTGTTTCTGTCAGTCCTGCCTAACCAATTACTAACCCACATGCCCCCCTCCAATGGTTGGTATGGCAATACCGACCTTGTTGCCATGGAGTCACTAACCTTTGAAAGCACCGTTTTTTTTTGTTGTCATTTATGCATATTAATCAAATTGAAATGGTGTCCAACTGTATATGGATTGCTGGAGCAAAAGTCAAACAACATTAAGTCTAGACGTTTTGAGAGAGCAAGTATTCTTTGGAAAAGGTTTCTACTGTTTGTTTAACAAAAAAACGTTTGGTTGTTGTAGTGTTACTGCTCATTGATGTCTTGTCCTGACTGAATACCACAAGTTATTGGTATCAATCAGTTCAAGTTTGTTGACACAGCACACACGTAACTGCAGACAGACTAGCCTTCAATGGACATCTGCCCTTTTTCCTAGAAGCTTGCTCACATGCTGTATTTACTGAACATTAGTAACTGTGTATTCTCCTTCCCTTGGCAAACCAGTTAAAAGCAAGGACCCTCCAATCTCCTTCTTTCTCCTGATTTCATAACTCGGGGTAAAAGTTGAAGCTGTTGCTGTCACTGTAAAAATGCCTTTTATTGAGCTCTAAGCAAGGGCATAGCCAGGGAGCCCTTTGAACCCACCCAATTTGGGGGGCCCTTGTTAAGTGAACCCTTAAAGAGCCCAACTATTTGGATAAGTCGGGATATCACTGGGAGACATGGAAATGAGGTAAGACATCTAAAATAGTGAACTATACCTTTAAAGACCCCCCATCTCCACTTTAATTTTTTCAATGATGACACTGGCTTTTGGTTTGAACTGCAGAGAACATGTGCAGAATCCTAAGATCCCTGGCCAGTTGCATTTTGAAGGGTTTTGAAACACATACACACACACACACACACACACACACACACACACACACACACACACACACACACACACAATCTGTCCTACCTACATGCAATATAATTATGAAGAACTAATCGCTCTCAGAGACGAGGTATGCTTGGATCTGTTTGACCACAAACAAAGCCCCATCCATGGCGAAAATAGTCTCATTGGGTTTCTTCATGGGGGAGTATTTGTGGTTTCAAGTATGTGTGTGTGTGTGTGTACTGTGTGTCCTTGTGTGTGTGGGTGCTGTGTGTCCTTATGTGTGCGTGAGTGTACTGTGTTTGTGTGTGTGTGTGTGTGTGTGTGTGTGTGTGTGTGTGTACTGCCTGTACTGTGTGTGTGTGTGTGTGTGTGTGTGTGTGTACTGCCTGTACTGTGTGTGTGTGTGTGTGTGTGTGTGTGTGTGTGTGTGTGTGTGTGTACTGCCTGTACTGTGTGTCTGTGTGTGTGTGTGATTGTGTGTGTGTGTGTGTGTGTGTGTGTATGTGTGTGTGTGTGTGTGTACTGCCTGTACTGTGTGTCTGTGTGTGTGTGTGTATTGTGTGTGTATTGTGTGTGTTTGTGTGTATGGCGGAGTTTCACGTAACAGCTTGATAGATCAATCCTCCACCTGCCATTCAGGACTGTTGACGACCAACAATTGAGTTCAAACTGTCAACATTCCAGCCCGCTGTTATTGTCCACTTTAAAAACCTGCTCCTGCTACTTACCCACAGGACATGGTAGTATTATATGATTACACGGCTGTAATCTGTTCAATCAGTAGGTTAGTGTACTTATCTGATAAGCAATAGTATTTGTTTGAACTTCTTTTTCTTACAGCTGTCTGTTGATATACCTCCCAGATATGACTGGTGTGCCTCTGCAGTACACATGACAGATTATGTTTATTGTCCTAATCAGGATACCTTATTAAATATGTTTTCTTTGATGTTCTCTACTATGGAGGGGTCATTACCAGCAAACATATCAAATGAAATAATTCACCATGAGCATTCATCATCATCATTATCATAATAACAATTACAATAATAATAATAATAATATAATAATAATTTAAGATGTAAGTTAGCCAGATCCTTCTTTTGTTTTCTATTCTATTTTATTCTATTCTATTCTATTCTATTCTATGAGTGCCTCCATTCTATCATGACTTGTTATCAATGATTATTTCAAGAATAGAGCAGGTGACAATACGTTCCCTGCTGGGCCAAACCCAACCAAGCCAGGCAGGAACCTAGACGACCAGAGGGGCCACAGGTGTGTTTCCTGCTGTCTTCTAACGCTGCGTAGGGAAGGGCTGTGGCAGCAGTGAGTGTGGACTTCTGAGGGGCAGATAGAGAGGGCAACCATTCGTGTGCCAAGGGAGTTCCAGGCCAGGGACATGGCTGACTTCTGTGTAGAAGTGTTGGTGATCTGTTTGCTGTAGGAACCAGTTTGGCAGGGTTTCGTAGCTCTGGATCTGTTTACTCTATCGACTTCATCTGTTCTAGGATGTGACCAAACAAAACTGGGTTTGGTTTGAGGTGGAGGAGGAAACTGAACTGTGTTCAGTACTAGGGGCTTAACACAGGTTGTTGCTTGGATAACTCACTGAACTGTGTTCAGTCCTAGGGGCTTAACACAGGTTGTTGCTTGGATAACTCACTGAACTGAACTGTGTTTAGTATAGAGGCTTAACACAGGCTTAATGCTTGGCTAACTCACTGAACTGAACTGTGTTTAGTATAGAGGCTTAACACAGGCTTAATGCTTGGCTAACTCACTGAACTGTGTTCAGTATAGAGGCCTAACACAGGCTTAATGCTTGGCTCACTCACTGAACTGTGTTCAGTACCAGGGGCTTAACACAGGCTTAATGCTTGGCTAATTCACTGAACTGAACTGTGTTCAGTATAGAGGCTTTACAGAGGCTTAGTGCTTGGCTAACTCACTGAACTGTGTTCAGTACCAGGGGCTTAACACAGGCTTAATGCTTGGCTAATTCACTGAACTGAACTGTGTTTAGTATAGAGGCTTAACACAGGCTTGTTGCTTGGCTAACTCACTGAACTGAACTGTGTTCAGTATAGAGGCTTAACATAGGCTTAATGCTTGGCTCACTCACTGAACTGTGTTCAGTACCAGGGGCTTAACACAGGCTTAATGCTTGGCTAATTCCCTGAACTGAACTGTGTTTAGTATAGAGGTGTAACACAGGCTTGTTGCTTGGCTAACTCACTGAACTGAACTGTGTTCAGTATAGAGGCCTAACACAGCACCTAAAACCTTCCTCTGCTGTACTTTTACTGGAAAATAACTTTGTTAGCTGTTTTTGAGTTGTTTTCCCCCTTTCCTCACAGACACGCATACACCCACTAACCTTAACGGTCCATGAAAGATTAACGGCTAGTTACTGGGAAATGTAGTTCATAGCTCACCCCAACCCCTGACATTCCTATACGGGGGTTGCTTGACAATCACTACGACTTCCCCCGCTTGTCTGTGACTGTTCCCATGGTAACTTTAAATGTCAGATCTTAGCCTATTGAACATCTGATGTACGCAGGATATGGTGTTACAGTATTCTTTAAGCAATAATACAAGGTCAGCTCTTTAAACAGACTAACAGTCAGACCAACCTTCTAAGGAGAGGTGCTATGGTTACAATAACTGCTGCAATGTTTAACACCCGGCTTTAAGTTTTTGTTGTTCATTCTTGTATTTCCTGGATATTGTTTTGAAAATGTTCGCTAAGGGGGAACAACATTTATCTCCTGAACATTGTTTGCCCTCTTGTTTCTGGAGGATATTAAGAGTTGTGTTTCAGGTAAGCATGTCGTCTGTGTCGCGTCCCCCGCCCCCCCCCTCCCCTCCCCCGCCCTCCCCCACCTGCTGCCTAGTCAGTATCCCTCCCCCACCCTCTCTGGAGCAGTGCTCAAGGCAGGTGTTGTTTCTGTGAAAAGGCCTGTGCATATACCTGTTTTACCTAGCCGTGATGACATCACAACCTGTTGACGCCCCCTCCTGTCTCACCTGTGTCTCCCAGGAGGTATAAAGGACCTGTGTTACCGTGGCAGCATCACTTAGCGACAGCTCCCTCCACACCGTCCTCCGCTCTGCTTGCTCCGGAGACATCACAGGACCAAGAGAGGCTCACCAGAGGAACTGGATTTCTTTAAAGAGAACCCTTCTTTGCGTTAGAATCCAAGCAAGGCCGAACACTCCGGAGATTCTAGAACTGTTTTAGCAAGATTCCGTCTTGAATTCCTTTTGTTCCGGAATCTTTTGTTTTCCGAGTCCCTCCGTAGAAAGGAAACGCACTTGCTCCAGAAGCCAGGATGTCGATGGGTCTGGAGATTGTGGGCATCGCCCTGGGAGTGATCGGTTTCATTGTCACCATCGTGGTCTGTGCCCTGCCCATGTGGAAGGTGACAGCCTTCATCGGCTCCAACATCGTCACGGCTCAGGTCATCTGGGAGGGGCTGTGGATGAACTGTGTGACCCAGAGCACGGGGCAGATGCAGTGTAAGATCTACGACTCCATGCTGGCTCTGCCTCAGGACCTGCAGGCCGCCCGGGCCATGACCGTGGTCTCCATCATCGTAGGAGTCCTGGGAGTCCTGATCTCCATCGTGGGGGCCAGGTGCACCAACTGCATCGACGACGAGGCCGCCAAGTCCAAAGTGATGATCATCGCCGGGATCTTCTTCCTGCTGGCGGGGCTGCTGGTTCTGGTGCCAGTGTGCTGGACCACCAACACAGTGATCCGGGACTTCTACAACCCCCTGCTGATCGACGCCCAGCGCAGGGAGCTGGGGGCTTCGCTCTACATCGGCTGGGGGGGGGCCATCTTGCTCATCATCGGGGGGGCCATGCTTTGCAGCTCCTGCCCGCCCAAGGAGCAGAAGTACAAGCCCCCCCGCATGGCTTACTCTGCCCCAAGAAGCATCGGACAGGGCTACGACAAGAAGGACTACGTTTGAGAGAAACGTACCCTGGGGGGCCCACTGGATCTGCTGTCAAAGCTGGTGGAAAAGAAGAGAGGGGGGGGGGGGGGGCTAGGAGAATGGAAGAAGAATGGGGAAGCGGGGATGGAGGATGAGAAAGGGGGAGAGAACACTTTTTTTTTGTTGAAAAGAAGACGAATTCTTTCTTTCTCTGACCTGAATATGAACGTGTTGGTGGCTTACTGTTAAAAAAGCATTTCTCTGACCTGGATATCAACGTGCTGGTGGCTTACTGTTAAAAATGTAATCAGGAGACAATCTCCTGTAAAGACTCCGACATGAAGGGATGTTTGTTTCTGTTTGTTTGTTTTCGTGATTCCTCTGATGACGCTTTAGAACGTTTGTGTGCTAGATGTTCAATAGAATCAAATAACAACAACGCACTAGGAAAATGTAAATAAATGAAATAACTCTTAACTTTTTCCCAAATGTTTATATTTGCTTTAACTCTACTGCTATTATGCTACTTTACATTTTAAACTGTTACCAAATATTAAAATTGACAAACTGAATAACAACAAAATGTAATCTGTGCTATAAGGACTCATTGTTTTGGGATTAACGGACACCTTATTTAAAAATGGCAGCCTCGGGTCCTGTTCCTGACGTTTTCTTTGGTCAGGGTGGGGCCTCGTTTCACAGAAACTATCTGTTAAAACGCTGCTGAGTCTCTTTGACAAAGGCAGGGGAGGGCTAGCTCTCATTTTACAGGGATTTGGTTGGGTGGTTTCCGTGCGTGCAAGTGTGTTTGTGTGTTTAAATGTGAGTGGTGTATGTGCATTTGTGTGTGTGTGTGTGTGTGTGTTTCAATGTGAGTGGTGTATGTGCATTTGTGTGTGTGTGTGTGTGTGTGTGTGTCTGTGTGTGTGTTTGTGTGTTTCAATGTGAGTGGTGTATGTGCATTTGTGTGTGTGTGTGTGTGTGGGTGTGCTTGTGTGTTTAAATGTGAGTAGTGTATGTGCATTTGTGTGTGTGTGTGTGTGTGTGTGTGTGTGTTTGTGAGTTTAAATGTGAGTGGTGTATGTGCATTTGTGTGTGTGTGTGTGTGTGTGTGTGTGTGTGTGTATGTGTTTGTGTGTTTAAATGTGAGTGGGTGTATGTGCATTTGTGTGTGTGTGGTTGCGTGCGTCCTTTGCATGTATTTGCACAGGAAAGTTTCTGCTGAAACTAAAGATGGAGCCATGATAGGACATTGGGACACAATATCTCAGCTCCTTCCTGTTCACATTATGACTGTTAGACAGAAGACTATTATAGATGGGGTGTCTGTGTATGTGTGTGTGTGTACATTTAGATTTTGTTTGGATGTTTTTTTAAGTTTTTCAGTATGTCCTCCTGTTTTTTTTGTAATTGTCGTGTATACTGTCATGTATATTGTGCTTGAAAATATGCGTATTGATGTGTTTTTTGTGATGGAAATACTGTTAAGAAAAGGTTATGTAGATAAATTCAACATATTATTGTTCAACAAACCACAATAAAAGCTGGTGCACTAGAAGTAGGCAAAACATTATATTTAATATAAACATTAACATATCATTATCATGTCAATAAAACAAATGAATTCAAGTGGCTTAGCATTTATAAAAAAAACAACAACGTTGCTTGTTTCAGCCATGCAGCCTAAAATGGTATCTTTTTAAAAGCTGAAGTTAGCAAACCATTGTGTCTTGAACGTTATTGATTGTTGTAGAAGTTGATGTTGAAGTGATTCCCCCTGAATAGACGAGAAGTCACTGCATTTCATGTTTTAGATTTAAATAAAAATGAATCAGTCATCTGCAGGTTCCATTCTTCCATTCATAGATTTGATTTGTGGATGTCACTGTGTAAGGAAACATGATGACAGAACAGAGAACTGGGGCAGTCTTTCTTTCAGAGGTCACAATGCCCGGAAAACAATACAAGCTCTCGCTCTCTCTCTCTCTCTCTCTCTCTCTCTCTCTCTCTCTCTCTCTCTCTCTCGCTCTCTCTCTCTCTCTCTCTCTCTCTCTCTCTCTCTCTCTCTCTCTCTCTCTCTCTCTCTCTCTCTCTCTATAACTGCCGCAGCAACTTCTCCTTCCCGTGTATCCTGGGTGTTTGTTTGAGTTTCTCTCTAGTTCTTAGAACTCTGCACTGTAGCGTGTTAGTGTGTGGGCAGAGACATTGTTTTCGGATCCTGGTTGAAAAAAAGTTTTTTTTCTCTAAGTGGCTTGTGTCTAGTAAAGCCTAGTAAATGACCTTTGCCCTTTAAGCACCATGCTGGTGTACATTTCCCCTTTTCGTGTCCACGAGAGTCCAAGCACTATTTAGAACGAGGAAGCACTTACAGTTTGGTTTGGTTTGATTACATGCAGAAATAGAAAGACAGAAATACAATCTAGAATAATTTATTATAAATAATACATCTTTTTTTTGGTGAGTGTTAAAAATATTTTATGTGCTTCATAGACACTAAGGAATAACACATAACATTATGATTATCTCAATTATGGGCCCCTCAATCTAGTACATTAGACTTTGAGAACTGCATGTTAACTTTTAACTCACACAACCTTACAAACCTCCTTGTAATATGCATTGAACTAGTGTTTATATAATAAGCCAGACGTTTCCTAAATAGAAATAGAGAGTATAGATCTGGAATGTAGAATGACTATAGTATTCCTCTGGGGTTCATATAAAACTGTATGATCTGGCATGCCTCATACAGTTATACTATATTATACTCCCTACCATCTATACTATACTTACCTACACTTATACTTACACTATCTAACATTCCAACTGTTAAACTATTAGTCCAATTATAGAAAACTGACTTTAGATCAGCACTATCAAACTATTTGTCAAATAGGAAACTGAAATCAGTATTCGTCCTCTCAAACCATTAGTCAAACTATAGGAAACAATTACAATGGAAAGAAGGTAATGTTTCCATTTTTTCAAGGTGTTCAAATATCTGTCAGGTTATATTGAATATCAAATGTTTGTAACTAGCTTTAGCTCATTCTGAAATGTGTCAATCTGGTTGAAATTGAGAGGAACTGTGTCACTGCCTGAGATGGACTAAGAGCCAGGTGAGAGTGGCTCATTTAACACTGCAATCTGTCAAACATCGATCTAAGGGTTCGGTAGATAGGAAGAACCCAACCCTTATGCTCTCACACGCACACACACACACACACACACACACACACACACACACACACACACACACACACACACACACCTGGGAACAGAAGTTTCTCTCAGTGTCCCTGCTCTTCAAGCCCAGTCAATCAGATTGACTGACACACAGCAGACAGGAATTAAAAGTATGCACAGTGGTTGCAAACATTTGATAATCTTTCATTATACTCAATATAGCCTTCACACACACACACACACACACACACACACACACACACACACACACACACACACACAGACACACACAGACACCCAGACAGAAGGCCAAACCCATACAGGCTATAAGATGTTCCTCCATGTGTTCGGGTCCGCTCTCCTATCTAAACACGTTGCCGTGGAAACAACATTTCTGTGGAGGAATGCTACGTTTATTGTTTGTGGACACTTTCTTAATATAATCTAATCTAGGTGCTGATCCGACACAGTAAGACCAGCCCTGTTCTTTCCAATGGGTCAGCATAACACAGCCATTTGAAATTTGATTCAGAAAATGTTCACCCTCATCACCACCATCCCAACAGTCGTAGAGGGGGGACATTGTGGCGTGTTTGACACAAACAGCCTAATGAGCGGCTCTCAAAGTCCACCCAGGCCCTGATAATGACCCCTCTGGATGTTAGTATCTGGAGACCTTGATACACCACATGACTGTTTAAACCCTGTTCTGATCAGTGATTATCGTAATCAACAAGGTTATCATGGGATGTCCCCAGGACAGGGCAGTGCAGGCAGACTGGAAATAACAAGCAAAATATCAGGTTCAAAACAAAAAGAAGTTGAAGGTTTTATTCCCCAACAGCAGCTCTTTATCAATAAACCTTTCTATCCTTTTCAATAAACACAACCCAATCAAAAGTGATGTTCAGAACAACAGAATTTCAAAAACAACTAAAAGTCTTAGGCATCAACTGCAAAACTGTTAACACAAACTGTTTCCTTTCATACAGGAGTTCTGTCCCTCAGAGAGGCTCTTCTCTGCCTTCTTAGGTCCTTTTGTATCTATATTATACTTATATATATATATATATAGTACTGCAGGTATATATCGACAGGGAAACGGCATAAAAGACTATGCAGCATTTTCTGACATTTTTTTCCCAGCAAAAATCTGATTGTGTGTCTCATGGTCCTGATAGTCACTAGAGTAATGTTGGGATCTACTCTGTATTATTTACATGTATTACTGACCCTGGATTTGCCATGTAGTGAAAACTGGAGCGGTTTTATATTTCAGAGGGGTACTATTGTGAATAATTTTTATTACAAAGCATAGCTAAATCTAAATTTAAATTTCAAAAACATCGTAGTGGATATTTTTTTTTACCAATTAAAGAAGCATCATCAACTTAGCTCTCATCCAGAGAGGGGTCGGAGGGAGGGAATAATCGTCTGAAAGAAATGGGAACCCATCGCTGATGCAACACATGGCCGTTGATCTTACGTCCTAAAACATGAAGGCCGGTGCTCTCAGAGGAGGACCAGGAACAACAAGGAGGGGAATACTACAGAACATTTCAAATCATTGATTTGAGGTGCAAAATAACAGACATTTTGACAACAATGTCTTCTTCAGAGCAAAAAGGAAGTTGATGTAGGAGTCACTGACCACCTGTAGGCAGTTTAAAATGCAAAGGGCCAAGGAAGGTCAAGGAGATTTTGTCAGATAAAACCAGAACAAACTCAATAAAGATCTCTGCATGGATAGCTATTGGGATTTACTGTCTGTACACATAAACAAGCCATCAGCCGCTGGTGCAGAAGGAGTAGCCAACGAAAACCGCCCCACACACTACATCAACACACGGCCATGTTGTCAGCTCACAGATAAAGACTCACCTCTGAACTGACTGTACTGTCTGGACCCACACACATCAAGTTTACTCTCTGTATGAAGTTTAAAACGTATGAGGTACTTCATACATTCTAGACATAGGATACAGTGAGGATTCTTAGAGGTTTTTGTCATGTAGGTTTGGAGCACGGATTTCAAGAAGTGTCAAGGCCATTTTTTCATAATATATCTGTATGTAAAGGCACCATATTCCCATAGGGTCCAAATAAAAATAAGTCACTCCTGAGTATTGGCCAAGGGTTATGTTATGATTTAAAATGACGGATACTCAAATTTTAAACCAAGGCCTGGAGACCAAAGGTTTGAAAGGAAATGCCCTCTCTGCTAAACTAATCACAACCTGCGTGTTGAGACATGTTAAGAAATTAATAAATGAGATATTTTGGGTTTTCTTCAGTTTATTATGACTGTAGTTTTAATCTTAGGACATCAAATCAAATCACATATATTTGTATAGCAAATTTCATACACATTGGAGATTCAATGTGCTTTATACAAGGCAAACAAAAGCTTAAAAGGAAGAAACAAAAGAAATAAAAAATCAAATGATAGACGCCTGTTAAGAGTCTTTCATATGCCAGAAGATTTTCATAAGCCAGCGAGGTGTGGAGTCTCAGTAGTACATATTTAAGCATTATTACTATCATTATTATATTATGAGAGGGAGTGCTGTTAAACACAATGTTCAGTCGAAAAGCATGACCTCGAGTGAGATACATTACATGTTGCTGTTTAATTTTTGTATGTGTGTCAATAGTTTACATCATAACGTTTCTGTTTTGCTAAGCTTTCTGCAGAAAGGGAAACACTGTTTTAAGTGCATTCTTCCTGGTTAAATAAAGGATGGCGGAATCGATGTAAAGGTTCCCCCCAACAACAAAGGTTGTTAGCTCACATGTTAGTGTTGTTGACCACCTATGGTCAATAAAGAAATTACATATAGTCACAAAAGGTCAAGGAGGTTTGTCAGAACTACAACCGGACTCAATAGAGATATCCGGATAGACCCCTAATCAGGTCTGCTATCCGTGCCTAAAACCCCTTACCTGTTAGCACAGATGGTGTGAGTATCTAGCCTTGTGTAGACAGAGCTACACACACAAAATGACCAGTGGGCACAGAATGGACGTTCATTGTAAATTCACCCCATAAGTCCGTCAAGATAACAAACAAAATGTAACATTCAAACACAGTTCCAGTATAAGAAACTGTTCCACAGTTCCATTCACTTTGTAAAGATATATATTTTAGGTGAATATATTATTGAAGTATAAGTATGAAGTATAAGTTCTATATAATATTCTGCATCAGATATAGAAAACTAGTTTTGTTTTATATGTTTGTGGTCAGATCCCCCTAAACACTCCTTGATCCTTTGGCCAAATGGCTGGGCTTCTCGAAGACAATCTCTCAGGAATCGGCACCTATCTTGTCAGGGCATCTAAATCACTATCCACTTTTCCACCACAAAATGTAAAAACGCTCCTCTTCAGATGCACTTTGCCTCCTGTTAAAGTGTTTCTTGGCCAGCTGAATTGCAGATTCCCACTACCTATGAAACTATTCTAGTTTATTCGCTAAGGACTGGGTTGTATAATGCCATATTTAGAGCCAACCTTTGGTGTGTAAAACAATAACAGTCTTACAGAATGTCCAACAGGAGTTAATGTGAGCATCAACAAATACTGTTTATGCTGGAACTGTGTTTTAATTTTAAGATTCTTTCGTTATCTTGACAGACTTATGGAGTCAGGCCAGTGAATCTGTATTCACACAAAACCACCCCAATATATACTGCTGCTTCCATGGCAACAACAGAGTGAGAACAAAGCCCTCACATTTTTAAAACCTGCTTTAAGGTTTATAGGAATGGGAGCAACTTTTAAAGCCCTTTCAAAAAAGCAGACTGTACATCCTTTACCTGGTTATGAGTCAGATGATTAATATCATAGAAATGAGATAAGTAGAACAGACAGAGATCCTGGTTCTATGAGGTTATTGCAGGGCTGAATAGATAGCTGATCCCACGGTTATCTTATCTAGTCCGTTTTCAGACAACAATGTGAGCCACTTTAATTCCTGTCTCGATTGGCATTGTTTTCTAAACCAATTGCAATTGGGGACGTTTGATTTAAACGCCTGCATGAATGCCAAGCCTATTCTATTAATTCAATCTCATGATGGATACTGTGCTGTGTCACTATGGATCATCTCATACCTTTGAAAATTACAGTCCTATCTAGCTTAAATATTTTGGTTAAATGTCAAATATTAACTGATGATGACTTTAATGAAATATCCTGAGGGATAAACACATAAAATATGAACTAACTGAACTGAGAAGTTGCTGACATAATGAGAGGAACATATATGTGTGTGTCAGAGACACAGAGTCCAGTCTGTGTTGTGGTAAGACTGCAGCACTGGGCGCCCCAGGGGACTCACTGAGATAAAGAAGGCGCACCACAATAGCTTGTTCTAGACGCAGTGGTCTGGGTTCAATCACAGCCCAGGCCCTTGCTGCCTCACCTTTCTCTCTCCCAACGTTCCTGTCTGCATACTTTCCTGTTCAATAAACCAGAAAATGCCTCCAAACTATATAGCTTTAAAAAAAAAAAAAAGACTGCAGTTCTAGTACTGTCTGTTATATATCAGTTCATATTTGCCACAACTAAGTCATAAAAAGTTATGCCTTTATGGTCTAGTTAGTACATATATGTTTTACTGCTAAATCAAACTACAGTGTGTATGTGTTTCTGTGTATTTCTGTGAGTGTATGTGTATGCCTGTGTGTGTGTGCTCACCGTGAATGCACTCATGTGCGTGTTTGTGTGTGTGTGGGTGTGCGTGTGGCAGCTTTGTACACACACAAACACACACACCTGAATGTATGTTGTGTGTGTGTTTTGTGTATGTTTTAGAGGTGGTACCAGGTTCTCAGTAGAGAGAAAAAGGCACTAGTGGGCTCTGTGCTTTGCCATGCGTGGAAAGGGAAGGAGTGTCTCTCAGCGTCTCACGGAAGTGTTCAGAGGCTCAGACTGGATGGCTTCCCCTGAAAGCAGCAGAGGTCATGGAGGTCTGCAAGGCAATTCCTGTTTTTTAATGAAACGTAACAAAGTGGAGCATTCCAATTGAATCAAATGTCACAACAGAGTGACTATACTTAATGATGGCCAGCAGATGGGGCTCGGTAACCAAATTCCAAACTGGTGGATTGCCATGTAACTGTTTGTTATCAATGCCTCGTTTATAATCAAATCAAAACGTCCACTCACGAACATAAGCTTACTTTCTAACGTAACCATACTGCGGTTTGTTATGTAAGGATATTGCTATGCTATTATGTACAATATAGCCTATGGCTATATCAGTCAAAACATCACTCCGCAAAAACATTAAATAAAACAAAAAATTACATCCAGCACCTTTTTTTTTATTCATAGAGTGATCCTATATTATTGTCAATTTGTTTAGTGTCTTGTTGTCAAACACCTCACGATAGCTTGGCATTCAGTCAGCGTTGTGAGCTGGAGTATTGGCTGGAGGGAGGTGAGATATATATTTTTTTAAGTGAATTGTTTATCTCTCTTTCACCCCTCCCTTTCAAAAGTTTTGGTTGGCATCCCTCATATTACCCACCCACTTTCCACTGTGGTGTTCTCGTGACCTTTGTCGCCATGGTGATGTTGTACTTGCAACCCATGACATTCGCTATCCATCTAAACATGCATGTCGATCCAAGTAGTCATAATTACAAAAGCCAGACGGGGGGAGAAACATAGAAATAGGTAGAGACAGAAAAATAATGAGAGTTTGCGAGAGAGAGAGAGAGAGAGAGAGAGAGAGAGAGAGAGAGAGAGAGAGAGAGAGAAAGAGAGAGAGAGAGAGAGGATGTTAAAGAGATTTAATTGTGTTATGTTGTTTAATTTATGTATATCCTCTAACTAGCAATTGCCTACCTTTAAAACAGGTCACTGCTACAAAAGAGCCATTATCTAAGTCCGTTACCCCTGTCTAAATACATTGAATTGTAACAACAAAGATCCTATAGAGATCTCCACTGATCCGCACCTTCTTTGAGAGCTCAAGCACGTGGGTGTCCGCATTTCATTTAGCCAAACGCTTAAAGAATAAAGGATCGAGTTCCCTTGTTCAAGAACAGTTCGTGTACTAAAGAATAATTACATTTTGCTCCAAGAACTCTTGTACCCTGGGCCTGCCCTGCATACATGTTAAATAATCAGTAGTTAACGCTGATCGCAGCTGTTAGTTCTTTAAAGAAGAATTTAGGGAGGAATTTCCGTGATATAGATATATGTCGCCATCTTGTGGTAAATATGGGCTTTGCTCCCTTGCGTAAATTCCATTCGCGTTTGTCTGCGTCACGACGTTTTGTCAGCTGTACCATGTTTGGTCTATCAGTCAGGCCACCAACACACAGCGTAGACAGTGCACCAGATTTTGCTGTCTTCAATAGCTAATTAAGAAACATATGCTGTCCTTCTGCCAAAGAACAAACGAGAGGTTCTTGTCATGAGTGTTTTATGTCGCATTATTCAGAGAGGGCTCCTCAATGTGCGGTCAACATGTCGGTTTGTGGCACCAGGACAACGGGATGTCTACGGTGGAGTGCCTCCGCTGGCTTGTGCTTTCTCCAGCTCTGCCAGGTAGCTAGCTGTGATAGCTAGCAAGCTAATGCCCTCTACATGCTCCGGGCTAACATACTAAAGCCAGTCTAGCTAGCCAGGGAGTTTCAAAGCTGCCCGGCCAGTCGGCATGTTACTAATATATTTGTAAAACTTTTTGTCATACGAATTTCTACGTAAATGCTTTCTGGTTTGCTCTTCCATCAGATTAAGATTTACAATCAGATAGTCAATATCAGATTGCGTGTGTTCGCTGTAACGCTAGTAGGTGTGTATTTAGCTAGCACTGACTGAATTAACTGGGTTTCGGAATGTGCATGAGACGTTGGTAGAGTTGAGATTGAGACCGAGTTGTGAGCCGTATTTGTCTCAATTCTCTCTGACGTGTCAAATGGGAAGCAGGTAGTGGATGTAATCGTGGAGCACTAACAAGCTAAGCTGATCACAGCCATTCTGCTGTTAAATGTTGTTAGTGTTGTTGACACTTGAAGTCAGATTTATAACCATGGAGATAGAATCTCTTTGTGTGTAACGGCAAACTTAACACACAAACAGTACACACCAACCGAGCATTAGACTTTCACCGAAAACCACAATGTAGTCTTGATATTTATCTGGTGTAACAAAGTTGATGTACCCAACATTATCCAGGACCAGTCAATATGGGTATAATATTGTATTGATTTCTTCTTCCATAGCCCGGTAAACCTGACCTATGACGTGTTTGATGGGAAAGGGGAGAACACTCCACTAGTGTTCCTCCATGGCTTGTTCGGTAGCAAGTCCAACTTCCACTCCATTGCCAAGTCGCTTGTGCAGCGAACCGGTCGTAAGGTAAAGCAGGGGTCGGATAGTTACCAGGGTTTACCTCTTATTTCTGTTCAGTTATATTGATCTTAGAGAATCGTTGTTTCATTGTTGTCATTGACACTGATCATGAAAAGGAAAGAACATTGCTTATCAAACTACCCTTTCATTCACACGTTGTATGGAATTTGACTAGAGTCAAAATGGCCCCTGTATTTGTACATTGAAAGGACTTGTGTGTGTATATGTTTTCTGCCACTTAGATGAAATCGTTTTGAATGATATCCCCAAGCCTTGTGTCTTCAGGGTCAATAGTACTTTATCAATATATCTTTATCAATATAGTGGTATGTCTTCTTTAAAAGATGTCTCCCAGAGAAGGGTCTAACCAGTATAGACAGACACGTTCAAAAGGCTTCTCCCTCTAAACCAGTCCCCTGTCCTGCCCCAGTTCATAATGGTTTCCAGTCTCCGCGGGCTACCCTGGACTGAGCCCTTTGTTTCTCTGTATTGCCACAGAATTCATAATTGATGGCAAGGCTTGGCACCTTTCATTTGACTTTTCCAGCAAACCTTTACTTTCAGTATGGTCATAAGGGAAGCAGGGAGGGAAAGGAAGCTTTAGGCATAGCAGTGTGGGGGCTCTGCACGGACAAATGTATGAAATATTGTTTATAAGTTCCTGTGTTTGTTAAATATGTCTTACTAAATGTTTCTCTATTTCCAATACTGAAGACTTTTATTGGCTGTGTGTTTTTAACAACTTTCCACGTGTGGGGAACAATCTGCTAGCTTCTCAATGTTGCCCCCCCCCCCCCCTTCCATCCCAAGTGTTCTAAATGTCCTTTGTCTAGGTAGGTGCTGACCATAGACGCCCGTAACCATGGCAGCAGCACCCACAATCCCTTGCTGACCTACGAGTCTATGACCGCCGACCTCAAGCACCTACTGGCGCAGCTTCATATCGCGAAGTGCGTGCTGATTGGCCACAGCATGGGAGGGAAGGTAGCCATGACAACCGCCCTGTCACAGGTGAACATCCCGAATACTCTCTTTCTTATTGGTTATAATTCCCTGCCGTCATTAAATAACACATTTCCAGTCCTGTGTGATTGCTCATGTGTTTTTTTGCCCTCGCCTGTATGTAAAAGTTCCCCTCGAAGAACTCCTAACAAACTCTTTACGTGTGTGTGTGTGTGTGTGTGTGTGTGTGTGTGTGTGTGTGTGTGTGTGTGTGTGTGTGTGTGTGTGTGTGTGTGTGTGTGTGTGTGTGTGTGTGTGTGTGTGTGTGTGTGTGTGTGTGTGTGTGTGTGTGTGTGTCTTGTTTTTCCACGCTCCAGCCCAGTCTAGTGGAGAGGCTGGTGGTGGTGGACATCAGCCCGGCCCAGACCACCACACGCACCAACTTCCACGCCTACATCCAGGCCATGAAGGAGGTGCAGATCTCCAGCGACCTCCCTCGCTCCACAGCACGGCGCATGGCCGAGGACCAGCTCCGCAAACTGGTCAAGGTCAGAGTTCATTGGAATGCAGAGGAACCAGCTTGTCTCTTAGTAGAGAGAAAACACTTTCATTATCAAGACGTTTAAGAAGTGCATCACATGAAACATCAAATATCTTGACATTTGGATTGACAACCAGCAATGAGTCTGTCCATCCTTTTGGGTAGTTCTTAGACTCTGGTGAGGGGGTGTACAAGGTGACATTTGAATGATGTTAAAACCTCTTTACGCAGTTTACCAAGTAGTACTTCACAGAATGCAACAACCAAGCATGATACTGGTCAGATTCACAAAGAGCTGGGTTGGCCTTCTCTTGTGGTATCACTGCCAGGTAGTCCGTTATAAGCAATAAAAACATTATCTTTAATCTGTTTGACAGTTTAGACAAGGCATAATATACAGGGGGAATAAACTGAATAGCCAATTTTATTCCTACGGAAAACTTGGATGTTTAAATAGCTGCTGTTTGAAATGAGCTTTAAGTGGTATGATTATAGAATTGAGAGCCGCTAATAACTTAGGGTCATCCTTGAATGCCAGTATAACCAATGATGTGCAAGACTTTAAAGCCCGAAGTGTAAGTCACCAGTGACGTGAGCCACATTAATGTGAGTTTATTTGAACCAAAAGAATGTATTCCACACGGTCTGCGACATGATGAGGGTTTCACAGGTTTTAAAGATCAATAGAAGAGAAGTGTGTGCTTTTCACTAAAGGGGGGCGATTGAGGCTCTTGGAGGGGAGTGCTGCTGTTGGTACAGGAGGTGTGAGAGGAGCAGTGTTCTTTTGGTCACAGCTAGAATGTCAGTTCTGTAACTCCCTGTGGTTCTCCTCATGGTGGCCAGTGGGGGGGGAGTGAGGCTATGGTTCTCCTCATGGTGCCAGTGGGGGTGGAGTGAGGCTATGGTTCTCCTCATGGTGGCCAGTGTGGGGGGGGAGTGAGACTATGGTTCTCCTCATGGTGGCCAGTGCGGGGGGGGAGTGAGGCTATGGTTCTCCTCATGGTGGCCAGTGTGGGGGGGGGGAGTGAGGCTATGGTTCTCCTCATGGTGGCCAGTGTGGGGGGGGAGTGAGACTATGGTTCTCCTCATGGTGGCCAGTGCGGGGGGGGAGTGAGGCTATGGTTCTCCTCATGGTGGCCAGTGTGGGGGGGGGAGTGAGGCTATGGTTCTCCTCATGGTGGCCAGTGTGGGGGGGGGAGTGAGGCTCAGGCATATTCCTCTCAATTCTTAATTCTGTTTGAAATGCTTCCTGTTAGGATTGCAATTTAAAGTCATCTTTCTTCCAGCGTAAGCATTTTGTTTTGGAGAGAAGATGAGAGGCTTATGAGAGACAGAAAGATTGGTTATGGATTGTTAATTTTATAACAATAAAGTCAACATCTATTTGGTTACGTTTTGTGTTTTTTGTTCTGTCATTTCCTTCCTTCCTTGCTTCCTTGCTTCCTTCCTTGCTTCCTTGCTCATAGGAGCGTTCCGTGCGTCAGTTCCTGCTAACTAATTTGGTGGAGCTCAACGGCCATTACTCTTGGAGGGTCAACCTGGACGCCATCGCGGCGCACCTTGATGACATCATGAGCTTCCCAGACTTCAAGACCACTTACGAGGGCCCCACCCTGTTTCTAGGCGGAGCCAGCTCTGCGTACATCAGGTAGGAATGCCATTGGTCAGAATTAGCCAAGACAAATATGTGGATGAAAGGTTTTGTTAATTTACTTTTCTGTGTGTGTGTGTGTGTGTGTGTGTGTGTGTGTGTGTGTGTGTGTGTGTGTGTGTGTGTGTGTGTGTGTGTGTGTGTGTGTGTGTGTGTGTGTGTGTGTGTGTGTGTGATTTTTATGTAATCTTACTGATATGTCCTTTGTTAAGCTATACCACGAATAATACATACATTATTATAAATAATAATACATACTACTAGTTCACAGTTTCATCTATTTTATGATTTAGACTGTCTTCATGCTCTCCTCCTTAATCTTTTTTTATGATTCATATCATACATTAGGTTATTTATATGATATATTTTTATGATTCATATCATACATTAGGTTATTAATATGATGTTTTTATGATTCATATACATTAGGTTTACATTTCATATATCTTTATGATTCATATCATACATTAGGCTATTTCATATCTTTTTATCATTCATATCATACATTAGGTTATTAATATGATGTTTTTATGATTCATATCATACATTAGGTTTACATTTCATATATCTTTTTATGATTCATATCATACATTAGGTTATTTCATATCTTTTTATGATTCATATCATACATTACGTTATTTATATGATATCTTTTTATGATTCATATCATACATTACGTTTACATTTCATATATCTTTTTATGATTCATATCATACATTAGGTTTACATTTCATATCTTTTTTTGACTCATATCATACATTAGGTTATTTATATGATATCTTTTTATGATTCATATCATACATTAGGTTATTTATATGATATCTTTTTATGATTCATATCATACATTAGGTTCACATTTCATATATCTTTTTTTGACTCATATCATACATTAGGTTATTTATATGATATCTTTTTATGATTCATATCATACATTAGGTTATTTATATGATATCTTTTTATGATTCATATCATACATTAGGTTTACATTTCATATATCTTTTTTTGACTCATATCATACATTAGGTTATTTATATGGTATCTTTTTATGATTCATATCATACATTACGTTTACATTTCATATGATATCTTTTTATGATTCATATCATACATTAGGTTTACATTTCATATGATATCTTTTTTTGACTCATATCATACATTAGGTTATTTATATGGTATCTTTTTATGATTCATATCATACATTAGGTTATTTATATGATATCTTTTTATGATTCATATCATACATTACATTTACATTTCATATGATATCATTCCAACCGCCCTAATGCTTTTTGCCTTTGCCCTCTCCCAGTTCGGACAGCTACCCAGAGATCCACAGGCTGTTCCCCTGTGCAGACATCCAGTACATCCCTGACGCCAGCCACTGGATCCACGCAGACAAACCCTTAGACTTTATCAGCTCCATCGCCTCCTTCCTCCAGTCCTAGCTTCAAGCTCCTCCTCCTCCTTTGTGAACTGTAGCCCCAGCTGCAGTCAGGGCTCCTGGGGCGTACTGTCAAGGAGGTGGGTCCTGGTGCCTCGCCCCCCCCCCCCCCCCCCCCCCCCCCCCCCCCCCCCCCCCCGTCATCAGTCCTGGACGTGGCTTCAGTGAGCGGATACGACTGCCTGGGGATTGGGGGACATGTTAATGGACAATAATGATCAATGCTACTGTTGCTAACTCTTTAGGACCAAATCTCACCTCTTTCTTGAAATCTCCTCAATAATTGATCTTATCGTCTGACAACGCTGATGTTTCCTTTTTAATAACATTTAGTTAGTAACAACTATTTACTCCTTTGTGGTTGGTTTGCTGGCTTGTAAATATAGATCAGGTGATAGAAAGGAAGGCTGACTCGTGTGTTATGGTTGGTATATTGGTTAGCCTGCATTTATTTATATATATATATAGCTAATATGATAGAAACGCTGTTAATTTCAACATAGGGCATATAATTAACTTATCCAAAGATGCTGTCGTTGTTTTGCACAGTTATGGCACTGTTCAGTTCAAACCTGCTCTGTATCTCCTTTGATATATAAATGGCGCGGCGGCAGCTTGCTAGCTAGCCTCCTTCTCAGGGGCTAAGTGCTAGCTAGCCTCCTCCTCAGGGGCGAAATGCTAGCTAACCTCCTCCTCAGGGGCGAAGTGCTAGCTAGCCTCCTCCTCAGGGGCGAAGTGCTAGCTAGCCTTATCTACAGGGGGTAAGTGCTAGCTAGCCTTCTCTACAGGGGCTAAGTGCTAGCTAGCCTTCTCTACAGGGGCTAAGTAACTGGGATTAATGGACCCAGGGCCAGATACAATGACTGGTAGCGCATTAACCAGTACCAGTACCAGTACATGTCAAGACATTATTTGAACAGATCTACAAATAATGTGAAGCTCTTAGGCTTTATGCTAAACTCCTATTCAGATGTAATGAGGTCTGCTAATTGGCTAGAATCTAGCCACTCTGCGACCGGCCTGATATGATGGGTGGAAATGGAGGAGAGGAGCTCAGCCTTGGGAATGTTACGCAGAAAGGCAAAACAAGTGTTTCAAAACAATTATCGGAGTGCTTTGAATTCACTTTAGAAACATAGGTTTTTAGTTTAAAATAAAACAGATTTATTTAAACTCTTTAAAACTCTTTAAACCGTTTTGCCTTTTTGTCTGTGAGTGACAGTGGTTTGGTTGCAATGTAGAGACTTTGTATGCACAAATATTGTGGAAAAAAAATGAGGCTGCATTATATGATGTAGATATTTGCAGAGTTTGACCAACGTTTATCTATCACGTGGATGGAGGCAATATGAGCATTCTGAGTATCTTCTGGAATGAGTTTAATGTTCCGGATGTAGGTCCATATTGATCTGGTGTCCTGGCGTAGGTTCAGCTTATTAATCCTATACAACTTGATGTCCCTGAGATTAAGAGCTAACACCACGAGCTGCTCAAGGCTGCAGAATGGGTCCTGGTGCTTCATGCGTCATTCTCCAGCTCTTACTCAGATATCCCAGGTCAACACGGTTCACTCCCACTCCAACTAATGTACTGCTTTTACCTGTACAGAGTTATACAACCTAGAGAGATTCCTTTACTAATACAGAAGTTATACAACCTAGAGAGATTTCTTTTACTAATACAGAGTTGTAAAACCTAGAGAGATTTCTTTACTAATAGAGTTATAAAACCTAGAGAGATTTTGGAAGAGGTTTTTTGTTACGAATAATGACATTGGAGCGCAAACGATTTGATAGTGGATGTCTGGATTTGATTGTGGATGTCTGGATTTGATAGTGGATGTCTGGATTTGATAGTGGATGTCTGGATTTGATTGTGGATGTCTGGATTTGATTGTGGATGTCTGGATTTGATTGTGGATGTCTGGATTTGATAGTGGATGTCTGGATTTGATTGTGGATGTCTGGATTTGATAGTGGATGTCTGGATTTGATAGTGGATATCTGGATTTGATTGTGGATGTCTGGATTTGATAGTGGATGTCTGGATTTGATTGACAGTTCTCAAGGCTGTTTCATGTGCATAGGTTGTGTGTCCTCTGGGTTTGATAACTCTATGGCAATGTGTCTAGGCTGTCTGTGGTGAACAGTTGTGTTGGTATAACCGTGGAATGAGAACTTTAATGATGAGAAACTCTTGCTGTGTTTTATTGTAAAGAGTTTTATTGAAGTATATATCACATACCTATCCCTAAGTACTATTTAAAGATTTTAGGCTGTATGGGTATTCATCGGATAATATATGCTTTGTTTAGAGCTGTGAATATGTGTATCAAATTGTAATGTGGTTTGTGGATTCAGTTTGAATGGTAGTTTGCCCTGTTGACTGTTTTTGTTGGGAACTAGTTGATCTGTCATACTGCAAGGAAACTTGGGTGGAGTAAGTATTTGAATATGTTTCAGATATCGTAATCTTAACGTGGGCTTGGTTAAACTAGTCTTGTAAAAAAAATGTCTCATTTTTGAGGTATGAAGTTGAATTTGCCTGGAAAGTTCAGTTAAAACAGACCTGAGGCTGTTTTTATAATTGTATTTTAAGTAACTTCTCAAGGATTAGTTTTACTGGGAATGTCCTATCACTCTTTAAATATATAGTTTTAGCCCAGGTCAGACTACCAGATGTGTTGTGGGACTAGCCAGGGCTGGTGTGTGTGTGTGTGTGTGTGTGTGTGTGAGCGTGTGAGCATGCGTGCATGCGTGCACACGCCTCATCTTTCTTGGTCTTTCATCTTTTTAAATAAGTTTACTCCGTTGAAAGCCAGCAGTTTGGGGAATGGCCAGCTTGTTGCCAGTTGTATGATGTCCCTGGAGCTCAAACCAGGTCCTGGTTCAAGAGTGTCTGGTAGTGTGTGTGATTATGATATATGATATATTTTACAGCATCAAAATGGTTGATTTTCAATCAGTGGTTTACGCTGTTCTTGTTGGTATTGAAAGAGAGATGAGTTTGAGATATCCGGATGAGTCGTTTTCCGTTAGGAAGGGAACCGGTCCAGTTTGCATCAGCCGGGTGGCACCACTAACTTGCTGAGTGGGAGTCAGGTTGGTGTCAATGGGCAATGCCGTTCTCAAGGTTTTTGGAACATGTTTTACAATGGAAACTCTTTTTTGAAAGTGCTGCCAGGAATGTTGAATCTGAAATATGAAGTCAATTTGGAAAGCGCAAATAATTTACAACGTTGAAAATAACCTTTCAGAAAATTAAGAAAAAAAATGGATCTTTTCAAAACCACTTCCCCTTTGTTGTGTAGTATGTCTTGTCTTGCAGTTGGAACAGAATGGCATGGAGGTTTTATTGGTGGATTGTATACAGGAAAGATATTTAGTCAATGTGACAAGAATTGACAGTATTTTTTCAGTAAAATGTGTACTATCATTTTAAGCATGTCCTGACTCAATGTGTAACGTGGCGGTTGATAGCGGTAGCCAACATATTAGCGTTATATTTACATTTCAACAAGTTTAAAATATGTATATGTAATAAAAAGAAACAAAGCCATGGTCAGTTGTTTATGAAAAAAAAAAATCATTTTCAACAGTTAAGATATAAAATACATTGAAAATGTACAAAATGTATTACTGACATACATACCGAATAAAGTGAAATATAACAGTTGATCAGTTTTTCTCTTTGATCAGGTAAGCTCATATGCTTCACATTCAGTACTATCTGTTAGTCTTAGCCTACTAGCCCTCTTCCTATATGATGAGAGGGCTTTGATCGTCCTAATGAATTAAGGGGCTGTTGGTGTACGGTCAACAGTACAGGGATGATGACGACCATGATGATGATGCAGTATCCATGGCCAAATCAAAAGAGCACGCTGAATGATTCTGCAGAATACTTGATATAAAAATGACTTTCAAAGAGAAATCACTTAAAGAGCATGCAGTCAGTTCAACTGAAAACTATTTGAATGTTTAAAAGCCCAATTTAAACAGTGTTTATGAAGGCTCCCCTAGTTATATAACTAGTAAAAGGCATATGTTAATGAAACAGCTTTATGTAACAGTAAACTGTGGGCCTGCCAGACATCAGGGTTGACCCTGACTCAGATTAGTCTTGGCCAGTGGGGAAGTATAACCACACACAGTATTCCAGGGTTACAAAGCAAACAATGGACTCCTTTTATTCATTAAACAACTCACTTCAATTATAAACCAACCCCTGTTGCATGCTACAAAGAGTGATCCATGAAAGAGGGAAAGTGAGAGGTTGTGTGTGTGTGTGCGTGCGCGTGTGCGTGTGTGGGTGTGTGGTGTGCGTGTGTGCGTGGGTGTGTGAGTGTGTGTGTGTGTGTGCGTGTGTCAGTCCAGTGCTACATTAAAGAATCCTTCCATGCCTTTACTTCCAGTCCCCACTGTCTGCTGCTCCGATTGGTCCTGGTTGCCTTGACGACCGCCCCTCCCCCTCCTCAACTTGTCCATCCAGGTGCGCTGCGTGGGGGGGGCGGGCGGGGAGGAGCAGGGCGTCTTCGGAGCCCCGCCCGGTGTCCTTCCTGTTCCAGGGTCTGCTGCCGGGGCGCTGACCGGGATGGAGAAGACAGGCCGGGACAGGGAGACCTGGCCAGCCGCAACGGCAGCACTGGAGGACGAGAGGTCACCAGCGATGGAGGCCGGTCTCTGGGGCAGGGGCTTGTTGTTCCTCCTTAGTAGCCCCAGACGAGAGGTCTTCTTGGGGGCGAGCTGCTGCTCAGCCTGCTGCTGTTGGCTGTGGAGCTGCTGCCTGAGGAGGAGCTGGATGTCCTCCTGCATGGCCGCCAAAGGCAACAGAGACACATCAACCATGAGGCTTCACGGCAAAAAATGCCTCACGAAATCAGACACTATCTATGGAATTTAACTGATAAACGCAAACAAACAAGTTAAATGATCTGCCAATAGAAAAAGAAAATGATCTTAATAAGTATGTCTTGATGTAATTAAATAATCCAACGTTCACAATTCTTAGGAATATAATGTATCTTTTATTAAGAAATATTTTATATATTGACTTGATACTTATGATATTTGGTCTTGCTTAAATATCATTTTTTGCGGTGCTCTCAACGACTACATTTTTTCCTTGTTTAGTAACAACATCACACGTACAATTATTGTACATTCAGATATCAAAATTCGAAAGTAAAAGAGGATACATTTTAATATCATTGTCCCAGTAAACTCTTTGTAATTGTATAACAGGCTATCTAAGGAGTGGGAGGTCAACAGAGAGACAGTGTAGAGAGCTGAATAAAATGGAATCTGGCCATGGTGTAATTCCTCCGTCCAGCCCTAGAGGGCAGTGGTCCCGTGACTAGCCTGACCAGGTGGTGAAGCAAGCCCTCAGGCCTCTAAGCCAATCATACTGTGCTACCAGCTGGCAGGGCATGGCTGCTGCCATATTCCTGTCTCCCTGGATGGGTTTGTCATATTCTATCTGTCTAATTATGTGGAATTGCTGTTGGCAAAGATTTAATGAAAGTTGAACACCTTCTCCTGGTCAGTTCACAGAGTGTGTGCCAGACCCTTATCTTTCTTCATGAACTAACACTCTCTCTGTATGAGATAGTATTGCTTACCTCCTCACCACTGTTATGCTATTCTATTGGAATCCCATCTAAGCCTCTATGTCAATGTGACTTCTGAAACAACTCTCCCCCCTCTCACCCATACTCCTCTCATTCCTCCCTCTCCCCCTCTCCTACCCATACCCATACTTCTCCCTCTCCCTCTCCTCCTCTTCCACCTCTCCTCTCCTCCTCATCCTCTCCTCTTCATCCTCTCCTCCTCCTCCTCCAAACTCATTCCCAGCTTTCTCCTCTCTTTCTTCCCTTCATTCCCCTCTCTCCACCTCCACTCTCCCACTACCTTTCTCTTCTCCTTCCACTCCTTCTCCCCTTTCTCTCTATTTATTGCCATTTAGCAGACACTTTGATCCAGAGTGACTGGTGAAAGATAATCCTTGTGTTTCAGACCCAATCACCTGGATGAGAGCTTTGTAAGTGCCCCGTTAAACAGCGGGATACAAATCAAGCGCACCCAAGCCCAATCTACAGTGCTACTCTCCCTGGAACTCCTCCTCCTCCTCCTCCTCCTCCTCCTCCTCCTCCTCCACCCTTCCTTACCCTCCCTCTCTCCCCTCATCCTCCCTCCCCTCCCCCACTGTACCTTCCAGCCCTCCATTTCCAGGGACATCTCCAGTCGTTTCTGAACAGCATCCAGGAGCTGGTTGTTTAGTGACATCATTTCGGTCTTACTCCGAAGAAGCTCTGCCTCCATCGCCTTCTTCCTGTTTGAGAAATGATGACTCATCGTTTAGGGAACATGTCTATGAAATAAAAAGAATGATGACATCATTTAGGGAACATGTCTAGGAAACTCTGAAAATAAAAAGAATGATGACAGTTGGAAAAAGCGGACATCGGGAAATATGAGTGTTCCAGTCTTTCACAAGAAAGATATCCTCATTTCTGAAATTATGATTAGCATATGATATGATACGTGTGTGTGTGTGTGTGTGTGTGTGTGTCTGTGTGTATGTGTATGTGTGTGTGTGTGTGTGTGTGTGTGTGTGTGTGTGTGTGTGTGTGTGTGTGCGTGCGTGCGTGTGTGTTTTCAATGTGTGCGTGTGTGTGTGTGTGTGTGTGTGTGTGTGTGTGTGTGTGTGTGTTTTCAATGTGTGTGTGTGTGTGTGTGTGTGTGTGTGTGTGTGTGTGTGTGTGTTTTCAATGTGTGTGTGTGTGTGTGTGTGTGTGTGTGTGTGTGTGTGTGTGTGTGTGTGCGTTTTCAATGTGTGCGTGTGTGTGTGTGTGTGTGTGTGTGTGTGTGTGTGTGTGTGTGTGTGTGTGTGTGTGTGTGTGTGTGTGTGCGTTTTCAATGTGTGTGTGTGTGTGTGTGTGTGTGTGTGTGTGTGTGTGTGTGTGTGTGTGTGTGTGTGCGTTTTCAATGTGTGTGTGTGTGTGTGTGTGTGTGTGTGTGTGTGTGTGTGTAAACTCACTTCTCGATGGCGTCGTCCCTGTCTCGTAGAGCCTGCTGGAGAACAGCGGTGTCCTCCTCTCCTGTTCCGTTACGCTCCCCACACCGAGAGCCCTAAAGGGGGGGGGTAGGGTTATAGAAATACGTTGTGATGGGTTAGGGTTAGGGTTATATAGACAGAGGAGGGTTAGGGTTATAGAGACAGAGGAGGGTTAGGGCTATAGAGACAGAGGAGGGTTAGGGTTATAGAGACAAAGGAGGGTTAGGGCTGTAGAGACAGAGGAGGGTTAGGGCTATATAGACAGAGGGGGGTTAGGGCTATAGAGACAGAGGAGGGTTAGGGTTATAGAGACAGAGGAGGGTTAGGGCTGTAGAGACAGAGGAGGGTTAGGGCTATAGAGACAGAGGAGGGTTAGGGCTATAGAGACAGAGGAGGGTTAGGGCTATAGAGACAGAGGAGGGTTAGGGCTATAGAGACAGAGGAGGGTTAGGGTTATAGAGACAGAGGAGGGTTAGGGCTATAGAGACAGAGGAGGGTTAGGGCTATAGAGACAGAGGAGGGTTAGGGTTATAGAGACAGAGGAGGGTTAGGGCTGTAGAGACAGAGGAGGGTTAGGGCTATAGAGACAGAGGAGGGTTAGGGCTATAGAGACAGAGGAGGGTTAGGGCTATAGAGACAGAGGAGGGTTAGGGCTATAGAGACAGAGGAGGGTTAGGGTTATAGAGACAGAGGAGGGTTAGGGCTATAGAGACAGAGGAGGGTTAGGGCTATAGAGAGAGAGGAGGGTTAGGGTTATAGAGACATAAAGACAGAGGAGGGTTAGGGCTATAGAGACAGAGGAGGGTTAGGGCTATAGAGACAGAGGAGGGTTAGGGTTATAGAGACAGAGGAGGGTTAGGGCTATAGAGAGAGAGGAGGGTTAGGGTTATAGAGACAAAGGAGGGTTAGGGCTATAGAGACAAAGGAGGGTTAGGGCTATAGAGACAGAGGAGGGTTAGGGCTATAGAGACAGAGGAGGGTTAGGGTTATAGAGACAGAGGAGGGTTAGGGCTATAGAGACAGAGGAGGGTTAGAGCTATAGAGAGAGAGGAGGGTTAGGGCTATAGAGACAGAGGAGGGTTAGGGTTATAGAGACAGAGGAGGGTTAGGGTTATATAGACAGAGGAGGGTTAGGGTTATAGAGACAGAAGAGTGTTAGGGCTGTAGAGACAGAGGAGGACTAGGAAATCTTGATGGAAAAAAAACATCTGATGAAACATATTCTATCATAACACGTTAAGAAAGAGCCCCTATTCGTGCAACAATGTTCTTGTGACTTCTTGAGAAAAACAATGACCTAGTCAAAGTGTTTCAACTCGTCAGACAACATAGCTGAGCCACCTGAGCCACCTGAGCCACCTGCCTTGGTTTACCTGAAGGAGTGGCACCTCAGGGGCGGGGCTTATGAACTCACCTGACATTAAGGTCTGAGAAACAAACAGCCTATCGTGTCATCCAGCATAACAACAATCCTGTTTCTCCATCGTTTTGCATATTAGGGTTTTAATAAAAAATAAAGCTTGAATTTATCCTTTTAAAAAACGTATTTCAAAGGTCGGGGTATAATTTCTAAATGGCTATTAAAGGTGTGGTGTCGTTTAGAAGAGACGGCCCGTCTAGAGAGACACACTGTTTATTCTGCTGATGTAGTGAGTCGTTAACGGAGGCTGCTCTGCAGACTGCTAAACTCCTTTAGTTCTTCTAAACTTAGAACTTAGTTCCTTACAATAAAGGTTTGAGCCATTGGTTTCAAACAAAGCCAGTGTCATTGGCTCTCTCTGTGTTGACCTGTTCCCATTGGCTCTCTCTGTGTTGACCTGTTCCCATTGGCTCTCTCTGTGTTGACCTGTTCCCATTGGCTCTCTCTGTGTTGACCTGTTCCCATTGGCTCTCTCTGTGTTGACCTGTTCCCATTGGCTCTCTCTGTGTTGACCTGTTCCCATTGGCTCTCTCTGTGTTGACCTGGTCCCATTGGCTCTCTCTGTGTTGACCTGTTCCCATTGGCTCTCTCTGTGTTGACCTGTTCCCATTGGCTCTCTCTGTGTTGACCTGGTCCCATTGGCTCTCTCTGTGTTGACCTGGTCCCATTGGCTCTATCTGTGTTGACCTGTTCCCATTGGCTATGCTGACCTTAGCTTGTTCTGTGCTGACCTGTTCTAGTAGACTGTGATTGGTTCTGACCTGTCCTAGTAGAGTGTGATTGGTTCTGACCTGTTCTAGTAGACTGTGATTGGTTCTGACCTGTTCCTGTACAGTGTGATTGGTTCTGACCTGTTCTAGTAGACTGTGATTGGTTCTGACCTGTTCTAGTAGAGTGTGATTGGTTCTGACCTGTTCCTGTACAGTGTGATTGGTTCTGACCTGTCCTAGTAGAGTGTGATTGGTTCTGACCTGTTCTAGTAGACTGTGATTGGTTCTGACCTGTTCTAGTAGTGTGATTGGTTCTGACCTGTCCTAGTAGTGTGATTGGTTCTGACCTGTCCTAGTAGAGTGTGATTGGTTCTGACCTGTTCTAGTAGAGTTTGATTGGTTCTGACCTGTTCTAGTAGTGTGATTGGTTCTGACCTGTCCTAGTAGAGTGTGATTGGTTCTGACCTGTTCTAGTAGTGTGATTGGTTCTGACCTGTCCTA
>CM030172.1:512500-535000 GCA_017639675.1 Aplochiton taeniatus
ACTCTAAGATATATAGAAAAGATAAAAACAGCTAGACCACTGATATATAGAAAAAATAAAAAACAGCTAGAGACCACTCTAAGATATGTAGAAAAGCCTCGTGTCACTGATCATAATAAAATAGAACAGCTAGAGACCACTCTAAGATATGTAGAAAAGCCTCGTGTCACTGATCATAATAAAATAGAACAGCTAGAGACCACTCTAAGATATGTAGAAAAGCCTCGTGTCACTGATCATAATAAAATAGAACAGCTAGAGACCACTCTAAGATATGTAGAAAAGCCTCGTGTCACTGATCATAATAAAATAGAACAGCTAGAGACCACTCTAAGATATGTAGAAAAGCCTCGTGTCACTGATCATAATAAAATAGAACAGCTAGAGACCACTCTAAGATATGTAGAAAAGCCTCGTGTCACTGATCATAATAAAATAGAACAGCTAGAGACCACTCTAAGATATGTAGAAAAGCCTCGTGTCACTGATCATAATAAAATAGAACAGCTAGAGACCACTCTAAGATATGTAGAAAAGCCTCGTGTCACTGATCATAATAAAATAGAACAGCTAGAGACCACTCTAAGATATGTAGAAAAGCCTCGTGTCACTGATCATAATAAAATAGAACAGCTAGAGACCACTCTAAGATATGTAGAAAAGCCTCGTGTCACTGATCATAATAAAATAGAACAGCTAGAGACCACTCTAAGATATGTAGAAAAGCCTCGTGTCACTGATCATAATAAAATAGAACAGCTAGAGACCACTCTAAGATATGTAGAAAAGCCTCGTGTCACTGATCATAATAAAATAGAACAGCTAGAGACCACTCTAAGATATGTAGAAAAAGCCTCGTGTCACTGATCATAATAAAATAGAACAGCTAGAGACCACTCTAAGATATGTAGAAAAGCCTCGTGTCACTGATCATAATAAAATAGAACAGCTAGAGACCACTCTAAGATATGTAGAAAAGCCTCGTGTCACTGATCATAATAAAATAGAACAGCTAGAGACCACTCTAAGATATGTAGAAAAGCCTCGTGTCACTGATCATAATAAAATAGAACAGCTAGAGACCACTCTAAGATATGTAGAAAAGCCTCGTGTCACTGATCATAATAAAATAGAACAGCTAGAGACCACTCTAAGATATGTAGAAAAGCCTCGTGTCACTGATCATAATAAAATAGAACAGCTAGAGACCACTCTAAGATATGTAGAAAAGCCTCGTGTCACTGATCATAATAAAATAGAACAGCTAGAGACCACTCTAAGATATGTAGAAAAGCCTCGTGTCACTGATCATAATAAAATAGAACAGCTAGAGACCACTCTAAGATATGTAGAAAAGCCTCGTGTCACTGATCATAATAAAATAGAACAGCTAGAGACCACTCTAAGATATGTAGAAAAGCCTCGTGTCACTGATCATAATAAAATAGAACAGCTAGAGACCACTCTAAGATATGTAGAAAAGCCTCGTGTCACTGATCATAATAAAATAGAACAGCTAGAGACCACTCTAAGATATGTAGAAAAGCCTCGTGTCACTGATCATAATAAAATAGAACAGCTAGAGACCACTCTAAGATATGTAGAAAAGCCTCGTGTCACTGATCATAATAAAATAGAACAGCTAGAGACCACTCTAAGATATGTAGAAAAGCCTCGTGTCACTGATCATAATAAAATAGAACAGCTAGAGACCACTCTAAGATATGTAGAAAAGCCTCGTGTCACTGATCATAATAAAATAGAACAGCTAGAGACCACTCTAAGATATGTAGAAAAGCCTCGTGTCACTGATCATAATAAAATAGAACAGCTAGAGACCACTCTAAGATATGTAGAAAAGCCTCGTGTCACTGATCATAATAAAATAGAACAGCTAGAGACCACTCTAAGATATGTAGAAAAGCCTCGTGTCACTGATCATAATAAAATAGAACAGCTAGAGACCACTCTAAGATATGTAGAAAAGCCTCGTGTCACTGATCATAATAAAATAGAACAGCTAGAGACCACTCTAAGATATGTAGAAAAGCCTCGTGTCACTGATCATAATAAAATAGAACAGCTAGAGACCACTCTAAGATATGTAGAAAAGCCTCGTGTCACTGATCATAATAAAATAGAACAGCTAGAGACCACTCTAAGATATGTAGAAAAGCCTCGTGTCACTGATCATAATAAAATAGAACAGCTAGAGACCACTCTAAGATATGTAGAAAAGCCTCGTGTCACTGATCATAATAAAATAGAACAGCTAGAGACCACTCTAAGATATGTAGAAAAGCCTCGTGTCACTGATCATAATAAAATAGAACAGCTAGAGACCACTCTAAGATATGTAGAAAAGCCTCGTGTCACTGATCATAATAAAATAGAACAGCTAGAGACCACTCTAAGATATGTAGAAAAGCCTCGTGTCACTGATCATAATAAAATAGAACAGCTAGAGACCACTCTAAGATATGTAGAAAAGCCTCGTGTCACTGATCATAATAAAATAGAACAGCTAGAGACCACTCTAAGATATGTAGAAAAGCCTCGTGTCACTGATCATAATAAAATAGAACAGCTAGAGACCACTCTAAGATATGTAGAAAAGCCTCGTGTCACTGATCATAATAAAATAGAACAGCTAGAGACCACTCTAAGATATGTAGAAAAGCCTCGTGTCACTGATCATAATAAAATAGAACAGCTAGAGACCACTCTAAGATATGTAGAAAAGCCTCGTGTCACTGATCATAATAAAATAGAACAGCTAGAGACCACTCTAAGATATGTAGAAAAGCCTCGTGTCACTGATCATAATAAAATAGAACAGCTAGAGACCACTCTAAGATATGTAGAAAAGCCTCGTGTCACTGATCATAATAAAATAGAACAGCTAGAGACCACTCTAAGATATGTAGAAAAGCCTCGTGTCACTGATCATAATAAAATAGAACAGCTAGAGACCACTCTAAGATATGTAGAAAAGCCTCGTGTCACTGATCATAATAAAATAGAACAGCTAGAGACCACTCTAAGATATGTAGAAAAGCCTCGTGTCACTGATCATAAAAAAATAGAACAGCTAGAGACCACTCTAAGATATGTAGAAAAGCCTCGTGTCACTGATCATAATAAAATAGAACAGCTAGAGACCACTCTAAGATATGTAGAAAAGCCTCGTGTCACTGATCATAATAAAATAGAACAGCTAGAGACCACTCTAAGATATGTAGAAAAGCCTCGTGTCACTGATCATAATAAAATAGAACAGCTAGAGACCACTCTAAGATATGTAGAAAAGCCTCGTGTCACTGATCATAATAAAATAGAACAGCTAGAGACCACTCTAAGATATGTAGAAAAGCCTCGTGTCACTGATCAATAATAAAATAGAACAGCTAGAGACCACTCTAAGATATGTAGAAAAGCCTCGATGTCACTGATCATAATAAAATAGAACAGCTAGAGACCACTCTAAGATATGTAGAAAAGCCTCGTGTCACTGATCATAATAAAATAGAACAGCTAGAGACCACTCTAAGATATGTAGAAAAGCCTCGTGTCACTGATCATAATAAAATAGAACAGCTAGAGACCACTCTAAGATATGTAGAAAAGCCTCGTGTCACTGATCATAATAAAATAGAACAGCTAGAGACCACTCTAAGATATGTAGAAAAGCCTCGTGTCACTGATCATAATAAAATAGAACAGCTAGAGACCACTCTAAGATATGTAGAAAAGCCTCGTGTCACTGATCATAATAAAATAGAACAGCTAGAGACCACTCTAAGATATGTAGAAAAGCCTCGTGTCACTGATCATAATAAAATAGAACAGCTAGAGACCACTCTAAGATATGTAGAAAAGCCTCGTGTCACTGATCATAATAAAATAGAACAGCTAGAGACCACTCTAAGATATGTAGAAAAGCCTCGTGTCACTGATCATAATAAAATAGAACAGCTAGAGACCACTCTAAGATATGTAGAAAAGCCTCGTGTCACTGATCATAATAAAATAGAACAGCTAGAGACCACTCTAAGATATGTAGAAAAGCCTCGTGTCACTGATCATAATAAAATAGAACAGCTAGAGACCACTCTAAGATATGTAGAAAAGCCTCGTGTCACTGATCATAATAAAATAGAACAGCTAGAGACCACTCTAAGATATGTAGAAAAGCCTCGTGTCACTGATCATAATAAAATAGAACAGCTAGAGACCACTCTAAGATATGTAGAAAAGCCTCGTGTCACTGATCATAATAAAATAGAACAGCTAGAGACCACTCTAAGATATGTAGAAAAGCCTCGTGTCACTGATCATAATAAAATAGAACAGCTAGAGACCACTCTAAGATATGTAGAAAAGCCTCGTGTCACTGATCATAATAAAATAGAACAGCTAGAGACCACTCTAAGATATGTAGAAAAGCCTCGTGTCACTGATCATAATAAAATAGAACAGCTAGAGACCACTCTAAGATATGTAGAAAAGCCTCGTGTCACTGATCATAATAAAATAGAACAGCTAGAGACCACTCTAAGATATGTAGAAAAGCCTCGTGTCACTGATCATAATAAAATAGAACAGCTAGAGACCACTCTAAGATATGTAGAAAAGCCTCGTGTCACTGATCATAATAAAATAGAACAGCTAGAGACCACTCTAAGATATGTAGAAAAGCCTCGTGTCACTGATCATAATAAAATAGAACAGCTAGAGACCACTCTAAGATATGTAGAAAAGCCTCGTGTCACTGATCATAATAAAATAGAACAGCTAGAGACCACTCTAAGATATGTAGAAAAGCCTCGTGTCACTGATCATAATAAAATAGAACAGCTAGAGACCACTCTAAGATATGTAGAAAAGCCTCGTGTCACTGATCATAATAAAATAGAACAGCTAGAGACCACTCTAAGATATGTAGAAAAGCCTCGTGTCACTGATCATAATAAAATAGAACAGCTAGAGACCACTCTAAGATATGTAGAAAAGCCTCGTGTCACTGATCATAATAAAATAGAACAGCTAGAGACCACTCTAAGATATGTAGAAAAGCCTCGTGTCCACTGATCATAATAAAATAGAACAGCTAGAGACCACTCTAAGATATGTAGAAAAGCCTCGTGTCACTGATCATAATAAAATAGAACAGCTAGAGACCACTCTAAGATATGTAGAAAAGCCTCGTGTCACTGATCATAATAAAATAGAACAGCTAGAGACCACTCTAAGATATGTAGAAAAGCCTCGTGTCACTGATCATAATAAAATAGAACAGCTAGGAGACCACTCCTAAGATATGTAGAAAAGCCTCGTGTCACTGATCATAATAAAATAGAACAGCTAGAGACCACTCTAAGATAATGTAGAAAAGCCTCGTGTCACTGATCATAATAAATAGAACAGCTAGAGACCACTCTAAGATATGTAGAAAAGCCTCGTGTCACTGATCATAATAAAATAGAACAGCTAGAGACCACTCTAAGATATGTAGAAAAGCCTCGTGTCACTGATCATAATAAAATAGAACAGCTAGAGACCACTCTAAGATATGTAGAAAAGCCTCTGTCACTGATCATAATAAAATAGAACAGCTAGAGACCACTCTAAGATATGTAGAAAAGCCTCGTGTCACTGATCATAATAAAATAGAACAGCTAGAGACGCACTCTAAGATATGTAGAAAAGCCTCGTGTCACTGATCATAATAAAATAGAACAGCTAGAGACGCACTCTAAGATATGTAGAAAAGCCTCGTGTCACTGATCATAAAATAAAATAGAAAATAGCTAGAGACCACTCTAAAGATAATGTAGCAAAGAGCCTCGTGTCACTGATCATAATAAAATAGAACAGCTAGAGACCACATCTAAGATATGTAGAAAAGCCTCGTGTCACTGATGCATAATAAAATAGAAAAAAAACAGCTAGCAGAACCACTCTAAGATATGTAGAAAAGCCTCGTGTCACTGATCATAATAAAATAGAACAGCTAGAGACCACTCTAAGATATGTAGAAAAGCCTCGTGTCACTGATCATAATAAAATAGAACAGCTAGAGACCACTCTAAGATATGTAGAAAAAGCCTCGTGTCACTGATCATAATAAAATAGAACAGCTAGAGACCACTCTAAGATATGTAGAAAAGCCTCGTGTCACTGATCATAATAAAATAGAACAGCTAGAGACCACTCTAAGATATGTAGAAAAGCCTCGTGTCACTGATCATAATAAAAATAGAACAGCTAGAGACCACTCTAAGATATGTAGAAAAGCCTCGTGTCACTGATCATAATAAAATAGAACAGCTAGAGACCACTCTAAGATATGTAGAAAAGCCTCGTGTCACTGATCATAATAAAATAGAACAGCTAGAGACCACTCTAAGATATGTAGAAAAGACTCGTGTCACTGATCATAATAAAAATAGAACAGCTAGAGACCACTCTAAGATATGTAGAAAAGCCTCGTGTCACTGATCATAATAAAAATAGAACAGCTAGAGACCACTCTAAGATATGTAGAAAAGCCTCGTGTCACTGATCATAATAAAATAGAACAGCTAGAGACCACTCTAAGATATGTAGAAAAGCCTCGTGTCACTGATCATAATAAAATAGAACAGCTAGAGACCACTCTAAGATATGTAGAAAAGCCTCGTGTCACTTGATCATAATAAAATAGAACAGCTAGAGACCACTCTAAGATATGTAGAAAAGCCTCGTGTCACTGATCATAATAAAATAGAACAGCTAGAGACCACTCTAAGATATGTAGAAAAGCCTCGTGTCACTGATCATAATAAATAGAACAGCTAGAGACCACTCTAAGATATGTAGAAAAGCCTCGTGTCACTGATCATAATAAAATAGAACAGCTAGAGACCACTCTAAGATATGTAGAAAAGCCTCGTGTCACTGATCATAATAAAATAGAACAGCTAGAGACCACTCTAAGATATGTAGAAAAGCCTCGTGTCACTGATCATAATAAAATAGAACAGCTAGAGACCACTCTAAGATATGTAGAAAAGCCTCGTGTCACTGATCATAATAAAATAGAACAGCTAGAGACCACTCTAAGATATGTAGAAAAGCCTCGTGTCACTGATCATAATAAAATAGAACAGCTAGAGACCACTCTAAGATATGTAGAAAAGCCTCGTGTCACTGATCATAATAAAATAGAACAGCTAGAGACCACTCTAAGATATGTAGAAAAGCCTCGTGTCACTGATCATAATAAAATAGAACAGCTAGAGACCACTCTAAGATATGTAGAAAAGCCTCGTGTCACTGATCATAATAAAATAGAACAGCTAGAGACCACTCTAAGATATGTAGAAAAGCCTCGTGTCACTGATCATAATAAAATAGAACAGCTAGAGACCACTCTAAGATATGTAGAAAAGCCTCGTGTCACTGATCATAATAAAATAGAACAGCTAGAGACCACTCTAAGATATGTAGAAAAGCCTCGTGTCACTGATCATAATAAAATAGAACAGCTAGAGACCACTCTAAGATATGTAGAAAAAGCCTCGTGTCACTGATCATAATAAAATAGAACAGCTAGAGACCACTCTAAGATATGTAGAAAAAGCCTCGTGTCACTGATCATAATAAAATAGAAACAGCTAGAGACCACTCTAAGATATGTAGAAAAGCCTCGTGTCACTGATCATAATAAAATAGAACAGCTAGAGACCACTCTAAGATATGTAGAAAAAGCCTCGTGTCACTGATCATAATAAAATAGAACAGCTAGAGACCACTCTAAGATATGTAGAAAAGCCTCGTGTCACTGATCATAATAAAATAGAACAGCTAGAGACCACTCTAAGATATGTAGAAAAGCCTCGTGTCACTGATCATAATAAAATAGAACAGCTAGAGACCACTCTAAGATATGTAGAAAAGCCTCGTGTCACTGATCATAATAAAATAGAACAGCTAGAGACCACTCTAAGATATGTAGAAAAGCCTCGTGTCACTGATCATAATAAAATAGAACAGCTAGAGACCACTCTAAGATATGTAGAAAAGCCTCGTGTCACTGATCATAATAAAATAGAACAGCTAGAGACCACTCTAAGATATGTAGAAAAGCCTCGTGTCACTGATCATAATAAAATAGAACAGCTAGAGACCACTCTAAGATATGTAGAAAAAGCCTCGTGTCACTGATCATAATAAAATAGAACAGCTAGAGACCACTCTAAGATATGTAGAAAAGCCTCGTGTCACTGATCATAATAAAATAGAACAGCTAGAGGACCACTCTAAGATATGTAGAAAAGCCTCGTGTCACTGATCATAATAAAATAGAACAGCTAGAGACCACTCTAAGATATGTAGAAAAGCCTCGTGTCACTGATCATAATAAAATAGAACAGCTAGAGACCACTCTAAGATATGTAGAAAAGCCTCGTGTCACTGATCATAATAAAATAGAACAGCTAGAGACCACTCTAAGATATGTAGAAAAGCCTCGTGTCACTGATCATAATAAAATAGAACAGCTAGAGACCACTCTAAGATATGTAGAAAAGCCTCGTGTCACTGATCATAATAAAATAGAACAGCTAGAGACCACTCTAAGATATGTAGAAAAGCCTCGTGTCACTGATCATAATAAAATAGAACAGCTAGAGACCACTCTAAGATATGTAGAAAAGCCTCGTGTCACTGATCATAATAAAATAGAACAGCTAGAGACCACTCTAAGATATGTAGAAAAGCCTCGTGTCACTGATCATAATAAAATAGAACAGCTAGAGACCACTCTAAGATATGTAGAAAAGCCTCGTGTCACTGATCATAATAAAATAGAACAGCTAGAGACCACTCTAAGATATGTAGAAAAGCCTCGTGTCACTGATCATAATAAAATAGAACAGCTAGAGACCACTCTAAGATATGTAGAAAAGCCTCGTGTCACTGATCATAATAAAATAGAACAGCTAGAGACCACTCTAAGATATGTAGAAAAGCCTCGTGTCACTGATCATAATAAAATAGAACAGCTAGAGACCACTCTAAGATATGTAGAAAAGCCTCGTGTCACTGATCATAATAAAATAGAACAGCTAGAGACCACTCTAAGATATGTAGAAAAGCCTCGTGTCACTGATCATAATAAAATAGAACAGCTAGAGACCACTCTAAGATATGTAGAAAAGCCTCGTGTCACTGATCATAATAAAATAGAACAGCTAGAGACCACTCTAAGATATGTAGAAAAGCCTCGTGTCACTGATCATAATAAAATAGAACAGCTAGAGACCACTCTAAGATATGTAGAAAAGCCTCGTGTCACTGATCATAATAAAATAGAACAGCTAGAGACCACTCTAAGATATGTAGAAAAGCCTCGTGTCACTGATCATAATAAAATAGAACAGCTAGAGACCACTCTAAGATATGTAGAAAAGCCTCGTGTCACTGATCATAATAAAATAGAACAGCTAGAGACCACTCTAAGATATGTAGAAAAGCCTCGTGTCACTGATCATAATAAAATAGAACAGCTAGAGACCACTCTAAGATATGTAGAAAAGCCTCGTGTCACTGATCATAATAAAATAGAACAGCTAGAGACCACTCTAAGATATGTAGAAAAGCCTCGTGTCACTGATCATAATAAAATAGAACAGCTAGAGACCACTCTAAGATATGTAGAAAAGCCTCGTGTCACTGATCATAATAAAATAGAACAGCTAGAGACCACTCTAAGATATGTAGAAAAGCCTCGTGTCACTGATCATAATAAAATAGAACAGCTAGAGACCACTCTAAGATATGTAGAAAAGCCTCGTGTCACTGATCATAATAAAATAGAACAGCTAGAGACCACTCTAAGATATGTAGAAAAGCCTCGTGTCACTGATCATAATAAAATAGAACAGCTAGAGACCACTCTAAGATATGTAGAAAAGCCTCGTGTCACTGATCATAATAAAATAGAACAGCTAGAGACCACTCTAAGATATGTAGAAAAGCCTCGTGTCACTGATCATAATAAAATAGAACAGCTAGAGACCACTCTAAGATATGTAGAAAAGCCTCGTGTCACTGATCATAATAAAATAGAACAGCTAGAGACCACTCTAAGATATGTAGAAAAGCCTCGTGTCACTGTTCATAATAAAATAGAACAGCTAAGAGACCACTCTAAGATATGTAGAAAAGCCTCGTGTCACTGATCATAATAAAATAGAACAGCTAGAGACCACTCTAAGATATGTAGAAAAGCCTCGTGTCACTGATCATAATAAAATAGAACAGCTAGAGACCACTCTAAGATATGTAGAAAAGCCTCGTGTCACTGATCATAATAAAATAGAACAGCTAGAGACCACTCTAAGATATGTAGAAAAGCTCGTGTCACTGATCATAATAAAATAGAACAGCTAGAGACCACTCTAAGATATGTAGAAAAGCCTCGTGTCACTGATCATAATAAAATAGAACAGCTAGAGACCACTCTAAGATATGTAGAAAAGCCTCGTGTCACTGATCATAATAAAATAGAACAGCTAGAGACCACTCTAAGATATGTAGAAAGCCTCGTGTCACTGATCATAATAAAATAGAACAGCTAGAGACCACTCTAAGATATGTAGAAAAGCCTCGTGTCACTGATCATAATAAAATAGAACAGCTAGAGACCACTCTAAGATATGTAGAAAAGCCTCGTGTCACTGATCATAATAAAATAGAACAGCTAGAGACCACTCTAAGATATGTAGAAAAGCCTCGTGTCACTGATCATAATAAAATAGAACAGCTAGAGACCACTCTAAGATATGTAGAAAAGCCTCGTGTCACTGATCATAATAAAATAGAACAGCTAGAGACCACTCTAAGATATGTAGAAAAGCCTCGTGTCACTGATCATAATAAAATAGAACAGCTAGAGACCACTCTAAGATATGTAGAAAAGCCTCGGGTCACTGATCATAATAAAATAGAACAGCTAGAGGACCACTCTAAGATATGTAGAAAAGCCTCGTGTCACTGATCATAATAAAATAGAACAGCTAGAGACCACTCTAAGATATGTAGAAAAGCCTCGTGTCACTGATCATAATAAAATAGAACAGCTAGAGACCACTCTAAGATATGTAGAAAAGCCTCGTGTCACTGATCATAATAAAATAGAACAGCTAGAGACCACTCTAAGATATGTAGAAAAGCCTCGTGTCACTGATCATAATAAAATAGAACAGCTAGAGACCACTCTAAGATATGTAGAAAAAGCCTCGTGTCACTGATCATAATAAAATAGAACAGCTGAGAGACCACTTCTAAGATATGTAGAAAAGCCTCGTGTCACTGATCATAATAAAATAGAACAGCTAGGAGAACCACTCTAAGATATGTAGAAAAGGCCTCGTGTCACTGATCATAATAAAATAGAACACGCTAGAGACCACTCTAAGATATGTAGAAAAGCCTCGTGTCACTGATCATAATAAAATAGAACAGCTAGAGACCACTCTAAGATATGTAGAAAAGCCTCGTGTCACTGATCATAATAAAATAGAACAGCTAGAGACCACTCTAAGATATGTAGAAAAGCCTCGTGTCACTGATCATAATAAAATAGAACAGCTAGAGACCACTCTAAGATATGTAGAAAAGCCTCGTGTCACTGATCATAATAAAATAGAACAGCTAGAGACCACTCTAAGATATGTAGAAAAGCCTCGTGTCACTGATCATAATAAAATAGAACAGCTAGAGACCACTCTAAGATATGTAGAAAAGCCTCGTGTCACTGATCATAATAAAATAGAACAGCTAGAGACCACTCTAAGATATGTAGAAAAGCCTCGTGTCACTGATCATAATAAAATAGAACAGCTAGAGACCACTCTAAGATATGTAGAAAAGCCTCGTGTCACTGATCATAATAAAATAGAACAGCTAGAGACCACTCTAAGATATGTAGAAAAGCCTCGTGTCACTGATCATAATAAAATAGAACAGCTAGAGACCACTCTAAGATATGTAGAAAAGCCTCGTGTCACTGATCATAATAAAATAGAACAGCTAGAGACCACTCTAAGATATGTAGAAAAGCCTCGTGTCACTGATCATAATAAAATAGAACAGCTAGAGACCACTCTAAGATATGTAGAAAAGCCTCGTGTCACTGATCATAATAAAATAGAACAGCTAGAGACCACTCTAAGATATGTAGAAAAGCCTCGTGTCACTGATCATAATAAAATAGAACAGCTAGAGACCACTCTAAGATATGTAGAAAAGCCTCGTGTCACTGATCATAATAAAATAGAACAGCTAGAGACCACTCTAAGATATGTAGAAAAGCCTCGTGTCACTGATCATAATAAAATAGAACAGCTAGAGACCACTCTAAGATATGTAGAAAAGCCTCGTGTCACTGATCATAATAAAATAGAACAGCTAGAGACCACTCTAAGATATGTAGAAAAGCCTCGTGTCACTGATCATAATAAAATAGAACAGCTAGAGACCCACTCTAAGATATGTAGAAAAAGCCTCGTGTCACTGATCATAAATAAAATAGAACAGCTAGAGACCACTCTAAGATATGGTAGAAAAGCCTCGTGTCCACTGATCATAATAAAATAGAACAGCTAGAGACCACTCTAAGATATGTAGAAAAGCCTCGTGTCACTGATCATAATAAAATAGAACAGCTAGAGACCACTCTAAGATATGTAGAAAAGCCTCGTGTCACTGATCATAATAAATAGAACAGCTAGAGACCACTCTAAGATATGTAGAAAAGCCTCGTGTCACTTGATCATAATAAAATAGACCAGCTAGAGACCACTCTAAGATATGTAGAAAAGCCTCGTGTCACTGATCATAATAAAATAGAAACAGCTAGAGACCACTCTAAGATATGTAGAAAAGCCTCGTTGGTCACTGATCATAATAAAATAGAACAGCTAGAGACCACTCTAAGATATGTAGAAAAGCCTCGTGTCACTGATCATAATAAAATAGAACAGCTAGAGACCACTCTAAGATATGTAGAAAAGCCTCGTGTCTGACTGATCATATAAAATAGAACAGCTAGAGACCACTCTAAGATATGTAGAAAAGCCTCGTGTCACTGATCATAATAAAATAGAACAGCTAGAGACCACTCTAAGATATGTAGAAAAGCCTCGTGTCACTGATCATAATAAAATAGTTTTATTTGCAGAACACTAACACGGTGCAGATTCAGGAAATATTCATTTGTAAAGATACATTTTAACTAGAAATGAAAAACCTGTTAAGCACATAGCTGAAAATGGCCGTCTTCAAGCTCTTATGATCCCACTCATTCAAGCTAGCCTAACGTTTAGTGACACTACCCTTTGTAGTCATTCATTGGACAAAAGACTCACTCACACACAACATTGAACAAAGCAGGCATGTTCTGATCATGAGAAAGTAAACAGAGACAAAAACCTTTCCAAAGGGGGTCATGGTGATGGTTTCATTCCAACTCGCTATCCTTGCTTTTGTTACTCTCTCCACAATCTCCATTTAGAGCTCCCATTGGGTCAACAACAAAACACATTCACACGCACATGAAATGAAAGGTCATTTTTGACTGGAATACCAGGTACAATATTATCAGGGTATTTGTGTAATTACTATTGATCTTATTATTCATCACATATAAAAGCACTTTATTGTAAAAGGATTGTTTTTGTTTTGTTTTTTATATTACATTAGACAGGAACCCCTGTTCTTGAACGCCAGTCTCCACAGGAGAAGTATGCACATCTGTTATCTGTTTATCACTTCATACCATGGGTGTAAAATCACAATCAAAACATCCGTCCCAATCATCCTCATCGCATTTTATCCTCTGTCCTCTTCCAGAATCCTGATTATGGCGTTGTCTTGTAAAACCATCGCCATTTTTCGGCCTTAATCGTCAACTCTACAGCTCATTTTTCTGCTCGGCTTGTTTACTGTCAGCTGCACACCTGAAGCCCAGGTTATCCGACCCAGAGTCCGGAGTATTCCCCATCCTACAGAGATCAAAGACAGTTAGTTATCTAACCCCAACCCTAACCCATCCTACAGAGATCAAAGACAGTTATCAGGTACCTAACCCATCCTACAGAGATCAAAGACAGTTAGTTATCTAACCCCAACCCTAACCCATCCTACAGAGATCAAAGACAGTTAGTTATCTAACCCCAACCCTAACCCATCCTACAGAGATCAAAGACAGTTATCAGGTACCTAACCCATCCTACAGAGATCAAAGACAGTTAGTTATCTAACCCCAACCCATCCTACAGAGATCAAAGACAGTTAGTTATCTAACCCCAATCCTAACCCATCCTACAGAGATCAAAGACAGTTATCAGGTACCTAACCCATCCTACAGAGATCAAAGACAGTTAGTTATCTAACCCCAACCCTAACCCATCCTACAGAGATCAAAGACAGTTATCAGGTACCTAACCCATCCTACAGAGATCAAAGACAGTTAGTTATCTAACCCCAACCCATCCTACAGAGATCAAAGACAGTTAGTTATCTAACCCCAATCCTAACCCATCCTACAGAGATCAAAGACAGTTATCAGGTACCTAACCCATCCTACAGAGATCAAAGACAGTTAGTTATCTAACCCCAATCCTAACCCATCCTACAGAGATCAAAGACAGTTATCAGTTACCCAAGCCATTCTACACAGATCAAAGACAATGATCAGTTACCTCCTGAAGTGAAGCACCCAGTCATACTCATAATAAACATCATTAAACATATTCATAAAAAACGTCACTAAACATACTTTTAAGTAAACATAATAGTCTGAGGAGAATCTGCGTACAATATCTCCTCTGTTGCTTTTGTGTTCATTATTATTTATATCTCTTTAGCCCTCTTATATCTAAGAAAAAAATAAGTATTACATTAAGATTAGTATTACATTAGATTGGTGAGCGTTCCCTGACCTGGTGGTAATTCTAGCCTTGTGATTGGCCGATCCATCGGCGGTGTCGATCCAGGAAGCGCCACGCAGCACATACATTGGTTGAGCTCCAGGAAACGGTGAGGCTGTCCACTCCCAGGCATTTCCCATCATGTCGTAAAGTCCTTCAGGGAAAAACATGGCCTAATTACATCTCATACTGGAGTCTTTGTGAAACGATGGCGTTCTTTAGATTAATGCACCCTATTTCGTTTTTATTGTACTACCATGTTTAGATAAGATTTAAACATTCTGAACTTTTAAGTGTTAATTTAGTCAAGTGACTTATTTTGTCATCTTAAGTGTTCTTCTGCACGTGTAGGTAAAGATTTCTTCTTGCTGACTAATATAGATGATCTTTACGATGTATCAACAAGCGGCATCCATTTTGTAGTGCATGCAGGTGGAACATAAAAGAGTTACCATCGTACGTAAGGCACTAGTGGATAAAGGCAAAACAAACATTAATATCAATGCTGAATATTTACCATAACTGTTCTGAGGTGGAAAGGCTGTGACAGGAGAGATGCCATGGTAACCGTCTTCAGCTGTGTCTCCATCTGGGAAAACTCCCTAAAAAAGCCCCCCCCCCCCCCACACACACACACACACACACACACACACACACATTTACTATTAACATAATAAAGTCAATCAAAAGAGAAGCAACAATACAAGAGGAGTCAATCATGTTTTTTTGAGTAATTGCATAAAATAATAAACAGGGGCTTGGAGCAATTTTTCCCTTACAAGCTCCCAAAATAAACAAGGTAACCGTTAGACAGGGAGGAGCAACAAATAGCTCGTAGGAGGAGTCTGACCTGCCACAGGTTGGTGCGATTGGCCTGGAACTTGTTTCCCCACGGATAAATCCGTCCTGAGGAAGAAAAGAAAAAACAACAACTTAACATCTACATAACATTCTTCTTTTCTTTTTTCTTTTACACTTGAACAACTTTTAAAGTAACCGTAATTACAAAAACACAACATTATTCTCATGATCAGATGATCACCTCAGTCTTCCAGACGACCGCTCTCACCTTGCAATCCCCCACGTGCAGCCCACTCCCACTCTTCCTCAGCGGGTAGTCTCCTCCCTCTCCACCTGCAGAAGGCCTGGGCGTCGTTCCAGCTCACCTGGACCACAGGGGAGTCAAGGCGCTCTTTGATCCCAGAGCCAGGCCCAGCTGGCTGGGTAACGAGATAGAGGGTAAGGGATATGTGAGCGTTTGCTTGTGAAAGGAACAAATCATTGTATGCTTGCGGATGATGAACTTTGATAAGCCAGAAGGATTGCTGATCAAGATTTCTAAAAGCTACAATCTTAAAGTAGTGATGTTTGTTTTTCTCTTGTGTATCTATTGAGATTCTATACTATTCCCTAATAGAATGGAAAATGGTAATGCATGACATTAGGGGGGGGGGGGGGGGGGGGGGGGGGGTTAAAAGTGTGTGCCAAGGGTGATAACGGGTCAAGTGTCCAAGTACCTGTCGCCAGAACACTCTTTCAATTGGAAGCCACCAGGGAGCAGACTTCCGGAACAGACATAAGCACAGGCACATTATACAACATTGTCAAACTGATAAAAGGCTTTACAGATACACAACAGTACCCCGCCCCTCCCTCCCTAATACCCTTAAACACACAAACAAGATACCTCAATCTTCTGTGTAACCTTGCTCTTTAACTCTTCAGATACAGAATCTTGAAAGACGAAACTCCAGCCAAATACCTCGGCCTCAGTTTTGTACTTCTTGGATCTAACAAAATCTCTGCGTTGGGGGGAAAAATAGCCTGCAATCAGCAGCCTACTTGCTTGAATCTTAATCTCAGTAATATATGCTAAAACAATTCATGTTATTGTTTTACCTAAAGTCAGAATTAGTAACGGGGTATTTATCTATTTTAAACGGCCCAACTGCTACTTCTTTTGTAGGCGACTCTCCATCTCTTCCGTCCGCAGCGTTCGTCCCCATACTCATCTTTCCACCAGGAATCTCCACCATCCCCTCATCTACTGCTAATGAATGAAACGTTATGACCGTTAAAGAGACGTGTTCTCAATGATCAGTGTATGCATTCAATTATCTGTCTCCACAATTGCAGGGGTGCATTTTGCAAGTAGAGAAACAAGGATTGTTACCTGCAAACGCCAAGTATATAACAGTGGCGAAAAACCACACAGTTGTTCTGAGTTGTATTATAATCCTGTGCTTTGTCATTTTAGATACAAAGGGCAATGTCAAAATGTAAGACTCAAAATGTAAGCACTCCTGCTCAAAATCCTTCCGTTTTCAAAACATTTCCACAACTGCTTAGTCGGACTTTTTGCACTGATGGACAGGAAACTTGTCCAACAGCTATATGGTTCCGGTGGAAGAAAAAAAGTTATTTCATGCATAGACTGATTTCTTGCGACTATTTCCTTACTTTTTTAAAATGGTAGTAACTGTCAAAAATTGAGTTATCGACAGCGATCCAGGACATGTTAATGTTATTGAGAGAAAAGAGTAAAACATACTTTAACAAATCTGAAATTACAAATTAAACTAGGCTACTGTTTTTCTGTAGGAAAACAATTACATGTATTTCAAACTGACAAAGGCATTGTGTTGCAGCCAAATCCATCCCAACTATTCTTTAAACATAAATAGCTGAAAGAATAAGAAAAAAAACAACAACCACCACTTCATTTCAAGAGCCAAAAAAACGTTTAATGGATACTAACAAAACTGAGTGGTACAGTTCAGTGCTTTCAACAAAATCTCATAAATAGACCAATCATTTTGGAAGGAGGCGATGGCGTGACAATCAACAAAAGGACTAACGGTGTGTTTCTGACACCAGGGTTGCCATGGACACCAGCAAGACACTCCAGACGGACATTTTTATTTATCTGTTGGCTAGGGGAGGGGCAGAATTATTGTTTGCCCCTACAGATACAGAACTATTCCTGTTGTCATGACGAGGCCTTCTTCGGGTGACCTTTAACCTTTTAGAGACGACATTCCAGCTCGCATGATCTCGTCCACCAATAAGATGTTGCTTGCGATTACCGTGCTGGACAAAAGGAGATAAAGTGGAAGAAAAAAAACAAAAAACGATGAGATATTGAACACAGCATTGTGAAACATTCTTGTTGTTGCGTAGTAGGTGTGGTTGGTAAATGAAAAAGTCGAAATAGTTCTCTCCGTATTCAAGTCTAAAAGTGATCAATTATAAACCACACGAAAACATGAATGGTTCTTCTAACTCTTTCCACTGTAGTATGCTTCTATTCTCACCAGGAGTGAAGGAGTTGTTTCTTGACGCTGTAGTTGTCCCATACGCCTGCCTGTCCTGCCACCATAGGTTCACCTGGGAACAGGAGATACAGACACAGGTCAATATTGAGCCCCAACACACACAACGCTACCAGACAGGTCTCTGGGCAGTGGGGAGCACCAGACAGGTCTCTGGCCAGTGGGGAGCACCAGACAGGTCTCTGGCCAGTGGGGAGCACCAGACAGGTCTCTGGCCAGTGGGGAGTACCAGATTTCCAATAAATTGATAGGAGGAGAAATAACTCTTCACAACCTTCCTGTGTAAAATATAAATTAACTTAAAAGAAAGGGGTTATAAAATCTTAGGGAAAGTTCGCAATATAAGTGGCAATTAGTGAGATCAACATATTTAAACTACATAGAATTATTTATTGTTCAGCTTTAAGTACTGCAGTAGTTTTAGTTTTCGACTTAATGCTAGCAGGGGATACCCCCCCTATAAATTCTTATTATTTTAACAAATAATGGCACTGCAAATGTTCAAGAAAGAAATGGCGTGTGTGTGTGTATAAATATATAAGCGACAGAGGGTGAGTGTGTGAGAAAGTGTTAGTGCAGTAGCCACCTGTTGCCTTTGGCCTGTTAAAACTGCATGCTCTTAGTTTACATTCTTTTTTATTATTTATAAAAAAGTGTTCTTATTTTAACATCATGTTGTTTTTTAAATAACATTTTTTTGTTTGAATCAAATTATCTCTCATCTCTCATCTCTCTCATCTTCTACCGCTTATCCTGTTTTACAGGGTCGCGGGGGGGCTGGAGCCTATCCCAGCCAACACAGGGCGTAAGGCAGGGTACACCCTGGACAGGACGCCAGTCTATCACAGCCCTAACCCTGAATCAAATTATGGAAACAATTATTCTGTTTTCATACGATTATTCTAAGAAATAAATCGCTACATTAATCGATTGTCAAAATAGTTAGTTGCAGCCCTAGTTCAACCCCAGCAGGTTTGGACATCACAAAATGGAGCCCTCTCTTTGCTCTCTGTTCCTTACCAGTGCTGAGGTCCACTCCCACCAACTGGCTGGACTCCTTGTATTCTGTCTGCAGCTTCACTAGAGTCTCCTGTGGATCGTAGCCGGAGTTCTGGGCTAGGACCTAAGAGAGGATTTGGAGGAGGAGGAGAAGGAGACCAGACTGGATTAGGATGGACAGTGTTAAGAAAAGGACAGGAAATATGATAATCTAACAGGAAATATGATAATCTAGTAGGTTTGTATAAAAACAGGAAATATGATAATCTAGGAGTATCTAACAGGAAATATGATAATCTAGGAGTATCTAACAGGAAATATGATAATCTAACAGGAAATATGATAATCTAGGAGTATCTAACAGGAAATATGATAATCTAGGAGTATCTAACAGGAAATATGATAATCTAGGAGTATCTAACAGGAAATATGATAATCTAGGAGTATCTAACAGGAAATATGATAATCTAGGAGTATCTAACAGGAAATATGATAATCTAGGAGTATCTAACAGGAAATATGATAATCTAACAGGAAATATGATAATCTAGGAGTATCTAACAGGAAATATGATAATCTAACAGGAAATATGATAATCTAGGAGTATCTAACAGGAAATATGATAATCTAGGAGTATCCAACAGGAAATCTTTGTACAGGTCAGCTGATGTGTGCGCGGGAGGGAGAAACTCTCCTAAAAAAATGACTACACGTCTTAAATGAGTATAACACTGATCATGGAAACATGATGTCATGTTATCCAACTTAAAGTTGTACAGGTCAGCTGATGCATGTAGGAGAGGAGGAGACTCTCCCAACGCAGAGGTAGAGACCAGAGTTGAATGTAGCACAGACACAATAGACCCAGGAGAGCTATGTTAGCACCCAGGGGTGTTCTCTGTGCAGCTACAGAACCAAAGTCACCTCAATTATTGATTCAATTAAGTCCACAGCGGGTTCATTTTTCCATTCATCACTTTGCTCAGCTGTTTCAATTTGTCTATACACCCTCACTCTTGCTTTCAGAACGGAGCAGGGCCGTGAAGAGAGGCAAATAAAAAGGTGCTAAAGGTGCTATGGGTTAGAGAGACCTGCAGTGAAGTTGGCCTAATGTAAAACACTAAAACCACAAGGTCCCCACAAGGTGCTAATTGGTCTTCAAGATGCATACACCCTCATTTGGGTCCACATTGATCCCCTATAACGAAGGTGATCGTGAGGTGAGAAGGTTCCCAGGAACTTACACAAGACTTGACCTCAACTTAATAGAAGATTCTAGGTAAATGGTAAGTGTGTGTCTCAGTGTTCCATGCCATCCCTTAACAAAACATAAACACTTGTGAGACAAAGTAAAGACGAACGCCGTCTCACCTTGGGAATGACCAGGAGGGCGTCCGCAAAGGCCTGGACCCCCAGCTGGGCACGACCTTTGACCTTAGGCTTGTGTTTGATTAGTGCATCATGCACAGCCACTTCAAAGGCTCCTGCCCCAGGTACCACACACCCTACAGAGAGAGAGAGAGAGAGAGAGAGAGAGAGAGAGAGAAGTAACATCTGTAAGTGAGGAGAGTACGTGCCCCATAATAGACCCTTTACTGTGCAGGCCAACAGGCACTTGCTGACAGTGTTCACACACATATACAACATTTACAGTGTACTTGCAGATATAAAAACACACTCCATTTTGTAAACTGAAATAACACTGTGATAAGCAGACTTTAGGAAATAATGTTGAGATTTGGCCAATCTATTGGTAAGGCTTCAACATTATTTCCTAATCTATTAGTAAGGCTTCTCAACATTATTTCATAATCTATTGGTAAGGCTTCTCAAGATCATTTAATAATCTATTAGTAATGCTTCTCAACATTATTTCCTAATCTATTAGTAATGCTTCTCAACATTATTTCCTAATCTATTAGTAAGGCATCTCAACATTATTTCCTAATCTATTGGTAAGGCTTCTCAACATTATTTCCTAATCTATTGGTAAGGCTTCAAGATCATTTAATAATCTATTGGTAAGGCTTCAACATTATTTCCTAATCTATTGGTAAGGGTTCTCAACATTATTTCCTAATCTATTGGTAAGGCTTCTCAACATTATTTCCTAATCTATTGGTAAGGCCTCTCAACATTATTTCCTAATCTATTTGTAAGGCTTCTCAACATTATTTCCTAATCTATTGGTAAGGCCTCTCACCGTCCTCGATGGCGTTCTTTACTGCCCTCAGGCCGTCCCGCACAGCGTCTTTGATCTGTGTGAGAGTGTGTTTGTTGGGCCCTTTCACCAGCAGAGTGACTGAGCGGGGATTCCCACACTTCTCGATGAAGGTGAACTTCTCCTCGCCCTGTGGAGCAGACAGTTTGTTCACAGCTTCTGTGCTGTTGTCCAATAGAAATCTAGATCTGTTCGATTTGTCTACGATCTTGTCGAGGGGAACACAGCTATGTAAATAGAACCCTCACCAGGGTGTGTTCGTAGACCAGTCCTGCCTTTCCCAAGCATTCTGGAGTGAGATCTTCTACAGAGTTCATGGCGATGCCTCCACAAGCAAGAGTCAATCTGGAGTGACACACACACACACACACACACACACACACACACACACACACACACACACACACACACACACACACACACACACACACACACACACACACACACACACACACACACACACACACACACACACACACACACACACACACACACACGTTAATTCATTAACTGCACCATGAATATTCTGTACATTATACTAAATATCTCAGAAGCTAGACACTGAATGAGACCAGTGAGGTCTACTGTACTCGGCCTCCATTGGACGCAGTGGGAGAGGAGGTCTTCCCACCGCTTAGAAAGCACAGAGAGAGTGTGTTGATGTAGCATGGTGTCTGGCTGTATTCACTACTGACAGAAGTAACACAGAATTTGGCCATGCTATTTAAGACATAAATGTATCTTATTATTGATGTTGGGATTGGCTGTATTTCTGCCATAGACATGTTTTGATTGACTGTATTTCTGCCATAGACATGTTTTGATTGGCTGCATTTCTGCCATAGACATGCTGTGATTGACAAAGCTTCTGGTATCGATATGTTGTCATTGTGTTTCAGTTACTGATGTGTTGTGATTGAGGCATTGCTATGTAGTGACTGTGATGAGTTTCTGGTATTGATACGTTTTA
>CM030172.1:540000-562500 GCA_017639675.1 Aplochiton taeniatus
ATAACTTTTATATTTTTCTAATTTACCAGCTTACCATTTCGTGCAGCAAGACATTGCCGTCTTTGGTCAGCTTGATGTCTCCCGCCCCAGACACGAGCCTAGCGTAAGGAAACAAGAGATGGGAGGTGTAAGCCTATGCATCTTTCATCGCTTCGGAAACAAACAAGGTTTCAGGCATCAGTCATAAAAACATGTAGAAGATCCGACTGAATATAACTGATAATACTGAATGATAACGTTGAGTTATCGCTGCATTTACTTGTCATACGCTAACTAGCCAGTTAGCTGGCTTGCTAGTTCTGTCAAAACGGATCAGACCATGACAACGCAGTCGAACCATGTGGGAGCCAGTGTGATCCAGCTAGCTAGTGTTTAGCCATTTTAGCTAGCAGGCCTCGGCAGTTCGAAATCACTTTGTATTCACTTATATTCTCATATTAGGGGAAAGTCCGTTCAATGTGCCTATCCCGTTGAATCTAATCAATAAAAACTATATATATATTTTTTTATAAAGCTCAAAACAACACAATGAGCTTGGTTCGTATGTTAGCCAACATTGGCTAAAGCGCTAGTTTAGCACGCGTGCTCAACAAAGGGATAAATGGTGCTGCGCGTGATGCCGGGGACTCACATTTTCATGGTTCCCTTTGGTCCCAGGTTACTTTTAAGAACATCCTGCAGTCCGCGGGCTGCGCTGATATTCACGGCAAGGGCGGCTTGAGCTCTGGCCACCTCCGCTTTTGGGTTCAAAGCTTTCACGGCACTCATCGTGTCGGAAAACGGACAGTAATTGCAAAAAATGCCGCTGTTTGGATATCTGGACAGCGGGCTAGAAAGCTTGCGGAAAGGGGAGTTGGCTTCTAGAAGTCTCGAGCATGTGTTCTTTGGAACATCCTACACGACGTGCTGATTGGACAGATCTTACAGAAAGTATAATTACTAGGGTGGATTTAAATGTCAGTCACACAGTCATATTCTTTTCATTATCAAGAAGACAAGTCTGCATCTAAAGTAAAGATAAATAGAAACATGCAATACCTGTAAAACTTATGAATTCTGCATGGATAAAAATTATGCAATTATGCAACTTATCTTTAAAAACATTACAGTAGGCTTATCTCTAATCCTGTTGCGTCCAAACATTGTAGTAGGCTATGAATTGATGTTTAGTGACCAACAACGTCGCCGCTCATGCCAGTAAATACTTATGGAATGTGTTCTTCTCAAACGACTACACTGCATTGTTTCAAAGTATTTCACAGATGGGTTCACATGATGTCAAGCCAAGATGAGGTGATCGGTGGGTGGGTGGGAGGGAGGGAGGGGGTCTATACAGTGGGCGGTCGGCCGTTATAGAAACTTAATCTATTGATGCTGATAGTTACGCAACGACACGAGTTCCGCTGCCCCTCAAAAAAAGTTTAGTCGGAGTTCGAGGATCTCTTCCAAGATTCGGCGTAGTCCTTCCCTTTTTAGAATTGAACAATTTATTTCAACCATGAACACACTAGCACTGACTAAAGAGATTTTTCGCAATGCTGATGCGGTCTGCTTTGACGTGGACAGCACAGTAATCAGAGAAGAGGGAATTGATGAGCTGGCACGGTTTTGTGGAGTTGGGGATGCCGTGGCAGAAATGTAAGTAATCTGAATGGAAATGGAAAAGAAGGCAACTGCATTATTTATCGTTTCATAATAAATAACTGAGATAGATTGATTTACACACAGTATATATCATGCAAAACCATTTACCTGTTTTAGTTGTATGCATTTTCTCCCTGAATAGTCTACTGTTGGGTAAAATAGTGAATATTCATCTCACAACTGTTATCTAATCTTACAGGAGACAACATGCTGTACATTTACAAATAGTGTTGGTGGAACTTTTTTTGCACAGAGATTTACTAGACACAGTTTTAGAAATACAACGTTTTATTTTAGAAATAAAGTTTAGGGGCCTCTAATGGCAAAACCCTTCGTTCCCCAACCTGTTCACATGTTGGCATCAGTTCAGCAATGTGTAAACGAGGGGCTAAACAGAAACACAAAACAAATGGGTTGTTTCAAAGAGTTAACTTAAGTCAGAGTGGCAACAGTTCTTTCTGTTTTTGTGTGCATGGGGAGGCCATTTGAGGAAAAGCAACGAAGTCAAAAACAAAATTAGCACAACAAAGACCCCAAAACAGCGGAGCATTCAGGTAGCCCACAGGCCCCTGCATAACCTGTACAGTTCCCCGCCACTGAATAACTTCATAACAATGGTCTTTATCCACACGTAAAACTGTAGCACTGTAAGCCTTACCTTACTAAACTATAAATCTCATTCTGTTCCAATGGACTAGAATGGCAACATCTTCCTCCCTCAGTTCTACATTTTGGAACTCTCAGTTCAGCCTTCTGATTCTGAATTCCACCTTGATCGCTAAAACATCATAATAATGATATTCATTGAACCAGCTATGTCAACTGAGAAGGAGTTCTCTTATGCAGTAACAACCTGGCCAAGTGGCAGACAGCATGACAAACAACACAAACCTAATTAAAAGTACAGACATTTAGCAAAGACAACATCAATTCTTAAAAGCAAGTACAAGAGTCAATCAAAAATGAATCAAGATGACCATTAAAACTCTATGAGTAAGAACATTAGATCACTTCAGCTCATGTTGCAAATTGTTCCAGTTGCCAGCTGCTGCAAAGTGAAAGGACTTACACCGGCCACGGTAGACACTCTTGGAGCAGCTAGACCGAATGTGATCTAAAAGCATAATAACATGCTGCTCTGCTCAACAGGTACTGCAGATAGAGAAGGAGTTGTTCCAATTATAGTCTTCTAAATGAATCTAGAACCCTGTGCCAAGCGTCTAGTGCTCAAGGATGGCCAGCGTGTAAAGTGGACAAAGAGGAGAATGACACCCGTGACAAATAGTCATTACAGAGTGGGACAAAGCATCTCATTTTTGTGAGAGATTATTTAGAAACAGATTTATAAAGAGCATTAGCATAAAACGGAAACTAATGAGTTTTGAACTTGAGTGCTTAACTGCTGAGCAAGAAAAACAACACTTTCTACGATAAAGAAACCCAAGTCTTGATTGAACTTTACCCTGGAGTTTATCGAGATGATTTTTTTATATATAATATATATACAATATTTATTCATATTTTAATCCATGATCTGATTGCAAGGACGCGGCGAGCTATGGGAGGTTCCATGTCATTTAAGACGGCCTTGTCTGAGCGGCTGTCAATCATACGGTGTTCCAGGGAGCAGGTTAACAAGCTTCTGACGGACCACCCACCTAACCTCACCCAGGGGATCAAGTGAGTCTATCTTCTCCTACATTTCCTTAGACTTTTTATTTATTAGGAATAATTCAAACTATGATAGCATGCAGTAATTGGAATTCCAAGAAATACTTCTCTTGTAACTTTTTCCCAACATGCCCAGCATCTTAATGTGTAAACAAAGGAAAAGAAAAGCCCATAGATAGAATGTGATTGTTCCAGCTGATTCTGATGATAAACTAAACTAACTAAACCGCATAGCCTTCAATTGGAAAAGAAAAGTCCCCCAAACTATGTTTTACCTCACTTTGTTTGTTTTGGTAAACATGAGACGAGATGGCATGTGTAATAGTCTGACGGAATGGTTTGACTCAGCCCCTCACCCTCTTCTCCTAGGGAGCTGGTGTCTCGGCTGCACCAGAGAGGGGTGAAGGTGTTCCTGGTCTCTGGGGGGTTTGGCTGCATCGTAGAGCATGTAGCCAACCAGCTCCACATCCCGGCCCAGCACGTCTACGCCAACCGCATCAAATTCTACTTCAACGGTCAGTGTGTGTGTGTGTGCATGTGTTTAGTCAGCATAGACAACACATACCCATAACGGTGGTCTTCAAAGCGATAATAGTCTGTAATTTAAATATCTATGTTCACCACTGTAGGACAAAAAAAAAAGATTTCGCTTATTCGGCTGCTTCACAAAATCACATCTAAGGTGTTTCTGCTTTGGAACAAACCAGAGATAAATTAGGCCCATGTTTATACATTCTGTGTTGCAATTGGCATTTGGTACCTAAGAGCCATGCTCCTAACACACCGACTGTGTCCTCTTCCGTCCGTCCAGGGGAGTATGCAGGCTTCGATGAGTCCCAGCCAACAGCAGAGTCCGGGGGCAAAGGTCGAGTGGTGGCCCAGCTAAAGAAGACCTACGGTCTGGAGAGAGTTGTCATGGTCGGGGATGGAGCCACGGATATGGAGGCCTGCCCCCCTGCTGTGAGTGGACACACACACACACACACACACACACACACAATAACGAATGAAACACACACACCCACCCACATACAATAAGAGATGAAACACACACACAATAATGAATGAAACACACACACACACCCACATACAATAAGAAATGAAACACACACACACACAATAACAAATGAAACACACACCAACACCCACATACAATAATAAATGAAATACACACACACACACACATAAAATAACGAATGGAACACACACAAACCCACACCCACAACCACACACATACAATAACTATGATGATCATGCTAGATGAAACACACACATATACAATAACTATGATGATCATGCTAGATGAAACACACACATATACAATAACGTGTGTTACTGTATGAGCTGTTTCACAGACGAGGTAACAGCAGTTTGTGAGGATAACATCTCTGCTAACAGACTTATTTAGCTCTGTTCCTTTCTAGGAAGCTTTCATAGGTTTTGGGGGCAACGTAGTCAGACAGCAAGTTAAGGAGCAGTGTTCCTGGTACGTCAGGAGCTTCTCTGAGCTGATGAAAGAGCTGGAGAAGATATGAGACAACAACAAGGACAAACCGTAGCAGAAGAAAAAAGACAACATTTGAAATATCTTCAAGATGTTGTGTCTACTCTGTTCAACGGTCACCAAGGGCAGTTTGTAGAGCAGTTTGAGTCTGTCAAACCAAGGGTACAGTAACAGTAATTAATGGTATTTAATTGTGTTGTTTTTCACTGATTCCGATGTTTTAGACCGATACGTTCCCATTGTGTGGCAAACACTGATGTGCTACCACGATGTTTAAGAACATTTACTCTAGCACACAAATGCTGCTCTGTAAGACAGTTTTTTATTCAATGAATCCATGTTTGTTTACTGAATATTGTTATAATATAGTGTTGTTATTTATTAATTGTATACATATTAACAGTGTTGCCTTTTATTTAATGGCAACTAGAAAATCAAGCGTGTTCTTTCTAATATAGTCAGTACATTGTTCTTATGTGTTTACAAATATATTTACAAGGCATTTAGGACTCAAACAAAACTGCCAACCAATGTTTATTTATTTTTTTATCAGAATTTTAATTCAGTATGTACAACTAACCTTAATAAAGCACTGCAATTCACGTTTCTTTAATCACATTTGGAAACCATTTCTATCTCCTGTCACTCAATAACAGTTGAAAATGACCAAAAACCCTGACTAATTCTCACTTACAAGTCATGCTGCCAGGCGGTCCTTCTCAGTGACATCCTCTATATCTACAATCATCCTCTGGAAACATTCGTCTGTGTTGCGTTAGAAATTCCCTGATTGGCTGATGTGCTGGCTGGCATAGACCTGATTGGCTGACATTATAGGGATGACACCTTTTTTAGTTTAGTTTTTTCATAGTTAAGGCCAAAACAATCGATAATAAGCATTGTATGGATTAGCTTTGCCACCAAAAAAAAAAAAAAAAACGTTTTTGAAAATTCTCCTGCACACCTTTCTACTGTACCGAATCGATGTCCATCATTCTACATCGAAGTCAGTCTGAAAGATAGAAAAAGAACCAGAGCAAAGAGCATGGTCTTTATGGAATTCCAAAAGTGTATTATGCCTGTTATTCTTCCTCTATAACACTTGGAACCAATTATGTTCTTCTCAGACTACTTTTCCCAGCATGCTCGGGTCGAGTTCATTAAAATAGTGGTTTCTTTCACTGTGCCTTGTACAAGTCTGACCAGACTTACAAAGACTGTATTGCTCAAAGCAAAGTAGTTAACTCAAACCAATATAATAGCACATTTGTTAAATAAAGACTAGAAACGTAAAACCTGTGACAACAGTTTTAACAGACTGGGTGGGAATTATTGTCGGACATAAATTGCTCAAACACTTTCTTATCTCCTGTGCATACAACTAGTGACTCTCTCCTTCAAACTGCCCAGCTGCTTGAGTGACACCAAACTGTGAGACAGAATATCTTATCACAAAAACCTGTGGAGTGGTAGAAGGCTAAGTAACAGATCATTTTCAGTAACACATTCAACCAGCTTTTGACCGAATAACATCCGCCAACAGAAAGGTAAATCAGAAAAAAATATAGCAAACAAGAATAAAGAAGCTAAGGAGTAAAGCGTGTTGACGTTGCGTTGGGACTCCCTGGTAGTGCCGGTCAGTTGGTTGTTAGGCTCTCAGAAACAGTAACCGTGGTGTCGGCCATAGGTGTCTTCTGGGGCCTTCAGCAGGGGCTACTTTAGAGGAGAGCTCTTCATTGGAATCATTATTCTGGACTCAATGTGCTGAATGAGAGGAACTGGTGGAAAATAGAATAAAAAAAAATCTTATGATGACAGCTAATAGAGTTCTTAGCTAAAACAAAATAAATGGGTAATTTATCATAAATCTCAAAATAAATGCGAGGAGTTATCACTTGCCACATATTGAAATCTTTTTTTGAAACCAGATAAACCAGAAGAAGCGAATGAGCAGTCTAAGACCCTCACCAGTGTAATGAGCGTGAACATACATACAGTGTAAGACCCTCACCAGTGTAATGAGTGTGAACATACATGTAGTGTAAGACCCTCACCAGTGTAATGAGTGTGAACACACATGTAGTGTAAGACCCTCACCAGTGTAATGAGTGTGAACATACATACAGTCTAAGACCCTCACCAGTGTAATGAGTGTGAACATACATGCAGTGTAAGACCCTCACCAGTGTAATGAGTGTGAACATACATGCAGTGTAAGACCCTCACCAGTGTAATAGACCACCTCGTCCCAGCCTTCACGCTGCCATGCAGCGTTCCTAGTCTCCTCTCTGGACTGCAGGTCTTTGTATGCTGAAACATTGAAACCAAACCTTCCTCTTATAAACATTAGATAGTTATTTGTCTTACTCCTCAAAAGTAACTGGAAATGAGACAGTGAAAGGAAAGTAAATAATTGGTGGGCTATCATAGTAATTGTAAATAGCTTTTAGGTGGGCTGTTATAGTGCTTAAGGGTTATAGTAATTGTAAATAGCTTTTAGGTGGGCTGTTATAGTGCTTAAGGGTTATAGTAATTGTAAATAGCTTTTAGGTGGGCTGTTATAGTGCTTAAGGGTTATAGTAATTGTAAATAGCTTTTAGGTGGGCTGTTATAGTGCTTAAGGGTTATAGTAATTGTAAATAGCTTTTAGGTGGGCTGTTATAGTGCTTAAGGGTTATAGTAATTGTAAATAGCTTTTAGGTGGGCTGTTATAGTGCTTAAGGGTTATAGTGATTGTAAATAGCTTTTAGGTGGGCTGTTATAGTGCTTAAGGGTTATAGTGATTGTACATGGCTTATTGGTGGGTTACTAATTGTAATGTTTCAAAGTGATAGTAATTGTAGAGAGCCTGTATGGGTGATATTATAAAGCTGACAGTGATTCTAAATAGCTACAAGGTGTGATGTCATAAAGCTGACAGTGATTCTAAATAGCTACAAGGTGTGATGTCATAAAACTGACAGTGATTCTAAATGGTCATTAGGTGTGATGTCATAAAGCTGACAGTGATTCTAAATAGCTACAAGGTGTGATGTCATAAAACTGACAGTGAATCTAAATACCTATACGGTGTGATGTCATAAAACTGACAGTGATTCTAAATTGCTATTAGGTGTGATGTCACAAAGCAGACTGTGATTCTAAATAGCTACACGGTGTGATGTCATAAAGTGGACAGTGATTCTAAATTGCTATGAGGTGTGATGTCATAAAGCAGACAGTGATTCTAAATTGCTATCAGGTGTGATGTCACAAAGCAGACAGTGATTCTAAATTGCTATTAGGTGAGATGTCACAAAGCAGACAGTGATTCTAAATTGCTATTAGGTGTGATGTCACAAAGCAGACAGTGATAAATTGCTATTAGGTGTGATGTCACAAAGCAGACAGTGATTCTAAATTGCTATTAGGTGTGATGTCACAAAGCAGACAGTGATTCTAAATTGCTATTAGGTGTGATGTCATAAAGCAGACTGTGATTCTAAATTGATATTAGGTGAGATGTCACAAAGCAGACAGTGATTCTAAATTGCTATTAGGTGTGATGTCACAAAGCAGACAGTGATTCTAAATTGCTTTTAGGTGAGATGTCACAAAGCAGACAGTGATTCTAAATTGCTATTAGGTGTGATGTCACAAAGCAGACAGTGATTCTAAATTGCTATTAGGTGAGATGTCACAAAGCAGACAGTGATTCTAAATTTCTATTAGGTGTGATGTCACAAAGCAGACAGTGATTCTAAATTGCTATTAGGTGTGATGTCACAAAGCAGACAGTGATTCTAAATTGCTATTAGGTGTGATGTCACAAAGCAGACAGTGATTCTAAATTGCTATTAGGTGTGATGTCACAAAGCAGACAGTGATCCTAAATTGCTATTAGGTGTGATGTAGTCTCGCGGAGATCTCCGCCTACCGAGAAGGTCTGGGGACTTCTAAATGCAAAAGTGACATTTGAAGACTGATACTGAGTCTAGGTGTGAATTCATAAAACTGACTGATTGTAAATAGTTTGCTGGTGAGGTTACAAGCTAGGTATCACAGTGGCTAAAAGAAACCGTGATTCTAAGTAGGTTATAGGTTAGCGAGAGCCGCTACAGGTGATGGTAGTGCCAGGTGAGGGGATGGTGTGGGCATGTACTCACCCCACAGATGGTGCACCATGTACAGGCTTCCTATCTGAGAAAAGAACCCTCCGACCGCCTCAGAGTTATGCTGCCGGAACTTAATGGCCCGAGCCCTGCAGGACAGACACCATGCAAATCACATGACCACAAGCACAACTTGGAAGTGTAGTCACATGACCCAAGGGGGAATTAGAACACCAACGACAAGGGCACGTGACACACAACTGCCAATTCGAGCGTCCGATATGGAAGTGTGAAAAGTGGAAGTAGTGACACTGTTTAGGAACATGGTGAGATGCGAATTATTTGAAAACCCAATTTGACCTTCATGCCCCCTTTCACTTGAGCAATGCCAAATTATTTATAGAAATAATCATTAATATGGATTTCAAAAGAAATGTTCCCACAGCAATTGATATCATAAACTCAAAATCAATGTAAACTATTCCAATGTCACCATCAAAATGGATGAATTGAATGAGCGTCTGTTTCTGGTTCCTTTATATTTGAGTTAACACACAGAACTGTCTGGGATCTACACTGGTTTCTGGGAATAGATAAAGAATTGCAAAATGTTCACATTAGGCAGTATATTGAATACAGGTCATTTGTCTATAAATGTAATGCAGGCCAGTTGTATTTCAACCCTTGAATTGTCTGTTTTGACCCATGCAAACATCACTCATGCATGGACAGGGCGAGCAGTATCTACCGTTCAATCTCACTTTCAGAATCAAACATCTGTAGAAGCAATAACATTTTAGTTGGAAAAGGTTTTTAAAAGCCATGGGAAAACACATCATGAGTCACAGAATCACAGCTATACACAACAGGACAGGAAATGCGCACAATACCACAAAACTAAATGAAGAGCCAACAAGTGAGCAGCATAAAGAGTGATACACAAAGAAACAGAACCTACCAGTAGTTTCCCCATTCGATCATCGTGCCAGGCTGAGGGGGGGAGTTAGAAAAATAAGATTAATTTGACGTTATAAATGATATAAAATTAATATTACACGAGAGATTTGGAAGAGACTAGAAAAGCTTGAAGGACAGACCAAAGATAACCAGAAATATATTGTATTTTTACAGTACAGAACTGAACTTAACTGATCTGGCCTAGCTATTCCTTCACAATAGTGGAACCTGAACTGAGCTAATATGGGCCAGCTCAGTACGGCCCTGCGAACAAGCCAGTTCAGGTTCCAGATGGACATTATTGGTTAGTGTGAACAGGAATAATCAGGCCAGCATGTTACCTGTATAGGTCGGTACAGCAATGCCAAGATGAGGGTATAGGTGTCACCCTTAGTTGGTGTGTATAAGTATCACCCTTAGTTGGTGTGTATAAGTATCACCCTTAGTTGGTGTGTATAAGTATCACCCTTAGTTGGTCTGTATAGGTGTATAAGTGTCACCCTTAGTGTGTGTGTGTGTGTGTGTATAAGTGTCACCCTTAGTTGGTGTGTATAGGTGTATAAGTGTCACCCTTAGTGTGTGTGTGTGTGTGTGTGTGTTCAAGTGTCACCCTTAGTTGGTGTGTATAGGTGTATAAGTGTCACCCATAGTTGATGTGTGTGTGTGAGTGTGTGTGTGTGTATAAGTGTCACCCTTAGTTGGTATGTGTGTGTGTGTATGTATATATAAGTGTCACCCTTAGTTGGTATGTGTGTGTGTGTGTGTGTGTGTGTATGTGGTTGTATATATGTGTGTGTGTGTGTGTATAAGTCTCACCCTTAGTTGGTGTGTGTGCGTGTGTGTGTGCGTGTGCGTGTGCGTGTGTGTATATAAGTGTCACCCTTAGTTGGTATGTATGTGTGTGTGTGTGTGTGCGTGTGTGTGTGTGTGTGTGTGTGTGTGTATATAAGTGTCACCCTTAGTTGGTATGTATGTATGTGTGTGTGTGTGTGTGTGTGTGTGTGTGCGTATATAAGTGTCACCCTTAGTTGGTATGTATGTGTGTGTGTGTGTGTGTGTGTGCGTGTGTGTGTGTATATAAGTGTCACCCTTAGTTGGTATGTATGTATGTGTGTGTGTGTGTGTGTGTGTGTGTGTGTGTGTGTGTGTGTGTGTGTGTGTGTGTGCGTGTGTATATAAGTGTCACCCTTAGTTGGTATGTATGTATGTGTGTGTGTGTGTGTGTGTGTGTGTGTGTGTGTGTGTGTGTGTGTGTGTGTGCGTGTGTGTGTGTGTGTGTATATAAGTGTCACCCTTAGTTGGTATGTATGTATGTATGTGTGTGTGTGTGTGTGTGTGTGTGTGTGTGTGCGTGTGCGTATATAAGTGTCACCCTTAGTTGGTATGTATATGTGTGTGTGTGTGTGTGTGTGTGTGTGCGTGTGTATATAAGTGTCACCCTTAGTTGGTATGTGCGGAGCTCATAGATGTTTGGCCCGGGGCGGGGAACAGGTTCGTTCCAGAAGCTGAACTCCAGCAGGAGCTGGTTTCGACGGGACAGCAGCATCTTCATCCTCTCTTGTCTATAGTTCATAAAGTCCTGCCGTGTGACATAGAAGAAGAAACATTAGAGCAAACCAACGCCCCAGGGACTACAAAAGAAGAAGAAGAAACATTAGAACAAACCAACGCCCCAGGGACTACAAAAGAAGAAGAAGAAGCATTAGGACAAACCAACGCCCCAGGGACTACAAAAGTCCATCACTTCTACTTATTAGATTGATGTTGTAACCATATGAATAAACACAAAATAATGAAACGTTTTAGAAACAAAAGGTAGCACATCCACAGAAATATTCGAAAGAAACTGAGGGATGATGAAACACTTAAATGACACATAAAAATGTTTATTGGACGCAGACATTCAAATAAAAGGCTTAGGCGTTTCTGCATTACTACCTTCCTCTGAGCGTTTGACGCTTCAGTGCTTCTATGTACTACAGCACTCCTGATAAGAATTCCTGTTGAAGCACGACCCTTTTCTTTTCCCCACCCAATGAAAGGTCCTGAGACCTGATGGGTGTTCTCTGGAGTGTAGGTGTTGGGGACCAGACCACTGTATTACCTTATTCTTCCTGAGTTTGTTCATGACCTCGTTAAGCACGGGGTACCCTCCTCGATATCTCCACAGGTGAACTACAAGGAGGAAGGAAAGAGAGACACACACAGAGAATGAGGAAGATTGAAACATTTAAGAACACTTTCAGGAATCATTTGTTAGACTTAGGAAGAATAACGTTCATAATCATAATTATATTATTCATTATTCATATTCATTTGTATAGCCCTTTTCCAAACAATGTTACAAAGTGCTTTAACAACAATGAGACAACATTGAAACACCTACTCTGTTTATGTGTGTGTGTGTGTGTTTCTGTGCATGTACGTGTGTATATGTGTACGTGCGTCCGTCCATGTGTATATCGGTGTGTGTGTGTGTGTGTGTACGAGTGTGTACACATGTATATTTGTGTGTCTGTGCGCGCATGAATGTTTATACAAGTGTGTACACATGTTTGTGTGTGTGTGTGTGTGTGAGTGTGTGCGCATGAATGTTTATACAAGTGTGTACACATGTTTGTGTGTGTGTGTGTGCGTATGAATGTTTATACAAGCGTGTACACATATATCTTTGTGTGTGTGTGTGTGTGTGCGTGCGTATGAATGTTTATACAAGTGTGTACACATATGTTCGTGTGTGTGTGTGTGCGTATGAATGTTTATACAAGCGTGTACACATATATCTTTGTGTGTGTGTGTGCGTGCGTATGAATGTTTATACAAGTGTGTGCACATATGTTTGTGTGTTTGTGCGCATGAATGTTTATACAAGTGTGTACACATATATGTGTGTGTGTGTGTGTGTGTGCATAAATGTTTATACAAGTGTGTACACATATATGTTTGTGTGTGTATGTGAGCGCATGAATGTTTGAACGAGTGTGTACACGTGTGAGCGTGTGCGTGCATGCGTGCGTCTGTGTGCAAGACAGAGCCCCCTCTCACCCGCCTGGTCCTGCTCTCCATACCAGGTGTTCCAGGTCCCCACCAGCTCACAGGGGTAGTGAGGGTCCTCATGGATGGATGGCAACACGTCTTCACTGAGACAACAAACAAACCACATGACAACAAGAACACAGACACATCTAAATAAACAACATCGTTGCTATGTGATGGCAGCACCTCATCAACGAGTCGGTTAACAAACAAACAAACAAACAACAATAAGAAAAATCCTCCAATCTATCACAACATAAGTAACTATGGGGCTATTTTGATCTCATGCACTTAAGATAATCCTGACCTCTTTTGTTTGAATGTTGTTGTAATATTAAATATCTATGCGTTATTAACTACTTTTATTTTAAAAGGGAGCATCTTACCAAAGCTTGTTGTAAGCATCAAGACAGTCTGGCTTGACATTGTGAACTGCAAATGAAAAAAGGGAGTTCATGAGGAGGAAGATAGTAAACATGCACGCATAGCACACAATCATGATGTAGCCGTGCTGTATGCAGCCTTAGTATGACGCAATGCCATTATCAACCCAACCTATACAAACACACAACTCAAAAAGAACATGTAGGAATGCGTATACTGTATCTTATAGAGGTTATCAGTACCACCTAACATAAAGAACATGTAGGAATGCGTACACTGTATCTTATAGAGGTTATCAGTACCACCTAACATAAAGAACATGTAGGAATGCGTACACTATCTTATAGAGGTTATCAGTACCACCTAACATAAAGAATATATAGGAATGCGTACACTGTATCTTATAGAGTTTATCAGTACCACCTAACATAAAGAATATATAGGAATGCGTATACTGTATCTTATAGAGGTTATCAGTACCACCTAACATAAAGAACATGTAGGAATGTGTACTGTATCTTATAGAGGTTATCAGTACCACCTAAAATAAAGAACATGTAGGAATGTGTACACTGTATCTTATAGAGGTTATCAGTACCACCTAACATAAAGAACATGTAGGAATGCGTATACTGTATCTTATAGAGGTTATCAGTACCACCTAACATAAAGAATATGTAGGAATGCGTACACTGTATCTTATAGAGGTTATCAGTACCACCTAACATAAAGAATATGTAGGAATGCGTACACTGTATCTTATAGAGGTTATCAGTACCACCTAACATAAAGAATATGTAGGAATGCGTACACTGTATCTTATAGAGGTTATCAGTACCACCTAACATAAAGAACATGTAGGAATGCGTATACTGTATCTTATAGAGGTTATCAGTACCACCAAACATAAAGAACATGTAGGAATGCGTACACTGTATCTTATAGTGGTTATCAGTACCACCTAACATAAAGAATATCTAGGAATGCGTACACTGTATCTTGTAGAGGTTGCTTTCTTCTTTCTTTGCCAGCAGATGAGAGTGGGCGTCCTTCCTGGGGTCCACCTTCCTGACAAACAGGGACTTGAACCAGCTGTCCTCTCTGCTTCTGTTGTTAGATGCTGACAGATTTCTGCACTCAAACAACAAACAGAAAAAGCAAGAGTTCGAAGGTCAACAATCTCCCTGTGTGTCATTATCCCTGATTGAAAACTTCAGATGAGAGGGGCAGGCATTTCCTCACCAGAACATATAGGATGGAAGCTGGTGCCACGGCAACGAGATAATGATCAAACACATACTGGTGATTGGTGAATGGTGAATTTTACTAGATAGTTTACAGTAGCCACACAGTAGTTACAGGAGACTTCAAACCCCATCTATCACCTTTCTGTATACTCCATGGCAACAACAGGTATGATAGAAGAAGATGCTAAAAGGCAGAGTCTCCAAGGTTACATCCCAAGTCCCACTTTTTCACCAACGTCGCATGGTGAAAGGATCTAGCCTATCCTTTAGCTGAGCCAGATATTAGGCTGTAAGTAGCAAAGGATTACCTACATCGACTCTGACGTTGGTCTACTTCCATTTTAGTTGCTAGGACTGCATATTATGGGGTGTAAAGTGGCACATGCCATAAATAACTACAGAAGCCAAGCACTGAATGTGCTGTGATTGTAAATAAAATGTAGACGGCCGCTATGAAGAAGAGACGGGCTTCTGACAGCTTGCCAAAAAGCGCATGCACGATTTCCTACACGCGCATACAAAAAGTGGAATGAAAAATTCTGTCGAGAAAAGTTTAAGCGACCACATTGCAACAGAGGGTGTAGGCTTGACTGATTGATAAACTGTTTAAAATTATTAGAATTCACCACATCTCACAAATATAATCGAAACAAACATTATTTACATTGATTATGACCTTGAACGTCGTTTTAATTTGATACCCTCGCCTGAAACTCCCCCCTGGGAATTTTGCACCTCAAAAGTTTCTAACCCTTAAAACAGCAGGTGTAAGTATGTTGCACGCAAATATTTTCATAGGAGTTTGCAACTTGCTTTGCTCAGCACTTAAAAGCTCGGTAGTTAGCAACTTCACACAAAGAAGTTTGCGAGTAGCTAGCAACTTAGCCAGATTGCAGCAGGTATTGCAGCTAATATTAGCAAGCTCGTTAGCTAGCATTCTAGTGCAACACGTCACTCCTCCCAAGATTGTTAGCTACAAAGCTTAGCTATAAATAATCTTTTTTACATTTGCTTTCACAGAATAAATGCAAACTGTAAGAACAATCTAACCTGGTGATTACAAAGACTTGTCCATTCGACCAGATCCTATTTCTGGACTGTTTCAGGCCGGTGCCCATACTTTGCACGATCCGGTTCGCCATCTTTCCCTGAATACGGGCAAGCTCGCTCAGGCTCAGCCTAGCTGTAAGTGAGTGTTGTTGTTGCTGGACCGTCCGGAACTCGTATCAAACATTCCACTGTCCCCACAAGGTGGCAGTATAAATGTATTTTTCAAGAAGGCTGCTCTTACAAACATCTTACAAAAAGTAGGACTTTCTACTGTCTTGTACTAACTAGTCTAACCTTCTAATTGAACAAAACTCTATCATAATTCGAATATTAGTTAGCCGAATATGCACTTGGAGAATGTGGGATTTGATTGGTTTTGTGTTAGTATAGTTAGTATAGTATAGCTACAACATACAATACAGTTCATTCAATGTTTCGAATAAAAAACAATTTCACCTCTAAGAATTTTTTTTTTAATTACAGAGAAACATGATATAAACAAAAACATGTATTAATTAAATAGCAACAAAAACTCTAAACATCACGGTTAGAGTTCTGGGATTGAATCTGTGGTTGAGGAACGGAGACACCTGACGCAGAGGCGGCATTAATGTTCAGTTCTATCAGCTTTTCTGTTAGAGATGCTGCCGTAGTCTCTTTCTCCTCCTCTCGAGCACCGAGGTCTGTCAGGGGTTCTAAAAAGACTTTTCCTGCCACCCTCTTCCCTGTCAACGGGTCCACCACCTGTCCCACTTTGTGAACAATCTCTGCCAGTTCATGCTTGACATGCTTGGACCTGGGCTCAGGCAGCGCCTTTATTAGGACTATGTCTCCCATGGTGCACTGCTGCAAAGCGTCATGGGCGAAGTACGTCTTCCTCTTGTTGTAGTACTATGAGAAGATAGGAGAAAACGAAAAATGGGGTAAATAATGTATTGCCGTAAGAAACCCATGTGGCTATTTTATCATGTTTATACAACTATTATTATTATTATTATTATCGCGCACTGATACCGGTATATATAATCCAGCTATAATGACTAGATAACTGTATGTTTACCTTGAGCAGATAAGGGTCCAACACCAGCCGTGTGACTCGCACTTTTGCAGTCTTGTGCATCTTGTTCCCTATCACTTTGCCGATGACCCATTTGGCATGGACTGACGCCTGCTTCACCGACATTTTGCAAGGGGCTGGCCTATAAAACTCCTGGAAACACTAATATATAAATAATATTAATTGATTAAAACGTTTCTACATTTATTTAGCTGTAACGTAGGCGGAACATCACCCATGATTTGAAAAATAATTGTACCGACAATCGTGGCTGTCAAGAAGGCGATATACACTTGGAGATGTGTTATTCACAGACCATGTAAACTGACGCTTTAAAGTTTATGAATGCACAAAAAAATACAACAATCATAATACTGAATATCTATTTAGATTGCTAACATTGAAGACACATTACGTTACGTACTTAGCAACCTTGCTAACCTTAGCCAAAGATAATTTTCTGTGTGACAACGGAAATGAGCAAAAAATATATTACTTTTATCTCTAAGATTACAACCTACCACGGTGACACATTTTTTATGATTTAAGTGTCAATGTTACCTTTTTAAATACTATAACTGATCACTCGAAGGTCAGAAATTGTTCAACGTGAAATCAACCCCCATGTTAGGCTAGTTTGGCATGTTTTGATGACGTAATCTACGGAAAGTAAATTGGGACCAGATTAAAAGTAAATTTGGTGGCGGAAAAAATATAAACTCGACGCGGTGGATTTCAAAATATATATCTAATTAGAAAACCACCTACCTTGCCAGTCGTTAAGTTTTAATGTAGAATATACGGTTTTAAAAGTATTTTACGGGTCCAAACGTTTTAATTCGGCACGAAGGAGCTTCGTGGACTGTTTTGTTTAATTAAAATAGCATAGGTGGTTGTAGTGGAGCGCTTGTTTCACTAGAGGGCCACGTTTGATTATTCTGATGGGACTTGTGTAGGGTCTATTGCTCTGCCTGTGGTGAAACATGTACCTCACTCTGTATGTAGATTGCTTGAAATAAGATAGCTTATATGATCATGCTTTTGATCAATTCATTTATATATTTTCAAATTGTATCAATAGTTTTAGTACTTCAAACATCCCGTTAGTAGTCCAACTAACGGGGTGGACCAGAGGACCAGAGGACCAGAGGACCACAGGACCAGAGGACCAGAGGACCAGAGGGTGGACCAGAGGGTGGACCGGGGGACCAGAGGACCAGAGGACCAGAGGGCCACAGGACCAGAGGGTGGACCGGGGGACCAGAGGACCAGAGGACCAGAGGGTGGTCCAGAGGACCAGAGGACCAGAGGGCCACAGGACCAGAGGACCAGAGGGTGGACCAGAGGGCCACAGGACCAGAGGGTGGACCGGGGGACCAGAGGACCAGAGGACCAGAGGGCCACAGGACCAGAGGGTGGACCGGGGGACCAGAGGACCGGAGGACCGGAGGACCGGAGGACCAGAGGACCACAGGACCAGAAAGTGGACCAGGGGGGACCAGCTTGATTCTTCCCAGTCAAAACCACCAACACCCTCTGAATGGACACTGAACACATGGACTAGCTCAATCCAGCTCAGTTTAAACAGCAGCACTGGTAGTTCTGCACTACCACAACCATAACTTATACATCAACTTATGCTGCTAAACCTAACTTATACATACTACAAACAAACTTACAGTAACATATGCTGCTACCCCTAGCAATACATTGTAGACTATACATTTCTGCATATATATATGCATATATATAATTTTATTGGCCATCTTTTAGCTTTAGTATATATGTCTTATCTGTGTTTTGAATGTCCAGATCAAGGGGCAGCATGCATTGATATGTATGTGGGTTCATTTCAATATCCTGCCAATTAGCTTGAATACTACTAATCATCATTTCTTTTTTTGTGTAACAGTAGGAACTAACATAGGATTTTGTTTCAGAATTGTGTGATTGTGAGAGAGAGAGACATCAAGTGGTGGCCGGATTGAAACCTCCCCGTGAAGATGAGGTCGTTTGTCTGGCATGCAAGTGAGCACGACCACCACATCACAATCTCTTACTTCACTGCTTTTTTAATCTTAACGCCAAATGTATGTCTCTATAATAACAGATCTGGACCAAGGGCTAGTAATCAAGCCGGGCATGTAGTGTGTGTGTGTGTGTGTGTGTGTGTGTGTGTGTGTGTGTCTGTCTGTAGTGTGTGGCATGTATTTGTCTGTATGTGTGTGTGTGTATGTGTGCAGTGTGTGGCATGTATTTGTGTGTGTGTGTGTCATGTATCTGTGTGTGTGTGTGTGTGTGTGTGTGTGTGTGTGTGTGTGTGTGTATGTGTGGGTGTGTGGCATGTATTTCTGTGTATGTGTGTGTGTGTGTGACATGTATTTCTGTGTGTGTGTGTGTGTGTGTGTGTATGTCTGTAGTGTGTGGCATGTATTTGTGTGTATGTGTGTGTATGTATGTGTGTAGTGTGTGGCATGTATTTGTCTGTATGTGTGTAGTGTGTGGCATGTATTTGTGTGTGTGTGTGTGTCATGTATCTGTGTGTGTGTGTGTGTGTGTGTATGCCTGTAGTGTGTGGCATGTATTTGTGTGTATGTGTGTGTATGTATGTGTGTAGTGTGTGGCATGTATTTGTCTGTATGTGTGTGTGTGTATGTGTGTAGTGTGTGGCATGTATTTGTGTGTGTCATGTATCTCTGTGTGTGTGTGTGTGTGTGTGTGGGGCATGTATTTCTGTGTGTGTGTGTGTGTGTGTGTGTGTGCAGCACAGAGTAAACAGATTGATCCCTTAGTGGGAATTGGCAGCGGGTCAGAATCAATCTTCTCCTAATCAGAACCAGGTTCTGGAACAGCGGGGGTCTGCTTCTCAGTGTTTGCCATTTAAGGGCAGCATTGTACCCTTGGCCGAGATTTCCCCAACAGACAGTGCCCCCCCCCCCGCCAAAACATACACACACACACACACACACACACACACACACACACACACACACACACAGACACACACACTACAAGAAAACCCGTACTATTGTAACAAGAAAGAAAATGACTTCCATGTACAGCAGTTTACCAAATACCAAAAGAGTTACAGCATAATGGCTGTGAGCCATTTTGTATTTGTCTAGAGATTGGTTCACCCATTGTAATATGCATGTTTTAGTGTATGAAAAACCGGAGGTGGTTGACTATCAGTAAAAAGCAGTAAGCCTGTAACGTAAAGCAGAGTTACTGCTGTGTTAATCCAGACATATTTCTGCTTTGAGGCTGTTAGTATGTGGGCTGGCTATACCACAGGCTTCTTTTTCCATCTGATATCAGTTCTCAGATTAAAAAATGACATATTTCTGTGTTATGGTTGTGGCTTGTAGGCTATGAGTGATTTGATTGCTGTCCGCAGTGTTATCGCTGCAATAGTTTACACCCCCAGAGGTGTTCTCGAGGACATTTCTTTGTGTTTGTAGATAATCTCATAGGAGTTTTCCCCTGTAATTAGAAACACAACTATTACTGAGAAGAAACGATTATTGAAAGTACAGGTTAAGGTAAAGTACAGTAAAGTACAGTAAAGTACAGTACAGTAAAGTACAGTAAAGGTAAAGTACAGTAAAGTAAAGTAAAGTACAGTAAAGTATAGTACAGTAAAGTACAGTAAAGGTAAAGTACAGTAAAGTACAGTAAAGTAAAGTGAAGTACAGTAAAGTACAGTAAAGTAAACTACAGTACAGTAAAGTACAGCAAAGTAAAGTATAGTAAAGTACAGTGAAGGTAAAGTACAGTAAAGTAAAGTACAGTAAAGTACAGTAAAGGTAAAGTACAGTAAAGTACAGTAAAGTAAAGTACACTAAAGTACAGTAAAGGTAAAGTACAGTAAAGTACAGTAAAGTACAGTAAAGTAAAGTACAGTAAAGTAAAGTATAGTAAAGTACAGTACAGTAAAGTACAGTAAAGTACAGTAAAGTAAAGTACAGTACAGTACAGTACAGTAAAGTACAGTACAGTACAGTACAGTAAAGTACAGTAAAGTGCAGGTGGAGGAAAAGTACATTGCAGGTACACTACAGTAAAGTACAGTAATGTACAGGTGGAGGTAAAGTACAGTAAAGTACAGAAATGAATAGTAAAGTACAGTAAAGTACAGTGAAGTGCAGGTAGAGGTAAAGTACATTACAGGTACAGTACAGTAAAGTACAGTAAGGTGCCGGTGGAGGTAAAGTACATTACAGGTACAGTACAGTAAAGTACAGTAAGGTGCAGGTGGCGGTAAAGTACATTACAGGTACAGTACAGTAATGTACAGGGAGAGGGAATGTACAGTAAAGTGTAGGTAGAGTTACAGGAACAGTAATAAGGTACAGGTATAAGTACAAAGCAACCTAGAATTACTTGAACTGAAGCTACACTATCTGAATCTACTCTGTTTGAATCAACTCTATCTGAATCTGCTCTGTTTGAATCAACTCCATCTGAATCTACTCTGTGTGAATCTACTCTATCTGAATCTACTCTGTGTGATTCTACTCTGTGTGAATCTACTCTGTGTGAATCTACTGGCTATCCTTGACCCTCACCCACCCTATCCAAAGTTCTGTTGTATTAGAAGTCAGTCCCCCCTCCAGTCTGTCTCCCCTAGCAACACAGAGGAGGTAGCAGTGCTGGTGTAGGACTGTTTGTGGAAGAGGAAATGGCATCATAGTCTTCCTGGCTAGACTGCTGTAGTATATGACCATACAACTTATTCACCTTTTACTTCCTCTGTCTCTCTCTCTCTCTCTCTTTGCCCAGTGGGTGTAGTAGATAAGGCCCTGACTGTTCTACGTCAGTCCGGTTGTCTCATCACCTGCCAACTCTGTCTGTTTGGAGGCTAGTGAGGTGAACGACGGGACAGATCGCCGTGGTGACGGTGGACGGAGTGACAGATCACCCTGGTAACGATAGTAGCGTACCTCTCAGGCATGAAGGAGGTCAAAGGCTGACGACCGGGAGGAGAAAAACAGGAAAGAAGTCCTCGTCAGCCGCTGCTATGGCAACGTGCTGGACGTGATGGTCGACAGTTGAGTCATGGTTTTGACGGGGGGGTGGGGGGGGGGGGGGGGGGGGGGGGGGGGGGGGGGGCGGCAACGGAAGGACTAGACCAGCTCAGCTCTCTTTCACTGTCTCACTTCCTCTCTCGTTTCCTCTCTTTCTCTTTCTCTCTCATTCTCTCTTTTTATATCACTCTCTCCCTCCCTCTCTCTCTCTCTCCCCTCTCTGTGTGGCCTCTTACCCTCCAGCAGTGTTGACCCAGTGGAGGTGTGGGCTAGTTTAACCCCGTAGTGGGTCCTGACCTGCTGGCCTTCCTGCTGCTTAGCCCTGAGTGGGCCAGGGCCATGTGGCAGTGTGTGCTGAGGGAGAGGGTCGGAAATACACACTAACACCAACAGCATATACACACACGCACACACACACACACACACACACACACACACACACACACACACACACACACACACACACACACACACACACACACGCACACACTTTGAGTGACTCGGCTTCACGCTTGAATGGGGAGAAGGTTCAGTCCTCTCACGTGACTTTCTGGGTCCATATTTGGGTTAATTAGGCAGTTAATTAGTCTACTCAAGGGTTGTAGTAATCAAGGGTTGATATTGGACGTAAGATTTTCCTTCTCTCTGAACCGAGTCATATTTTTTTCTAAAATCCTCTCTGTGTCTTCCGTTTTTTATATATGTGGGCTTTATTCAACTCCCAAGAGTTTGTTGTTTATTTTTTGTCTAGTTTTGAGGTGACATCAGCTAACTGTCTATACTGTCTTTAGGTAAACTGCTTATTCAGCCTCCTATTGGTCAGCAGTGACCT
>CM030172.1:567500-577500 GCA_017639675.1 Aplochiton taeniatus
CACAAGGGACACATTGGCTTGCATTTCTCACTTTCTTTCCCGCTGTGTGCGTGTGTCAGTCAGCCAGCCCGCCAGTCAGCCAGCCCGCCAGTCAGCCAGCCAGTCAGTCAGTCAGTCAGTCAGTCAGTCAGTCAGCCAGTCAGTCAGCCAGCCAGCCAGCCAGCCAGCCAGCCAGCCAGCCAGCCAGCCAGCCAGTCAGTCAGTCAGTCAGCCAGCCAGCCAGCCAGTCAGTCTTATTGGGAGCCCCAACAGCTAGTCTTTGACGTGCGAAAGGCTATTACATGCGACGCCATGACGTGATCATTACAACAACAATGGAGGTAGAATACCATGGAGGGGAACCAGGGAGGTGGGCCTGGGCCTGGGCCTGGGGCTGGGGCTGGGGCTAGGGAAGGGGGGCTGTGGGTCTGGGGAAGGGGGGCTGTGGGCTGTGGGGACTGGGGGGGGGGGGGGGCTGTCCTGGGCTCTCTCCAGATAACACAGAACTACGGAGTTGGCTAGAGAACTCATCATAAAGCGCCAGACTCACCTGTGGTGACATGTTTCTGAACTGAAGGGCTGGTAGGACATCTCTTAAGGGTTCGCACACACACAAGCACGCACGCACGCACGCACGCACGCGCGCACACACACACACACACACACACACAATAAAATTAATGATAGAACACAAGAGACTTACCAGCACTTTGAACTTTTTTCTTGGTGGAATGTTTAAGTGAAGTCACACTTGTAAGTTATGTTCTATCAAAAAAGGCTAAGTTTTCACAGTTTCAAGTCTCTGGTGATGTTTAACATGGAAGATATTCTGTGTTTTTGATGGCGAACACTTCACTGCCGTTGACCAGCATGTCCATATTAGACAAGAACAAAAGTTCTGTTTTAGTATTTTGCACTTTCTTTGTGAGGATCATGAAAGATTATTATAAAAGTGATTCATGTCAGTAAGTGCTGGTTTTCTTAATGCGGCCAACCAGAGGACAGAGACAGGTTGTGTTCTATTTATGAAGACAATGATGATGATCTGCTTGGAGATTAGGCAGTAATGATCCAAAAACACTGTTAAAAAATCACCTAAACTTGGATTTATTTGAAGAATTTAAGAACTGGCAGGTCATGCTATCCCACTAGAAGACTGTGTTATTCCCTCTCCGTCTTAACAATAAATGGTTTCTTTACTCTCGGAGCTGTAAACCATTTGATCCATGTTTTGTGCTGATGTCAAGCCAAGGCTGAGATACTGAAACGTTAATATTCTCCAAAGAGGAGATTAGAGGGCAGTTAGTGTAAGAACCTTTCCCCCCTAATTCTGGATCGCTCATTTCCAAATGTGGTTCCACTGCTGGCCTTGCTTTTGAATGTAACTCCTATTTTTCTAAGATTCTCGCTGACATGAAATCAAAATGATGGTGTATTTTTGATGATGGTGTATACTAACAATCTTCGGGTCTCAAAAAAGGCATGCAAACCTTTAGGAATATTATTAATTTGTTAAACGTGAGCATTCGTTCAAATCTATCTGATTATGTACCCTGATGAAAGTATAAATTATGGGAGAAACAGATCTCCGAGTTCACCTTTTGAACACTGAGTGGAATGAGAAGTTTACAGAAGAAGGTGGATCTAGATTCAGGAGTGGAGGAGAGGAGAGGAGAGCAGAGCAGAGCAGAGCAGAGCAGAGCAGAGCAGAGGAGAGGAGAGGAGAGGAGAGGAGAGGAGAGGAGAGGAGAGACATTAAAGGCTCCAGCCTCACTCTCAGAGACAGAGGAGAAGATGTTAATATGTCCAATATGTCTGACACCGCCCATGGCGGTCCAATAGCATTCCAAACGTCCCCCGCACCCCCCCTTCTCTCTCTCTCTCTCTCTGTCTTTCTCTCTCTCTCTCTCTCTCTCTGTCTCTCTCTCTCTCTCTCTCTCTCTCTCTCTCTCTCTCTCTCTCTCTCTCTCTCTCTTTCTCTCATTCTCTCCCCACTCTCTCTCTCTCTCTCTCTCTCTCTCTCTCTCTCTCTCTCTCTCTCTCTCTCTCTCTCTCTCTCTCTCTCTCTCTCTCTCTCTCTCTCTGTCTCTGTCTTTATCTCATTCTCTCCCCACTCTCTCTGTCTCTCTCTCTCTCATTCTCTCCCCCCTCTTTCTCTGTCTCTCTGTGATTAATGATATGTCCGTCATCACACAGTCTGTGACTACGTTAAGATTACAGTAACCTCTCTGACCTTCACCGTTCGCCCTCTTCATAGTTTGGACGTTGAGCTCACCGCTCAGCGCTGCCAGGGCGTCTAAGTGAGGCCTTGATATCCTGGCTGTCTTTTGATACCACCGCATGGCTCTGTGAGTATGGTCAGGAGGAAAGAATGCAGCTATGAGAGAGAGAGAGAGAGAGAGAGAGAGAGAGAGAGAGAGAGAGAGAGAGAGAGAGAGAGAGAGAGGGAGAGAGAGAGAGAGAGAGAGAGAGAGAGAGAGAGAGAGAGAGAGGGAGGGGGAGAGAGAGAGAGGGAGAGAGTCTGTTAACCCTGCGAGGGGTATGGACGATAGCCAAGACCTATTAGACTGTCTACCCCCTCTCCACTCTCTCTCTCTCTTTCACCATTTACTCTGTGATTCTCTCTTTCCCTCTCCATCTGAGTCTTTCTATCTTTCGTTCTTAACCCCCGGCCTACCCCCCCCCCCCCCCTCCATAGTTCTTGGAATGATTAAACTTGCCTGTGTTGTGTTTGTATAGTGATTCAATGGTTTGGATCACACACACTCAGTGTGGTCATGGCTGTGGCATGCTCAGACAGCACTGATATATGTACCACACACACACACACACACACTCTCTGTCTCTCTCACTGACACACTCACACACACTGTCTCTCACACACGCACTCTCTCTGTCTCTCTCTCACACACTCACACACACACACACACACACACACACACACACACACACACACACACACACACACACACACACACACTCTCTCTGTCTCTCTCACTGACACTCTCTCTGTCTCTCTCTCACACACTCACCCACACACACACACACACACACACACACACTCTCTCTCTGTCTCTCTCACTGACACTCTCTGTCTCTCTCTCACACACTCACCACCACCCCCCCACACACACACACACACACTCTCTGTCTCTCTCACTCACACACACCCTCTTTCTCTCTCTCACACTGCCACACACACTATCTCTGTCTCTGTCACTCTCACACACACACACAGAGACACTCTCGCTGTCTCTCTCACACACTCACATACACACTCTGCCTCTCTCTCTCAGACATGCACACTCTCTCTCTGTCATTGATCATGTATTGTAATGTAGTGGTGTGTTGTAGTTGATAATGTATTGGAGTGTAGTGGTGTGTTGTAGTTGATAATGTATTGTAGTGTAGTGGTGTGTTGTAGTTGATAATGTATTGTAGTGTAGTGGTCTGCTGACTGGAGTTTGACCCACCTGTAGACTCCAGGCCTGGACTGCGACCTCTAGTCTCAATGTCAAAGCGTTCCTTCACCATGTATGTCCCCTGATCCAACTGGCTTCATTTTCAGCTCACCTGTGGACTTGCTCACAAGAATGGGAATATCTAACTTATCCCCTCTCTCTCTCTCTCTCTCTCTCTCTCTCTCTCTCTCTCTCTCTCTCTCTCTCTCTCTCTCTCTCTTTTTAACGTATCCATCCCTTCTCTCTGATGCTTTTCCTCCCGGTGTGTTTCAGTTTACAGAGACTTAAGACAACATGACGTCATGTTGAGATGACGTGTCTGTCTAATTCCATGGTCTGGTGAGACGTCTCATCGTCACGGCTACCAGCATGTCTTACACACTCTATTGTCCTTTTGCTGTAACTCTTAACGGTCTGTTTGCCTCTGGGTGTGTATGGCTAAGGCTTTGCTCACCATCACCGTTCTACTGTAACTCCAGATCCACACACAACCTGTCACCTTCACCTGACAGAGAACAACCTGTCACCTTCTCCACCTGACAGAGAACAACCTGTCACCTTCTTCACCTGACAGAGAACAACCTGTCACCTTCTTCACCTGACAGAGAACAACCTGTCACCTTCACCTGACAGAGAACAACCTGTCACCTTCACCTGACAGAGAACAACCTGTCACCTTCTCCACCTGACAGAGAACAACCTGTCACCTTCTTCACCTGACAGAGAGCAACCTGTCACCTTCTTCACCTGACAGAGAACAACCTGTCACCTTCACCTGACAGAGAACAACCTGTCACCTTCTCCACCCGTCTAGGGAAAGAGATACATTTAACCCTCACATGTTGGTACCCATACATTCAGATTGTATGCATGAAAAGGGCTGTGGGGCAGTGAGTACAGTACCAGCTATCACAGGGGGGAAAACGGTCGGAAATAGCGGATAATAGTGGCTGATAATATACATGCTTTACAGTGTAGTGTATAGATATATATATATATATATATATATATATATATATATATATACACGTATATGTAAATGTGCCTCTGCGAGGAACAAAGAACTCTGTTGACATACTGACCGAGAGAGAGTGTAACACCTAAACAACTCTGTTGATATACTGGCCGAGAGAGAGTGTAACACCTAAACAAATCTGTTGATATACTGGCCGAGAGAGAGTGTAACACCTAAACAACTCTGTTGATATACTGGCCGAGAGAGAGTGTAACACCTAAACAACTCTGTGGATATACTGGCCGAGAGAGAGTGTAACACCTAAACAACTCTGTTGATATACTGGCCGAGAGAGAGTGTAACACCTAAACAACTCTGTTGATGTCTAAGAACTGTTGTTGCTCGTAAAACCTTGAGAGGTCCGCTATTTCCCCAGACTGTTTATAAAGAGTGTAACTAACTAACTCTATTTTAGTCTTCTATTTTTCATCATTTCAGCTGAAGCACACATCATTCATCCGTAATGAGGCCCTTCTAAAAAAGGCATGAGTTACAACGTTGTTGACAGTGTTTGTCTCAGGAGTAAAGTTCTTAAATCTTTCTCACAGTCACAACTAAAATAGCAGGAATTGAAACGGGCCTTACTGCCAATGAAAATGTCTAGGCCTTAGCAAGCAGCAGCAGCAGCAGTGGTGTGTGAGTGAGGGATCTGTGAGTCCAGTATGTGTGTAATGTCCATGCTTTGCTGAGTGACTGCGTGCGACTGCGCCATGTTTTGTGTCACAGACAGACCCAAACCACCTGCCCCTAGTTGTAACCGTCGCACTTTGATGACATCAATCACGTCGATAAGAAGGTGACAGCCAGGGGGCCTTCTGGAGAATGTCTCAGGACCCGGTGTCGGCAGCTGGCTGCCTGAGGGGGACGATGGGGGTCGAACTCTACCCTGTCTGCAGAACGTAGAAATAGATGAACTAGACGGTGTGTAGCAGCTGCTCTTTTATACCACAAACTGAGACTTTTTTCTTCTGTTTTGTAATTTTGAATTAGAGGCGACCACAGCAAATAGTGTTGTAATGGCCAGCCAGAGGTGTCATTAGAAACCAACGTAGAATTTTGCTTTAAAAACCACAACCGTATGTTGTTGCCCATGACAGCAGGTTAGTTGATCCTTTGCGTCTGCCATCTTCTTTTGTAGTCCCTCCGACGAGTCTGGGCCTCTTATCTCTATGGTTACCACCACGTCAGGATCCTCCTCTGGCCCTTAGTAACGATGTTATAGGTTGCCTCTATGGTAACTACCACGTCAGTATCCTCCTCTGGCCCTTAGTAATGATGTTATAGGTTATCTCTATGGTAACTACCACGTCAGTATCCTCCTCTGGCTCTTAGTAACGATGTTATAGGTTATCTCTATGGTAACTACCACGTCAGTATCCTCCTCTGGCCCTTAGTAATGATGTTATAGGTTATCTCTATGGTAACTACCACGTCAGTATCCTCCTCTGGCCCTTAGTAACGATGTTATAGGTTATCTCTATGGTTACTACCACGTCAGTATCCTCCTCTGGCCCTTAGTAACGATGTTATAGGTTATCTCCATGGTTACCACCACGTCAGTATCCTCCTCTGGCCCTTAGTAACGATGTTATAGGTTATCTCCATGGTTACTACCACGTCAGTATCCTCCTCTGGCCCTTAGTAACGATGTTATAGGTTATCTCTATGGTAACTACCACGTCAGTATCCTCCTCTGGCCCTTAGTAACGATGTTATAGGTTATCTCTATGGTTACCACCACGTCAGTATCCTCCTCTGGCCCTTAGTAACGATGTTATAGGTTATTTCTATGGTTACCACCACCTCAGTATCCTCCTCTGGCCCTTAGTAACGATGTTATAGGTTATCTCTATGGTTACCACCACGTCAGTATCCTCCTCTGGCCCTTAGTAACGATGTTATAGGTTATCTCTATGGTTACTATGAGTTCAAGTGGTTCAGCATTGTATAGTTTTTACGACAAACTCTCAAAGCTCTTTAAAACTTTTAACAGGAGTAATTAGCAGCTACAAGAAAGGGAAATTAAGTTATTTTTTTCTTCTGGTTTCAGGGTAAATGTTGACTATGCCATTTTGAATCTTCCCCTGTTGTTTTGTGATGGGTCCAACAATCCCACAGGGATGATCATTGTCTCCACACTCACTTGTTTTACGTAGGTTACCCCCAGGATGTTCCCCTTGTACAGTGTCCTTGAGTTACTATAACGGCACTTATAAATCCCATATATTATTATAATTATTGTAGACATATGTATTATCACTTTCCCCAATCTTCCAGTAAATTGTGTTAATAGTCTTATGGGTAAGTGTGTGTTATTGTTACAATCTCTCTCATGGAAATGTTTTTGTACTGGTTGTCCTACAGTCTGTTCTATCATGAATGTAAATGTCTCCTTATTATCTATTATAAAAGTTTATTCCCTCCTCATATTTCACAGTAGATGTTATCATTGTGGACTCCAGCCTGGACATCTAATGGCTTCCCTTTCATCATTACAATCATAACGAAGCATTCCATGGCTCTACCATCCACTGTGTCCAATCAGTGAACTCAGAGCGGAAACTCCGGAGGAACCTGATAGGTGCAAGTGGTCTCTGGGGGGAGGGGTTAGAACGCTGGTGCCAGAAAGGGTCACCGCTATCTGATTGGACAGGGAAAACGCACGACCTGCAGGGCCCATGATGTCAGTAGGGCAGAGAGACGATTACCGAGCGCTAAATTGCCACCATCTGGACGTTGAGTCAGTGCTGACAGACAGGGATCAGCTCACTCTGGCATCGGCTAGGTGCTCCTGCCCTTAGGGGGTAGACTTTTGGAGATGACGTCAGATTGCAATGAATGGCCAATGAACGCCCCCTAGCAACGCTGCTGTCATGCTGCAGCCATCAATATCTACTATTGTATGTCTTGTGGTTTTCTTCTTAATTTAAATCAACGTGTAGAGAATGCATTACTATGCAACCTATTGGAAAGCCAATGTACTGTATTGATCAGATGGATTGGTCAATGGATTCACTGTGTGAATGGGAGAGAGGAGTGAAAGTGTGTGAGTGAGTGTGTGTGTGTAGGGGAGGTTGATGTGTGAGTGTGTGTGTAGGGGAGGTTGGTGTGTGTGTGTAGGGGAGGTTGGTGTGTGAGTGTGTGTGTAGGGCAGGTCGGTGTGTGAGTGTGTGTGTAGGGGAGGTCGTGTGTGTGTGTGTGTGTGTGTGTAGGGGAGGTTAGTGTGTGAGTGTGTGTGTAGGGGAGGTTGGTGTGTGAGTGTGTGTGTAGGTGAGGTTGGTGTGTGAGTGTGTGTGTAGGGGAGGTCGGTGTGTGAGTGTGCGTGTAGGGGAGGTTGATGTGTGAGTGTGTGTGTAGGGGAGGTCGGTGTGAGTGTGTGTGTGGGGGAGGTCGGTGTGTGTAGTGCTACTACTACTACTACTACTACTACTAATAATAATAGTAGTAATGATAACAATAATAATCCAATTAAAACCATAGTATAGCAAGTGAAGGCACTGCATCCTTAGTTGACCATTAAAGATACCAGGTTTTGATTTGTGATCATGAGCTGAAACACTGACGCCAGTTCCTTTTGGAGTTTCCTAACACACACGACTAACAATCAGAATTCCCTCTGACTGCAGAGAGGCGTTCCCGACCTCTGACCCCCGACCCCCGACCCCCCGCCACGCACCCACCAGCTTCCCGACATATTAGAAATCCCATTTAAAAACAAACAAAGGGAAAAAGGGATGAACTATCCACCGTGTGTTTGCCCCCAGTGATAACGGTATTAATATGAATTCATATTTCCTAAACGTGTTTTGTTGTCATCAGAAATTAGATTAGAGTCCGAGCAGCCGGGGACCAGCCATGACCGTATTTCCTTGTATGTGTATGTGTATGTGTGTGTGCGTGTGCGTGTGCGTGTGTGTGTGTGTATGTGTGTGTGCGTGTGCGTGTGTGTGTGTGTGCGCGTGCGTGTGTGCGTGTGTGTGCATGTGTGTGCGATATCTGCTAGTGAATACGTGTGTGCTTGAATGATGTGTGTGTGTGTGTAGTGTGTTCTCACATCTCTCCTTACCTTGGTCTTCTCAAAGGAAGACTGGAAGTCAAAGACATCTCTCCCCCGTGGTGGAGCTGCTCTAAACGTGATGACTCCGTCATGGAGCCGACCACACAGACCTGACTGCTTTGTGGTCTACAGGGACACAGCAGTAACAACAGTCAAAGTCGTCCGATACTGACAGGACAGAACAATAAGGCTGGAGGTGAAGTCAAGAATAGAATGGGTTAAATAGTTTAGTGTTAGTGGATTGGTGAGACAAAGGCCAATCAGAACCAAACAGGCGCATAGGCACAGGTATAGGCCTAGGTCTGGGTAGGCCTGGGTAGGCCTGGGTAAATGTGTGGGTACAGGCCTAGGTCTGGATAGGTCTGGGTAGGACTGGGTAGGCCTAGGTCTGGGTAGGCCTAGGTCTGGGTAGGCCTGGGTGGGTCTAAGTAGGCCTGGGTAAAGGTGTGGGTATAGGCCTAGGTCTGGGTAGGTCTGGGTATAGGCCAAGGTTCGAGTAGGTCTGGGTAGGCCTGGGTACGCCTGGGTATAGATCTGGGAAGGCTTGGGTTTAGGCACGGGTAGACCTTGGTATACCTGGGTAGGCCTGGGTAGTTACAGGTTGCCCTGGGTAGGCTTGAGTAGGCCTGGGTATAGGTGTGAGTATAGGCCTGGGTAGGCCTGGGTAGGTCTACGTATAGGTGTGAGTATAGACCTGGGTAGGCCTGGGTATAGGTGTGAGTATAGGCCTGGGTAGAGGCCTGGGTAGAGGCCTGGGTAGGCCTGGGTATAGGTGTGATTATAGGCCTGGGTAGAGGCCTGGGTAGGCCTGGGTAGGCCTGGGTAGAGGCCTGGGTAGGCCTGGGTAGGCCTGGGTAGGTCTACGTATAGGTGTGAGTATAGACCTGCGTAGGCCTGGGTATAGGTGTGATTATAGGCCTGGGTAGAGGCCTGGGTAGGCCTGGGTATAGGTGTGATTATAGGCCTGGGTAGAGGCCTGGGAAGGCCTGGGTATAGGTGTGAGTATAGGCCTGGGTAGGCCTGGGTATAGGTGTGATTATAGGCCTGGGTAGAGGCCTGGGTAGGCCTGGGTAGGCCTGGGTATAGGTGTGATTATAGGCCTGGGTAGGCCTGGGTATAGGTGTGATTATAGGCCTGGGTAGGCCTCGGTAGGCCTGGGTATAGGTGTGATTATAGGCCTGGGTAGGCCTGGGTAGGCCTGGGTATAGGTGTGATTATAGGCCTGGGTAGGCCTGGGTATAGGTGTGATTATAGGCCTGGGTAGAGGCCTGGGTATAGGTGTGATTATAGGCCTGGGTAGGCCTGGGTAGGCCTATGCTGTACCAAAATATTCCGTGTGATTTGTGCTGTTCACACTGTTATGAAAAACAGACCTGAGTCCTAAAAGCAAACAAATCGGATTTGGGCCGACTTCTGCCTGGGATGTGAACGTAGCTCAACTGAACCAGGCAGAGCAGTGTCACAACGAAATTCCTGAGCATGTAACAA
>CM030172.1:585000-705000 GCA_017639675.1 Aplochiton taeniatus
AATGAGTGTCTATGGGGGCCAATAGGAGGAAGCAGAGTACGAACCAATGAGTGTCTATGGGGGCCAATAGGAGGAAGCAGAGTACGAACCAATGAGTGTCTATGGGGGCCAATAGGAGGAAGCAGAGTACGAACCAATGAGTGTCTATGGGGGCCAATAGGAGGAAGCAGAGTACGAACCAATGAGTGTCTATGGGGGCCAATAGGAGGAAGCAGAGTATGAACCAATGAGTGTCTATGGGGGCCAATAGGAGGAAGCAGAGTATGAACCAATGAGTGTCTATGGGGGCCAATAGGAGGAAGCAGAGTATGAACCAATGAGTGTCTATGGGGGCCAATAGGAGGAAGCAGAGTACGAACCAATGAGTGTCTATGGGGGCCAATAGGAGGAAGCAGAGTACGAACCAATGAGTGTCTATGGGGGCCAATAGGAGGAAGCAGAGTACGAACCAATGAGTGTCTATGGGGGCCAATAGGAGGAAGCAGTGTACGAACCAATGAGTGTCTATGGGGGCCAATAGGAGGAAGCAGAGTACGAACCAATGAGTGTCTATGGGGGCCAATAGGAGGAAGCAGAGTACGAACCAATGAGTGTCTATGGGGGCCAATAGGAGGAAGCAGAGTACGAACCAATGAGTGTCTATGGGGGCCAATAGGAGGAAGCAGAGTATGAACCAATGAGTGTCTATGGGGGCCAATAGGAGGAAGCAGAGTATGAACCAATGAGTGTCTATGGGGGCCAATAGGAGGAAGCAGAGTACGAACCAATGAGTGTCTATGGGGGCCAATAGGAGGAAGCAGAGTATGAACCAATGAGTGTCTATGGGGGCCAATAGGAGGAAGCAGAGTATGAACCAATGAGTGTCTATGGGGGCCAATAGGAGGAAGCAGAGTACGAACCAATGAGTGTCTATGGGGGCCAATAGGAGGAAGCAGAGTACGAACCAATGAGTGTCTATGGGGGCCAATAGGAGGAAGCAGAGTACGAACCAATGAGTGTCTATGGGGGCCAATAGGAGGAAGCAGAGTACGAACCAATGAGTGTCTATGGGGGCCAATAGGAGGAAGCAGAGTACGAACCAATGAGTGTCTATGGGGGCCAATAGGAGGAAGCAGAGTACGAACCAATGAGTGTCTATGGGGGCCAATAGGAGGAAGCAGAGTACGAACCAATGAGTGTCTATGGGGGCCAATAGGAGGAAGCAGAGTACGAACCAATGAGTGTCTATGGGGGCCAATAGGAGGAAGCAGAGTACGAACCAATGAGTGTCTATGGGGGCCAATAGGAGGAAGCAGAGTACGAACCAATGAGTGTCTATGGGGGCCAATAGGAGGAAGCAGAGTACGAACCAATGAGTGTCTATGGGGGCCAATAGGAGGAAGCAGAGTACGAACCAATGAGTGTCTATGGGGGCCAATAGGAGGAAGCAGAGTACGAACCAATGAGTGTCTATGGGGGCCAATAGGAGGAAGCAGAGTACGAACCAATGAGTGTCTATGGGGGCCAATAGGAGGAAGCAGAGTACGAACCAATGAGTGTCTATGGGGGCCAATAGGAGGAAGCAGAGTACGAACCAATGAGTGTCTATGGGGGCCAATAGGAGGAAGCAGAGTATGAACCAATGAGTGTCTATGGGGGCCAATAGGAGGAAGCAGAGTATGAACCAATGAGTGTCTATGGGGGCCAATAGGAGGAAGCAGAGTATGAACCAATGAGTGTCTATGGGGGCCAATAGGAGGAAGCAGAGTACGAACCAATGAGTGTCTATGGGGGCCAATAGGAGGAAGCAGAGTACGAACCAATGAGTGTCTATGGGGGCCAATAGGAGGAAGCAGAGTACGAACCAATGAGTGTCTATGGGGGCCAATAGGAGGAAGCAGAGTATGAACCAATGAGTGTCTATGGGGGCCAATAGGAGGAAGCAGAGTATGAACCAATGAGTGTCTATGGGGGCCAATAGGAGGAAGCAGAGTATGAACCAATGAGTGTCTATGGGGGCCAATAGGAGGAAGCAGAGTATGAACCAATGAGTGTCTATGGGGGCCAATAGGAGGAAGCAGAGTATGAACCAATGAGTGTCTATGGGGGCCAATAGGAGGAAGCAGAGTATGAACCAATGAGTGCGTTTACGTAACCATGGGAAACACGGTTATTGGGAGATGTTGGTTTATGCCAATAATACCATAATTAGTACTACACATATGTAGTAATGAATGTTATTACTCAATAGACCTCCGTTCACATATGTAGTAATGAATGTTATTACTCAATAGACTTCCGTTCACATATGTAGTAATGAATGTTATTACTCAATAGACTTCCGTTCACATATGTAGTAATGAATGTTATTACTCAATAGACTTCCGTTCACATATGTAGTAATGAATGTTATTACTCAATAGACCTCCGTTCACATATGTAGTAATGAATGTTATCACTCAATAGACTTCCGTTTGAACATTATTATTACCATTATCAGGTTATGATAGGTGTATTAGTGTGCATGTAATATTGTAAACACACACTGTGTTATCTCCTGGTTATACCCCTGGTTCTGCAAACTAATCCTGCTATGTAGATGTCAGGGAAGTTCTCCACGATAACTTTGGTCATCTGGTCTTGCAATAGATGTGTCAAGGCTTTGTCAATTCAAATCAAACACAAGGTGAAACTTTAAATTCTGTAAACTTTGGCCCCAGTCTGGCGGGTGGACCACAGGTGGAGCACCTGCTGGGATGAATGGTCTGGGCTTCTTATTGGAGACTGGGTTTCCATTCCATGACACATTCATGACGTAGTCTGTCCTTTGATGAAGGAATAAAGAGAATTTGCAGTGTAAACCCCAGCACCTGACAGGTTACGAGAACATCACTTTTACTAAACATTCTTTCTCTCCCTCTCCATCAATCTGTTTAACTCTCTCTCTCTTCCCCTCTCTCTCTCTCTCTCTCTCTCTCTTCCCTCTTTCTTTCTCTTTCGCTCTCCCTCCCCCCTCTCTCTCTCTGTTCTTTTTTTCTTTTTTCTTTTAAATTCTCGTCTACTACTCTCTCTCTCTCTCTCTCTCTCTCTCTCTCTCTCTCTCTCTCTCTCTCTCTCTCTCTCTCTCTCTCTCTCTCTTCTTCCGTTTCTTTCTGCTGGCTCTTTCCCAGGGCCGTTACCTCTGGTCTTGGGGAATGTTTAGGAACCCAGAAACGAGCGTCTCTGGCTTGGGGGGTTCCAAACAGCCAGCCAGCCAGCCAGCCCAAACATGGAGTTAAACACGCGGTCCAAAGTGAAGCCTTTACAGAGCCGTCCGACTGAGAGAGGAAAATAAAAAACATCCCCGTTGTGTCTGGCCCTAGAGCTCTTTAATAAAGCTGCCAATGTGCCTTCACGTGTTTACAGGGTCAGGAACAAAGACACCCAAAGAGTTTAGAGAAATAAGAAAAAGAATAACAACAATAAGAATAGTAAGAAAACCAACTGTTGGTCTTACTTACGGAGTCAGTGAGTCATGCGTATAATTATGATTGACTGTTGTTATGACGGTTGCCAAGGTCGAGGCTATGATGTATTGGCTCATGTTTACCTCACTAGTTTATTGAATTGAACGAACTGTTAGTGGTTGTAATAATTGATTAAGGAGTTGATAGTTAACAGATGGATTATGTCTGGAGAGACCTGGATGTTAAATATGTATCAGTCTTAGGAGAGGTCTTTATTTAGCTTTTCATACCACAGAGGTTTCCATGTTTTGGAAGCTGCTCAAGTGTCTAATCAAATGCACCTGATGTTCTTTTACAAATATTTTAAAGCATTTTTTAGCAAGGTTTCATTTCCAGAACTGACCGACATTGTTTAGGTTTATAAGGAGAATGGAGTGACCTCATTGTGTCTAAAATGCTAATTGTACTGTCAGGGCCCCAGACAGGTATGTTGGGACCCAAACGCAGGAAGGAGAATAAAAGGAGAAATAACGTCACTAACCCAAAATGAGAATACAAGAAGACAGAAAGACAGGAACACTCTGCAAAGAGACTGGTAAGTTTACTCGGTGAGAACACAGCCAGGCAGAAGAACACATGCAATGACCAAGGGATCCAACACACTTAAATAGGCCGAGATAACACAGGTCAGAGGAAAGACACCACAGCTGTACATCATAATAACAACGAGCACTAATCTGACGTTAGTTAAGCGAGGAGGAAGGCGCCCTCTAATGGACCACACACACCCAGGACCACCACGTGGAAAATGGCACCCATTACTTCTCCTCTTTCCCGCTCTCTCTCCCTCTCTTTCTCTTTCTTTCCTTCCTTCTGTTATTCCGTCACTCATTTATCATAAATGTTTTAATTCCTGTTGTATCTTTTTTTCATAAATGTTTTAATTCCTGTTGTATCTTTTTTTCCATGAGACCGCTGAGTCATGGACGGGTCTTAGCAGGGCCGTTGTTATTGGTTAACTGTAATAAGACTGACAGTGTGAACTACCAATCAGGGTGATTCAGATGTGGAAGCCCCTGTAGGGTCTGGAGACAGGCTAGTCCTGGACTGGACCCCAATGGACGTCAGCATGCAAGCCAGCCTGAGGTAGGCAAGAACTATGGGTTCTTTTAATTTTTTTGTACGAGTGAAATGAAATGCAGACTAGGTCTTTTAGAAATGTATTTGTTTAATTGTGACTTTTGAGAAATGCAAATCAAGAATAAAAAGATTTTTAAATCCTCTCACCTTCTATCTGTTGCTCACATGTAAAACCTGATCCTGATCTTCCTGTCCCTCGATGATGACATCACTGTGGTCCCGGCGGGAGTGGCCCCTCTCGCCCTCGACCACTCGTGATTGGCCGACATCTTGTTTCCGTCGGTGATCTCCTTTCCCAACATTCCATGTCACGCTCCGACTTTTCCCACAGCCCCCAGCCTGTAGAGGTGCTAATTTATCCAGTGACTGGTGTTTTCCCAATGTTTCCCTTCCCTTCCTAACTGGAGCCCCATCGCCCAGGGCAGGTTTGGGTTTCAGTGTTTCCCCGCTTGGTGACAGCATGACATCATCACAGACCCCCCCCCCCCCCCCATCCCTCCCTCTCTGTCTGACCAGCAACAAGCTCTGTGATGACTGGACGCCTGCCAAGCACGGCCCACCCCCTGTTCACACACACACACACACACACACATACACACTCACACACACACACACACACACACATGCACATACATGCACATACACACACACACACACACACACACACATGCACAAGGACAGGTGGGATCAGTGAAAACAAACATACACATCATTCCTATGCACCACGCACATCTGGTATGGATAGTGAGTATGCACACACACACACACACACACACACACACCTCTCTAAGGTAACACAGAGTGACTAGGCAGGATTGACTTTCCCTGTTCCTCAGGGTGAAGTGACATTTCACAAGCTGCTACAGGAACAAGACAAGCCCCCCCCCCCCCCCCCCCCCCTGGCCCTATCGCCCTGTTCGGTCACTTCTCCACCTTCAGCTAAAACATGACGTCGCTTTGGAATTCATGAGAAAATCTGGCACACACTGAAACCCTATTTCTTTACTTTTGGGGTGGGAAGTGTGTGTGTGTGTGTGTGTGTGTGTGTGTCTGGGGGGTGGGGGGGGGGGGGCAGAGGGGAGGCCCTCAAACCCCCCCACCCCCCCCCACCCCCCATCTCTCTCTCTCTCTCTCTCTCTCTGTCTCTCTCTCTCTCTTTCTCTCTCTCTCTTTCTCTGTCTCTCTCTCTCTCTTTCTCTCTCTCTCTTTCTCTGTCTCTCTCTCTCTCTCTCTCTCTCAGTTTTTTTGCAGCCAGCCCTGTTTTGTTGGCAGGTCTGCTCCAAATAAAAGCAGGTCCGCGTCTCACTAGGGGGGAGAACATTGAGCTTGGTGCCCTCTCTCTGTACCTCTCTCTCTCTTCCTCCCTCTCTCTCTCTCTGAGTCATCTGTCCTGTCCTGGGACCAGCAACGTCTCCCTGTCACCCCTCTACCACCACCCCCCCCCCCCCCCCCCCCTCCGGAGACCTGGGGTGCCCCCTGATTGGCTAGTGCGGAATAAAAACCTGTGTGTCGGCGAGGAGCAGGACATTTGGGAGCAAGATGGCGAGAGGGACGGCGGCCTCAGTCCTTCAGAGAGTCTTTCTCCTGGCGCTGTGGAGACCCTCGCTGCTGGGAGGTAGGTCAGCCTAGCACAGACCTCCACAGAGAGGTAGGTCAACCTAGCACAGACCTCCACAGAGAGGTAGGTCAACCTAGCACAGACCTCCACAGGGAGGTAGGTCAACCAAGCACAGACCTCCACAGGGAGGTAGGTCAGCCTAGCACAGACCTCCAAAGGGAGGTAGGTCAACCTAGCACAGACCTCCACAGGGAGGTAGGTCCACCTAGCACAGACCTCCTGGCTTTAACCACAAAAGGGATGTAGGTCTGCAGCAGGGGGTTAGGTAGGTAGGTCTGTAGCAGGGAGGTAGGTAGGTCTGTAGCAGGGGGTACGTAGGTAGGTCTGCAACAGTGGGGTAGGTAGGTCTGCAGCAGGGGGAGTAGGTATGTTAACAGGGAGGTATGGAGGTATGTTAACAGGGAGGTAGGTAGGTATGTTAACAGGGAGGTAGGTAGGTATGTTAAGAGGGAGGTATGGAGGTATGTTAACAGGGAGGTATGGAGGTCTGTTAACAGGGAGGTATGGAGGTATGTTAACAGGGAGGTATGTAGGTATGTTAACAGGGAGGTATGGAAGTATGTTAACAGGGAGGTAGGTAGGTATGTTAACAGGGAGGTATGGAGGTATGTTAACAGGGAGGTATGTATGTATGTTAACAGGGAGGTAGGTAGGTATGTTAACAGGGAGGTATGGAGGTATGTTAACAGGGAGGTATGGAGGTATGTTAACAGGGAGGTAGGTAGGTATGTTAACAGGGAGGTATGGAGGTATGTTAACAGGGAGGTATGGAGGTATGGAGGTATGTTAACAGGGAGGTATGGAGGTATGTTAACAGGAAGGTATGGAGGTATGTTAACAGGGAGGTATGGAGGTATGTTAACAGGGAGGTATGGAGGTATGTTAACAGGGAGGTATGGAGGTCTGTTAACAGGGAGGTATGGAGGTATGTTAACAGGGAGGTATGGAGGTATGTTAACAGGGAGGTATGGAGGTATGTTAACAGGGAGGTAGGTAGGTATGTTAACAGGGAGGTATGGAGGTATGTTAACAGGGAGGTATGGAGGTCTGTTAACAGGGAGGTATGTAGGTATGTTAACAGGGAGGTATGGAGGTATGTTAACAGGGAGGTATGGAGGTATGTTAACAGGTAGGTATGGAAGTATGTTAACAGCAGGGGTAACACCTGAGCCCACAGATCTCTTAGCTTTAACCACAACTGGTGGGTGAGTCAATAAGCCCGTTTAGAAAAGTGATGTAGTCGACATTCATATTGCATGATTGTCATTTACATTCATTTTAGTTTATAAAGAGTAACCAGATCAGTTTATTAGAAGAGTGTGATCGAATGGGACTTGTTGGCCCACTGAAGGAACTGCTTTCAGATCAGTTTCCATTTAAGGGGGCCTAATGTCCACTAGCTAATAGGGATTCAAGGAATCGCCAAGTACTACTTTTTATTTATTGATTCATATATTTATAAAGGGGTAAAGTGTATAATATTATTCACAGATAATATTAATATATAATATTAACATGAAGCTGATTAATAATGTGTGGGCTTTATTGTGTAGAGGTCCTATGAGAAAAAGCTGGATGTTATCAAATTGCTCTTCCTCTTTAAAAACATAATATACCAATGTAAGAGAATATTTCAAACAGGAGAGAAAGCCGGTTAATTGATCCTATTTGTGGTGAACAGAGTGAGAACTGGTGAACAGGTGTTTTTATTCTCCACATAGGTGAACAGGTGTTTTTATTCCCCACATAGGTGAACAGGTGTTTTTATTCTCCACAGGTGTGTAACCCAAAGGGAGCTAACCCTCCTTATCGACCCTCCGTCTTTAAGAGTACGATACAGCAGGGAAGGGCAGGGTGAAGGGTCCTGGAGGAATGGAGAGAAGAGGCTAGAGGAGGGGCAGGCTGGCCCAGGGCAGGGTGCAGGAGGATGGGATCCATGCTCAGCTTGGACAGCCTCTGAGCACAGCCTGGAGGGGTTGTTGTAACTCCTTAGGAGAATATTTATATCATATTTTTCCTGGGTTGTTTTTACTACTAGATTGTTGACTTGTGCTGGATGTCTCCCCCTACCTCCGTTATTCTAAAGAATGTTAAGAATAAGAATATTTTACGTATTTTTTTGTTCTTGATGGGTCTTTGGAAGTTTCCCTTGGCTATGTTTAAAGACAAAGAAAACTGTAAGTGTCCATGTAAAGAGAAGGGACAGCTTTGAATGTTGTTCTTACTCATGGTCTGTTTGGGCTTGGTCCAGTTTTCTGCCTTGGTCCAGTTTTCTGGCTTGGTCCAGTTTTCTGCCTTGGTCCAGTTTTCTGCCTTGCTCCAGTGTTCTGCCTTGGTCCAGTGTTCTGGCTTGGTCCAGTTTTCTGCCTTGGTCCAGTGTTCTGCCTTGGTCCAGTTTTCTGCCTTGGTCCTGTGTTCTGGCTTGGTCCAGTGTTCTGGCTTGGTCCAGTTTTTTGGCTTGGTCCAGTTTTCTGGCTTGTGTAGTTCTGTGAGACAGTTCTGTTGACAGACTATCTACTGCGCTATGGCACGATATGCTGGAAGCAGCTTTTTGCTGAGCCAGTGAGACACAGCTGTTTTAGAGCACCTTCACTACGTTTCCTTACATTGAAGTTTAGATACGAGAGAGCAACAGAATGGAGCGCTGCACCAAATGCAGACATTTTGGAATGATCTGTATCAACCATAAAAACACAAACTGCAAACAATGTTTTAGATGATGACGTATTGTAGGCTTACAGAGATCAAGCACGCTTTGCAGCCGTGTGTGCATGTATGTGTATGTGTGTGTGTGTGTGTGTGTGTGTGTGTGTGTGTGTGTGTGTGTGTGTGTGTGTGTGTGTGTGTGTGTGTGTGTGTGTGTGTGTGTGCTTGTGTATGCAGGTCTGCTCATTGCTCTAGCCCTGTTACATCATTTGGAACCATCAGTGATGTTCTTTCCCTGTGGCACACACACACACACACACACACACACACACACACACACACACACACACACTCGCAGCAGGGGGGAGCTGCTTGATTTGTTGTTTGGATTGTGAGCTTTAGTAATACCGCTGGTCATTCCAGCCACAAGCAGAGTGTCCTAGTCCTCTCCTCTGATGCCACACACAGATAACAGCTTTTGGCAGAACACTTAGCATACTCAGTCACTAGGCAAACAATATAACAAAGATGATAAGAATCAGGAGTGTAAACATCCTCAATGGAGAGTTGACAGTCAAAACAATGTAAGATGACCAAAAATGAAGACGTCACTCATGCTTTATATCGCCGTGGAAACATAGTGGTGTCCTGTACCCCCCCCCCCGCCCCCCGCCCCCAGCCCCACAGAGAACGAAGGGAGGAAGTCTGGGGGGTTCTGTCTCACAAACTATGACTGACAGTGATGAATGGTTGAAAGTGGACCCAAGCCAGTGTTATTATCTCTGTTGGCTATACGTTTATGGCATTTCTCTGTGAACACACACACGCACACACACACACACACACACACGCACACACACACACACATACACACACATACACACACGCACGCACACACACACACACACACACGCACGCACGCACGCACGCACGCACGCACACGCACACACACACACACACACACACACACACACACATACGCTCACACACACACACACACAACCCTATAATGGTTCCCTGAAGAACCCAGTCTCTCTTGTCTCACATGTGGGTTTGATAACTTCTTTCTAAAAATGTTTCCTTTTAAAGCCGTGAGCTGTTTGTTTTGAAGCCTCTATATATAGGCTGTGGTGATTTAGAGGAACTCAATCTAGATATGGAGAAGTGTGAGAATTATGAGAACACAAACATGGCTTAGAACATAGCCCACCATTCTCTCAATCGCTCTCTCTCTCTCTCCCTATCTCTCTCACTCTCTCAGAGACACACACAAATCAAGACACACACTCAAAAATGTCCGACACATGCTCACACCAATAAACACACACCTGCATTGCTGTAATTTCGATAGACCAAAAGCCGTTTAAAGTCTGTTGCTGCTTTGCTCTTCTCACGTTTTCTTTGTCTTTTCACGAAGCAGACTTGAATCAGTACCACGAAGCAGAGACTTGAATCAGTACCACGAAACAGAGACTTGAATCAGTACCACGAAGCAGACTTGAATCAGTACCACGAAGCAGAGACTTGAATCAGTACCACAAAGCAGAGACTTGAATCAGTACCACGAAGCAGACTTGAATCAGTACCACAAAGCAGACTTGAATCAGTACCACGAAGCAGAGACTTGAGTCAGTACCACGAAGCAGACTTGAATCAGTACCACGAAACAGAGACTTGAATCAGTACCACGAAGCAGACTTTGACTGTGGTTTATAGGGACAGAGATAGAGAGTGAGTCTGTGGTTTATAGAGACAAAGATAGAGAGTGAGTCTGTGGTTTATAGAGACAGAGAGTGACTGTGGTTCATAGAGACAGAGATAGAGAGTGAGTCTGTGGTTTATAGAGACAAAGATAGAGAGTGAGTCTGTGGTTTATAGAGACAGAGATAGAGAGTGAGTCTGTGGTTTATAGAGACAGAGTGAGTCTGTGGTTTATAGAGACGTTAATCTTGAGGCCTTATGGACACCATAGGTCATTTCCCCAGCAGAAATAGGAATTAAGTAAACGAAATGTTCTGTAATTATGATTCTCTGATCCCTTTGTAGTGCTTGTGTGTTATTTATTTACATTTTTTTTAATAAGATAAGAATGGAAATGTCATGTGCCGGAATACGTTTTTTTCTTTGTTGGTTTATATTGATTGGATTGTTTGTGTGTGTGTGTGTGTGTGTGTGTGTGTGTGTGTGTGTGTGTGTGTGTGTGTATGTGTGTGTGTGTGTGTGTGTGTGTGTGTGTGTGTGTGGGTGTGTTTGTGTGTGTCTTTTTACGTATGTGTTTGTGTGCATGTGTCTGTGTGTGGTTGTGTGTGAGTGTGTGTGTGCGTGTGTTAACGTATGTGTGTGTGTGTGTGTGTGTGCCTGTGTGTGTGTGTGTGTACTGACACCCCATCCACAGGTCCATACATACCTGCAGGAGGAGGTGTTGGAGCTGGTTTAGGAGTTGGAGCTGGTGGACGGCCTGGAGCTGGATTTGGGCCTGGGGGTGTAGGAACCGGACCAGGCGGCGCTGGAACCGGATTTGGTCCTGGTGGAGCAGGAACCGGGTTTGGGCCTGGTGGAGCAGGAACTGGGTTTGGGCCTGGTGGAGCAGGAACCGGGTTTGGGCCTGGTGGAGTAGGAACTGGGTTTGGGCCTGGTGGAGTAGGAACAGGATTTGGGCCTGGTGGAGCAGGAACCGGATTTGGTCCTGGTGGAGCAGGAACTGGGTTTGGGCCTGGTGGAGTAGGAACAGGATTTGGGCCTGGTGGAGCAGGAACCGGATTTGGTCCTGGTGGAGCAGGAACTGGGTTTGGGCCTGACGGAGCCGGAACTGGATTTAGTCCTGGTGGAACTGGAGCTGGAGTTGGAGCTGGAGGTTTGCTTATTTCATTATCATTATTTGTTTTGATGTTCTTTCTATTGTATTATTTTTCTCGTCTATGTTTAGCTAAGAACACCTGGTTGAATGAAACACACCTGACCTGATTTAGACAGGATAGATCAACACTGTGTATAATAAGTGTCCATGAATATTGTAGTAAACTATAAAACGTCTGTATTTCACGACCTGTATTTTCTTTCACTGCCAGTAGGAACCGGAGGAGGTCTGGGCCACAAGCCCTGGAACAAAGGAGGTGAGCAGACCTTTAAGAGTTCTTTATGTAGGTTTCAACAGTGTTATCTTCCCAGCATTAAAAACCAAAAAATCCATTCAGAAAAGCCACAGGAGCTTTTTAAAAACTGTTTAGCCACAAGGGTCGCACTTCGGCAATAGAATTATCAATAGGAGTCCTGAACCAAAGCCATCCAATGAGCATGTCCGAAAAAGGGCCAACGGTAGCTGTCGCAAAGACTTGTAGAACCTCCACCCTCTTTTCACATCAGTAGCACATCCCAAAATGTTTATCAAAAATGACTAACCACTTACATTTCACATATTTATTCAGGCATGCATCAAAGAAATCAAACACAAGTGCTTCAGTGTTTCCATACAAACCCTTCTCCAGAGCGTTTTATAGTTCAGATACTTGGTCAGTTAATGTGTGCATAGGGAACGGGTGTGATCATCACAGCTGCATTGAATCAAGTTACAGCTTTGTCAGTCACATTGCCTAATTCCTGGTTTTAAAAAGTCTCAGCTGGTTTACCTCCTTGGTTAAACTATTCAGTAATTAAGTAGCAGTTTGCTCATACTATTATTTGAATTGGACTATATCCTATTTGCGTTTACACTGTAGGTCTCTGTGGCCTTTGAACATGCAGGAGCCAGTTTGGTGATGTTCTGTCTTTGTGGTCTATATGGTTTGGGGTGTCACAAAATGTAGCTGGGGTGCTACATAATTTTTTTTTTACCACTGAGGGCAGCATGATTTTGGTCACTGTGTGCTACGACACGTAACTGGAGATCAATAATATTATGACTAGATAAGAGTATAGAACACATGACTGGAAATCAATAATATTAGGACTAGATAAGAGTATAGAACACATGACTGGACATCAATAATATTAGGACTAGATAAGAATATATAACACATGACTGGACATCAATAATATTAGGACTAGATAAGAGTACAGAACACATGACTGGACATCAATAATATTAGGACTAGATAAGAGTATAGAACATATGACTAGATAAGAGTATAGAACACATGACTGGACATCAATAATATTAGGACTAGATAAGAGTATAGAACACATGACTGGACATCAATAATATTATGACTAGATAAGAGTACAGAACACATGACTGGACATCAATAATATTAGGACTAGATAAGAGTATAGAACATATGACTAGATAAGAGTATAGAACACATGACTGGACATCAATAATATTAGGACTAGATAAGAGTATAGAACACATGACTGGACATCAATAATATTAGGACTAGATAAGAGTATAGAACATATGACTAGATACGAGTACAGAACACATGATTGGACATCAATAATATTAGGACTAGATAAGAGTATAGAACATATGACTAGATAAGAGTACAGAACACATGACTGGACATCAATAATATTATGACTAGATAAGAGTACAGAACACATGACTGGACATCAATAATATTAGGACTAGATAAGAGTATAGAACATATGACTAGATAAGAGTACAGAACACATGACTGGACATCAATAATATTATGACTAGATAAGAGTACAGAACACATGACTGGACATCAATAATATTCGGACTAGGTAAGAGTGAGGAACATCCAAACACCCAAGCAGGCACTAATTGGATGAGGTCACCAGAGAACAGTTAGCTGGTTGGGTCATTAAGCTACGATCGTCGATTACCAACCGCTTTGTAGCCAATATTTTATCCTATATTATAAAGACAAATTTGGACGGCACTCCAAATATAAAGTATTAAATATACTGTATATATACAGTATATATAAACAGTATATATATATATATAAACAGTATATATAAACAGTATATATATATATATATATATATATATGTATAAACAGTATATATATAAAGTATATATATATATATAAACAGTATATATATATATATATATATATATATATATTTGGGATCCAGCCCCCACTCTTTAAGTTCTAATCGGGAGTTAAGCGAGCATGACAATCCATCCTGAAAGACCACAACAACCTTTAATATGTTTACAAGGGTAACAATAATCTTTCATTTCTATTTTAGCACCAGGTGAATTCTCTTTCATCCAGTAATGATGAGTGTATCTTACAGCTGGCTATGGAGGTCCAGGTGGTGGTCCCGGGGGGGTCGGGGCTGGACTCGGGGTTGGTGGGTTAGGAGGAGGAGGTCTCCGACCAGGTGGAGTTGGACCAGGTGGAATTGGACCAGGTGGAGTTGGACCAGGTGGAATTGGACCTGGTGGAGTTGGACCAGGTGGAATTGGACCTGGTGGAGTTGGACCTGGTGGAGTTGGACCAGGTGGTGGACTTGGGACTGGTTAGTGGTTAGATTAATTGGCTGCACTTATAGTCTGTACTATAATTACATTACAATTAAAAACGAGAGAGAATGCAAGAATGCTTACAACTAACAAAGGTTTTTTGTGATTTATTATAAAGTTGAATCTTCTTTCTTTCTTTTTCTGTGGTGCACAGGAGCTGGCGTAAAACCATCTAAAACAGGTCAGAGAATCAGAAAATTATAATTATAAAAGAAAATGCCCCTAATTTGGACTACTAGTGCACCATGTAGCTATTGGGGTTGAAGAGATTTTGAATGTGTACTTTCCATGTATGGTATTACAGGCCCAGGATACGGTGCTGGAGGAGTCAGACCAGGAGGATATGGACCAGGTGGTGCTGGTACTGGACCAGGAGGATATGGGCCTGGTGGAGCTGGTACTGGACCAGGAGGATATGGGCCTGGTGGTGCTGGTACTGGACCAGGAGGATATGGGCCTGGTGGAGCTGGTACTGGACCAGGAGGGTATGGACCAGGTGGTGCCGGTACTGGACCAGGAGGATATGGACCCAGGCCGGGCGGTGTGGGACCAGGTGTGTAATGTTTGAGGGGATGGACTGTAAGCATTTCTTCTTCATTATGCAAATGAGGAGGTGGTGTTAAACAAGCACACCCTTTTAGACAAACTGATAATTTACTCATTTGTCTTTATTCATAAACGTTTACTAAACCTACCAAAAATTCGGAAGATAAGACTGTTTCATCACTTCATAAAAAAATAAATAAAAAAATCTCCTGACCGAAGGTAACCATTTCTGTTGTGAGCCTGGCCAGCGGGCCAATCCCATCATTAGCATAAGGAAGAAGTAATACACACAGAAATGTAAAAGGAAATGTAAAAAGCAAGTTCTGACGAAATGTAAAGTAAAAAGGTAATTTAGAAGTAAATAGGGGGGGGGGGGGGGATGCAAAGCAAATGTGAAAAAGCAATAAAGAAATGAAAGTAGGGAACGTAAATACATAGGGGCATTAATACAAAGGAAAATACAATCAATAGCATTTTATTTATTTTCGAGTCATTTATTTATTTATGTATTTATTTTAAATGTTGGCAGCTTTGGTACTCCACAATGCTTAGACCCACAAAAACACAGACACACAAAGATAAAGGGTAACGTATCAGGCACGAAATTTTAAAGTCACTGCGTCATTCCTAGGAAATCAAAGAGATTTGCCTCGTAATTGTCTTCCTCTGTGTTCTCCGATTCATCACTCGCACGCCGCTCGCTTCACGCAGGGTCTGGATTCGGGAATCATCTTGACGTTATCCGAGTGGTCCCTCCAGAAGGTTGCGCTCTTTGAAGAAAGGGGAAAGCTGTTATTCGTAGCTCCATCATTCTCACTCATCATCATGCCTTGAGGGGAATAGAGCGTGGGTCAAGAACAGGAAGTAGTGTCTCTCTTAAGAGGTCAGCGTTTCACGTTTACGGAGAGCTCTGCTCTGGCCGACACCCGCTCGTTATTAATCCGCTTCCTGTATAATATCCCCAGGGCTCATTTGTCATGCTGCGCCCTGAAGAAGAACAACAAGAAACTGAGCAAGAAACTGTTGATAGAACAAACATATGTTTTTTTCAAATCCACCTTGAAATGTCAGCATACAAAATCATACCACCTTAAATGTATATTTTTATAATGATGAGGATTTGTTTTTGTTACTTTTCTCTTCTTAAATCACCAACATGTTCGATGAGCTCATAAAAACAGCAAACAGTTGAATAGGTTCAGAAACAGCACTCTGATTCGGTATGGATTTAGTTAACCAAACTGTTCACTTTGTGGGACGAGACCATTAAATGGAACCGCAGGGACAGTTCAGGTTTCACTGCGAACACAGCTGTTATTTTCAAAGACGGCCAAGGACAGTATTAATTGACCAGAGACATGCGGACGCATTCATTTATCTGTGTCATCCTGCTTGGTGCTCTAAGCAAGCCATACAGATAATGAGTTGATTCTCTGCTGTAAATCCCTTGACCCGTTCCGTAACCCCGGCCCTATGAGTTACACACTTCAAACCGGCCGGTAAAGTCTTTCCAGAAAACAAGTTAATCCTTTTCCCGCTGGTAACGCTGAGAGGGGTGTAGCATTACTTACAGACGGAAGGAGGACACACTGAATTCATTAAAGAATGAGATACAGAGGATGGAGGAAGTGGACTCACCAAACCTCGAAAAAAAATAGTAAAACCACAATACTTTGATTTCGATAACCTATTCATTAATATGTATGTTTTACTCTAACAAAATGATAAACGTTATGTTACATGCAGTTTTATTTGAATTGAAACGTAATCATGGCTGACACATTAGTTCAAAACAAACCACTAATCATAGTGCCGTCTGTCCCCATGAAGGATATGGAGGCCTTGGTACAGGACCCGGAGCAGGGGGTTTGGGTGGAGGAGTGCTGGGAGCGGGGGGCCTTGGTGCTGGGAGAGGCCAGGGCACGGGAGCAGGTCAAGGTGCTGGAGGTAAGAGATGTAACATTTAAGTTAAATTTTACTCCACTTCTCATACAACCTGATCAGACTCTTTATATATTGATCTACATATTGACAGTAACTCTGTTAATGTCTAGGTGGTTAGTCACTGAATTAACCACTGAATTAACCACTGAATTAACCACTGAATTAACCACTGAATTTCATCCTGTTGAGTTCAACTGGTATTCTGTGAAAATACCTAAAAAATTTACCTGTGAAGCAAGCCAACCAAAACCAGGAAGTTAAGCAGACATCCCTGTACAAAACTACTCTTTCTTTATATATAGTGTGGATTAGCTAGTTATACAATATAGACTGTCCAATGGTTAATGAACACGTTTTATAAATAATACTTTTTTGGTGTCTTGTCCCTTTGGGATTAGTGGCCTCTGTCATTCCGCGCCTAATCAAAACCAAGACACACACACACACACACGCACGCACACATACACACACACACACACACACACACACACACACATAATCATGTTAAGGTGGTTATGGAGGTTCAACAGTTTCACATTGACATGGTTTTGTTTCAGGATATGATGCCAACGCTAAAGCCCGTAAATATGGTATGTATTTAATGTACAGGATCTAAAGATGAAAACCATAAATACACATTCAAAGGCTCTTCAAAGCCCTGCTTTTTGTTAACTGAAACCCCCTCCTTACTTCCCCTGTCTAAATAGGGATGCTGAGTGGTGCTTTAGGCGTCCCAGGAGGAGGAACTGGCACAGGGGCTGGATATGGGCCTGGTGGTGCAGGAACTGGGCCTGGTGGTGCTGGTGGATATGGGCCTGGTGGTGCAGGAACTGGGCCTGGTGGTGCTGGTGGATATGGGCCTGGTGGTGCAGGAACTGGGCCTGGTGGTGCAGGAGGATATGGGCCTGGTGGTGCAGGAACTGGGCCTGGTGGCGCAGGAGGATATGGGCCTGGCGGTGCAGGAACTGGGCCTGGTGGCGCAGGAGGATATGGTCCTGGCGGTGCAGGAACTGGTCCTGGTGGCGCAGGAGGATATGGGCCTGGTGGCGCAGGAACTGGGCCTGGTGGTGCAGGAGGATATGGGCCTGGCGGTACAGGTACTGGGCCTGGTGGCGCTGGTGGATACGGGCCTGGTGGTGGAGTTGGGCCTGGTGGCGCTGCAGTTCCAGCTGGAGGTTAGTAGAGCAAGACAATGCACAATAACAAAGGGACAAAATAAGGTTTATGGCAAATTATATGATGAGGTAATAATCCATAGCACAATAAACTGTGACTTGGATCAAATTATACTGTAGATTGGCAGAATATGTCACTGAAAGTGAATGTTGACACAAATACAAACCAATGTGTAATTAATGTTTTAGGACCAGTTTTGCCCCAGACTGGCGTTCCAGGGGGAGGAACTGGAGGAAAGAACAAAGCCTCCAAACAAGTACCAGGTAAACTACAAATCCCAGAGGCTAACCCAATCTCTTTGCCAGAGACTGACAGCAAGGTTGTAGTTTTATTCCTGCGTGGTTTGCGTGTTTAATTTGTATAAATTGTGTCCAGGGATTGGGGTACCCGGTCTCTACCAAGGAGGGCTTGTTCCAGGACAAGGTACAGTATCTAGGGGTGGAGTCCAATATTATGGTAGGGGTGCAGTATAATGTTAAAGTTCTGTATCTATTTATGCTTGGGTGAGTTAATTATAATGATAACATGGTCAGTATGTATGTATGCTAGGTGGAGTTAAACAGAATGGTAACATGTTCTATCCATGCAGTATAATGTTAAGGTGCAGTTAGTATTCATGCTATTCATGGTAAGGTATGGGGGTATGGCTCTCTTCACTATTACATGGGCTTCCATGGTCTGATTTCCATCGCTGGGACAATCAGGGCTACATGGGGCTTAGTTCAGTTTTCTGGCTACGTTATTTCACCAAAGACACATTCTGTTGCCATTAGAGATGTCAGCAGGGGAATGCTATAGAATTTTATTTTTATTTTGGTGTTGTGGTTAACCCTGTCCTGGGCTAAAGCTGCCCTTAGCTTTAAGTAGAAATCCAGCTGATGAGATTTACAGAAAAGACGAAAATAAAATCAATCCTCTCACTAGCAGGTTTTGGCGGGCGTGGTGTTCTGCCAGGTGTAGCCACCGGATCTGGACTAGGACCTCAGACAGGTTAGTGTCTGAACACAGTGACAAAGCAGTTACAACTCTCCAGGCTTTTGGTATTACATATTTCAAAGAATTTGCCTCTGCTTCATAGGGACTGGGGTGCTGGGCCAGGGTGGAACCGGACCTGGAACCGGAACCGGACCTGGAACCGGAACCGGAACTGGAACTGGACCTGGAACTGGAACTGGAACTGGAGGTGAAAGTCAACAGTAGTCTTAACCATCCCAAAGTTACTCTCATTTGATTGTACAATATATTCATTACAGTATGCTAGCCTAGCCTAAATGTTTTGAGTAAAAAATATATGCCCACCATATTTCAACACAAATAAAAAAAAGATGGCCATGTGTATGGTTCTCAAGATGTTATGCTATCTGGGATTCAATCAGTGTGTTTGAATGGTGTGTTTGAAATGGTGTGTTTGAATGGTGTGTTTGAGATGGTGTGTTTGAATGGTGTGTTTGAATGGTGTGTTTGAATGGTGTGTTTGAATGGTGTGTTTGAATGGTGTGTTTGAATGGTGTGTTTGAGATGGTGTGTTTGAATGGTGTGTTTGAATGGTGTGTTTGAATGGTGTGTTTGAATGGTGTGTTTGAATGGTGTGTTTGAATGGTGTGTTTGAATGGTGTGTTTGAATGGTGTGTTTGAATGGTGTGTTTGAATGGTGTGTTTGAACGGTGTGTTTGAATGGTGTGTTTGAGATGGTGTGTTTGAATGGTGTGTTTGAGATGGTGTGTTTGAATGGTGTGTTTGAATGGTGTGTTTGAGATGGTGTGTTTGAATGGTGTGTTTGAATGGTGTGTTTGAACGGTGTGTTTGAACGGTGTGTTTGAACGGTGTGTTTGTTTCTTGTCAGGCCGGGGCCAGCAGTTACCGGGTGTGTTTCGTGGTTACCCTCTCATATCGCCTAAATCAGGTAAACCACACATTATGGGAGAGTTTCTTAGTTAAAGAAAAAACATTTGTCTAAAACAAACGTTTTTAAAGAGAATATTCCCTTAAAGTGAGCTTAGCTAACATCCCTGCCCTTTCTTGTCTGCTTTTATTTAATTTATAGGTGCTGGAAAGTCCAAGAAACCGGGTAAAGCTGCTGCTAAATATGGTAAGATAGCAGAATACTAAGTCCTGGTTAAATATGGTAAGATAGCAGAATGCTAAGTACTAGTTAAATATGGTAAGATAGCAGAATGCTAAGTACTAGTTAAATATGGTAAGATAGCAGAATGCTAAGTACTAGTTAAATATGGTAAGATAGCAGAATGCTAAGTACTAGTTAAATATGGTAAGATAGCAGAATGCTATGTACTAGATAAATATGGAAAGATTGCAGAATGCTAAGTACTGGTCAATTATGGTAAGATAGCAGAATGCTAAGAACTGGTTAATTATGGTAAGATAGCAGAATGCAGGTGGCGATTGCAGGTGTTATATACAGTATGTCTGAGGTGTGAAGGGGGTGTTAATGTCCGATTATGTTTCTCTGTTGCCAGGTGGAGCTGGAGGCGGGGCCGGGGTGCTTGGGCAAGGGGGCGTGGCTGGCGGTGCAGGTGTGAATAAGGGATTCGTATTATTATATTCTGATTTCTAATCAGGAAGATATCTTTTTTTAAATATAAAACTCTGTTATTACTTGATATTTTGACAACTAGAAAAATATATTCTTGATTCAAATATTCATAAGGTAGTTTGGTAACGAACATATTTATGCTATTTATTATATTTTCACTATAAACTAAGGGTTAATTGAACCCACCCACACCCTTCCTGATGCAGGTGGTGTTCCTGGAGGTGGACCAGGATTCGGAGGTGGTATTGGAGCTGGCACTGGGGGAGGACCAGGCGGTGGTGCTGGACCAGGTGGAGCAGGACCAGGGTCAGGTGGGTACAGATACCCAGCAGAAGGGCTCTATCCTGGGGCATGGCCAGGTGCCGGAGAGGCCTACCCTGGAGGTAAGGGAGAGTGGAAGGACTCTGACAAAAATAAAGAGAAAGAACATCCACTTGGAGCAATCTCATGATTGTGGGTAACACAGTTTCTCTTTGGGTCTTAAGAGAATGCATTGTGTGTATCACCGGCTGGAATATGTCAATGACATCATTAGTAAAACATATATAAAGTTAGAGAGGTATTCTGAATACATAATATGTCTATGTCCTATGCAATCAAATATAACTAAAGTCCCTTCAAATGAACAAAATAAAAGGATTTTGCAAATGAATAGTTGTTTGAAGAAGTGGGTCTTTAAATACATAATCTCTAGCATTGTTGACGTCTTCATCTTCACTGTCATTGCAGGCCACGCGGGAGCCAAGGCTCGCAAATATGGTGAGGGTGTATTTTTGAAATATTCATTAGTATTTATATCATTTCAAATTGTTCAGACAAGCTCAACACAAATTTAAAGGAATAACTGAACAGCGAGAATATGCTGTCTAGCTACAACCATTTAGACATTGTGCATTTCCTACCTGCCTTGTGAAATTGACTCAGATCTGAACTGTGTATTTGGTATTTGCACGTTAAACATTCCCCCCTTAACACGACCTACCATGTCTTTAGGTCAGCCTGGAGGTGTAGGAGGACCAGCCGGAGGAGTTGGAGTTGGACTTGGCCAGGGAGGAGTGCCTGCTTCTGGTGTTGGGACTGGAGGACAAGGGCCTGGTTACGGACCAGGTGGATATGGACCAGGTGGTGCTGGCACTGGACCAGGAGGGTACGGACCAGGTGGTGCTGGCACTGGACCAGGAGGGTACGGACCAGGTGGTGCTGGTACTGGACCAGGAGGGTACGGACCAGGTGGTGCTGGTACTGGACCAGGAGGATATGGGCCAGGTGGTGCTGGTACTGGACCAGGAGGATATGGGCCAGGTGGTGCTGGTACTGGACCAGGAGGGTACGGACCAGGTGGTGCTGGTACTGGACCAGGAGGATATGGGCCAGGTGGAGCTGGTACTGGACCAGGAGGATATGGACCAGGTGGTGCTGGTACTGGACCAGGAGGATACGGGCCTGGTGGTGCTGGTACTGGACCAGGTGGAGTTGGACCAGGTAGCGTTGGTTATGGACCCGGAGGAGCTGGTGTTGGCCCTGGAGGTAATTCAGGAATCAAAGATATTTGAGGTGTTCAAAGCTAAAAAGGAAGATATTATTTCCACTGAAGTAAATCAGTCTGTTCTGATCTCACCACAAACCAAATAGTTTGAATTTCCTCACATGTTGATGGTTTTAGAGATGATTTTATCCAAAGGGAAATGTAGTTTTCATCAATAGAGTAATATGATTTGTTTGTTTGCTGTTCATGCATGTTTAGTTTGCCCGGGAACATGCAATCATTGCTTCCATTGCTGTGGAAACTAGACTATATAAGTTGTAAGATTTCATAGAACTAGATATGTAGAATGGGGCCGTTTACAGTGCGTCGCCAACTTGAAGGTCCTTGATTTGTGTTTCAGGATATGATGCCAACGCCAAAGCCCGAAAATATGGTATGTATAAGGACATAATTTAAAGATATTAAAATATGGTATGTATAAGGACATAATTTAAAGATATTAAAATATGGTATGTATAAGGACATAATTTAAAGATATTAAAATATGGTATGTATAAGGACATAATTTAAAGATATTAAAATATTGTATGTATAAGGACATAATTTAAAGATATTAAAATATGGTATGTATAAGGACATAATTTAAAGATATTAAAATATGGTATGTATAAGGACATAATTTAAAGATATTAAAATATGGTACGTATAAGGACATAATTTAAAGATATTAAAATATGGTATGTATAAGGACATAATTTAAAGATATTAAAATATGGTATGTATAAGGACATAATTTAAAGATATTAAAATATGGTATGTATAAGGACATAATTTAAAGATATTAAAATATGGTATGTATAAGGACATAATTTAAAGATATTAAAATATGGTATGTATAAGGACATAATTTAAAGATATTAAAATATGGTACGTATAAGGACATAATTTAAAGATATTAAAATATGGTATGTATAAGGACATAATTTAAAGATATTAAAATATGGTATGTATAAGGACATAATTTAAAGATATTAAAATATGGTATGTATAAGGACATAATTTAAAGATATTAAAATATGGTACGTATAAGGACATAATTTAAAGATATTAAAATATGGTATGTATAAGGACATAATTTAAAGATATTAAAATATGGTATGTATAAGGACATAATTTAAAGATATTAAAATATGGTATGTATAAGGACATAATTTAAAGATATTAAAATATGGTATGTATAAGGACATAATTTAAAGATATTAAAATATGGTATGTATAAGGACATAATTTAAAGATATTAAAATATGGTACGTATAAGGACATAATTTAAAGATATTAAAATATGGTATGTATAAGGACATAATTTAAAGATATTAAAATATGGTATGTATAAGGACATAATTTAAAGATATTAAAATATGGTATGTATAAGGACATAATTTAAAGATATTAAAATATGGTATGTATAAGGACATAATTTAAAGATATTAAAATATGGTATGTATAAGGACATAATTTAAAGATATTAAAATATGGTATGTATAAGGACATAATTTAAAGATATTAAAATATGGTATGTATAAGGACATAATTTAAAGATATTAAAATATGGTACGTATAAGGACATAATTTAAAGATATTAAAATATGGTATGTATAAGGACATAATTTAAAGATATTAAAATATGGTATGTATAAGGACATAATTTAAAGATATTAAAATATGGTATGTATAAGGACATAATTTAAAGATATTAAAATATGGTATGTATAAGGACATAATTTAAAGATATTAAAATATGGTACGTATAAGGACATAATTTAAAGATATTAAAATATGGTATGTATAAGGACATAATTTAAAGATATTAAAATATGGTATGTATAAGGACATAATTTAAAGATATTAAAATATGGTATGTATAAGGACATAATTTAAAGATATTAAAATATGGTATGTATAAGGACATAATTTAAAGATATTAAAATATGGTATGTATAAGGACATAATTTAAAGATATTAAAATATGGTACGTATAAGGACATAATTTAAAGATATTAAAATATGGTATGTATAAGGACATAATTTAAAGATATTAAAATATGGTATGTATAAGGACATAATTTAAAGATATTAAAATATGGTATGTATAAGGACATAATTTAAAGATATTAAAATATGGTATGTATAAGGACATAATTTAAAGATATTAAAATATGGTACGTATAAGGACATAATTTAAAGATATTAAAATATGGTATGTATAAGGACATAATTTAAAGACCGAAATTGAAATCCATAAAATACATTCAAAAGCTCTTCAAAGCCCTGCTTTTGTCTAAATAGGTATGCTGAGTGGTGCTTTAGGCATCCCAGGAGGTGGAACTGGCACAGGGGCTGGATATGGGCCTGGTGGTGCAGGAACTGGGCCTGGTGGTGCTGGTGGATATGGGCCTGGTGGTGCAGGAACTGGGCCTGGTGGCGCAGGAGGATATGGGCCTGGTGGTGCAGGAGCTGGGCCTGGTGGTGCAGGAGGATATGGGCCTGGTGGTGCAGGAACTGGGCCTGGTGGTGCAGGAGGATATGGTACTGGCGGTGCAGGAACTGGGCCTGGTGGCGCAGGAGGATATGGGCCTGGTGGTGCAGGAACTGGTCCTGGTGGCGCAGGAGGATATGGGCCTGGCGGTGCAGGAGCTGGGCCTGGTGGCGCAGGAGGATATGGGCCTGGGGGTGCAGGAACTGGTCCTGGTGGCGCAGGAGGATATGGGCCTGGTGGTGCAGGAACTGGGCCTGGTGGTGAGTAAAAAAACACTGGTCTATTTGAATCATTCATAAGGATACAGAGGGCAGCAGCTACTGAAACATAATTTTCACTCCGTAATGTACAGGTTATGCCGGAGCAAAAGCACGGAAATACGGTAAGCAAACAAGTCCATACAATTATTCGTTTATCTCAGGAAAGAAAACATTGATAAACCACTGTTTCTCTAGATGTCTGATAACCTGATATTCGGTTTAGGTCTGCCAGGAGGTGCAGGAGGGGTCCTGGGTGGTGGAGGACCAGGAGGAGGACCTGGATCTGGGCTTGGCACTGGAGGAGGACGGGGTGTTGGGCCCGGAGGTGTGCCTGCCTCTGGTTTGGGAACCGGCGCTGGGCCAGGATTTGGACTCGGAACCGGAGTCGGTACTGGAGGGGGACCCGCAGGTTTTGGACTGGGCTCTGGAGGTAATAATTGATAACTTCATTATAAAATGCATCAAAATTCTGTAGACTTTATTTAAGTGTGTTTAACTGAAACACTCCTTAAACCGTATCTGATGGTTTAAATCTCATTGTTTCCAGGATATCCCAGTGGAGCCAAATCTCAAACATATGGTGAGAGGTTTTTACTGAAATGACAGTGTTTTAGGTTTTCACTTTATCCAAATAGGAAGAGCATTATGTCTCTGTCCCATGTCCCTGTTTTTTTTATTTTATTTAATTTTTAATTGTTTTATGTTGTTCAATCTGGTGTGTTGGTTCTTATAGGACCAGGTGGAGGGGTTGGAACTCCAGGATCAGGGCTGAGCGGCAGGTTTGGTGTTCCAGGAGCTGGTGCCGGACCAGGGTTGGGTCCCGGGGGTTATGGCCCAGGTGGAGGCTATGGACCTGGGGCTGGAACAGGGACAGGAGGTCCTGGTGGATATGGTCCTGGAGGTAAATAAAAACCCAACCTAAGTGTATTAGAAATAACTCGGTATTCAAACTGTAGTGTTTGCTTAAGCTTCATTTTCTGTTTTGCAGGATATGGACCAGGTTCAAAAGCTGCTAAATACGGTAGGCATTACAGTATGGCTGTTTGGGGAGCATTACTGTTGCAACACTACTGCTTTTTGGTTTGTTTTTTTAAGTTAAAATATTTAAGTTTGGGGGACTTTATTCCTGGGTTCTGGTTCAGGTCCGGGTGGAGCTGGAGGTGTTCCCGGGGCGGGTGGAGTGCTTGGAGGTGGAACAGGAAGAGGAAGTGAGTTTATTTGACCCCAGAATTCCCTTCCAGGGCATTACCATTCGTATTTAATTAAATAAGATTAATTATAAAATTATAAATATAATATTATCATTAAATATGAATCTTTGGCTATCGACTATTGCTCATGAACAATAACATGTATAATACATGCACTTTACCGAGTTCCAATACGAGGAAATGTTACAATAATCTTTTATTGTTGTAGTATATTTGTGTCTATTTGCGTTTTTCAAACCATAGAACTGCCTGAGATAAATATATAACAAAAATTCTCCTTTTCTATTTTAGCTGGCTATGGACCAGCTGGCTATGGACCAGGTGGCTATGGACCAGGTGGCTATGGACCAGGTGGATATGGACCAGGTGAGATCTTGTTATATGACTGTCGTCTAGGAACACGGCCAATATGCCTGGGGGTTTAGGCAAGTCAATGGTTTTCTGATTACCTAGGTGGATATGGACCAGGTGGATATGGACCAGGTAACATCAGACCAGGTGGCTATGGTGAGTCACTACTTTTACATATTAATCTCTGTAATGTAATGTAATCTCACTATCTCAGAAGTGATGTCACATTTCTGTTGTGATCCAAAGGCCCCGGAGGAGGATCCAAAGCTGCCAAATATGGTGAGTATGGGGCAGTAGTGGCTCCTGAGTTGGTGCATAGGGGAGGCAGAGTATGGGTTGCTCTCCTGTGGATTGTGTTTCCTGTTTCCCCTCTACGTTTCATGCTGAGGTAAAGGTGGAGTCCTGGTCTGACCACCTACCACCCTCATATAGGACCTGGTGGTACTGGAGGGACGCTTGGAACTGGGACTACTGGGACTGGGACTGGCACTGGGACCACTGGCACTGCTACTGGGACTGGCACTGGGACTGGGACCACTGGCACTGGTACTGGGACTGGCACTGGGACTGGGACCACTGGCACTGGGACTGGCATTGGGACCACTGGCACTGGTACTGGTACTGGCACTGGTCCTGGGACGGGGACTGGAACTGGAACTGGTACTGGTACTGGCACTGGTACTGGTACTGGGACGGGCACTGGGGGTAAGATACATGTGTCATGCTCTGCTTTTGTAATTTGGTATGAGCATTAAAAAATATGGTTAAAAAAATGTATTCATTTCAAAGGTTCCTCTTGATCGGTACAACAATGTGTGCTAAAACAGTTGCTATGTTTTTACATAAATCTTTTATATTTATACTCAAGTGTAAAAGGGTCTCAGTCACCGAAAACGTTGTTTCGCTGAAATATTATTTTGATAATCTATATCAACTTATCCACAAGACATACATCTTATTGTTTCTCTGAAATATTATTTTGATCATCGATCTATATCAACTTATCCACAAGACATCTTGTTGCCCAACATGGCCGTTGTGTCTCACTATGGGGAGATTGTATACAACAACGAGGTTGAGTGTCATTATTTGAATGTGTGATCTCTCACACCAGGGGCGTCTGCTGGAGCAGGAGGGTCTACACAGGCCCCATCCTCCCCAGGAACAGGTGCTGGGAACGGGACGCGCTCAGGAGATGGAGGTGGGTGTTACTCTGGAGCCAGGAACCAATGAACAATGGGATGACAACAGTTACCATAGGAACCAAAACTAAACGAACGAAACGTTTCAATGTTAACATTATAAATAAATATCACTCCATTCATCACATTCTAATATGAAATTAACAAACTTAGATTTAAAGGGCCAAAAACATAATCATATGTCAATAAGTAAAATTCATTCACCAATAATTCTGAACTTACCAGTCACAACTGTTTTTGTCATGTGAATGTACCTTAAGAACATCGGTTTTGTGTCTCACTTTCTCTCTATGTCTCTCTCTCTCTCTCTCTCTCTCTCTCTCTTTCTCTCTCTCACTCTCTCTGTCTCTTTCTCTCTTTCTCTCTCTCTCTGTCTCTATGTCTCTCTCTTTTTCTCATGGTGTTCCCTGCCTTCCGGTCTCTCTTCCTGAAGATGGAGCTGGTGGAGTAGGTCAGTGTCTCCTGCATACGTTACCTTTACTCTTCAAAGACCAGGAACATCTAAGTATATAATATAAGATAATATAAGATCATTTAAGATAATAGAAGATAATATAACACAACACAACATAATATCATTTCATATGATATAATATCATTGAATATAACATAATATATGTGTGTTGTGTCTTCTCTCTTTGTATGTGCCATGTTGTATTGGGGCCTGCAGATGGGGCAAAGACTGGTGAGGTTGCTTTTTTATTTAGTCTTTTTTATTTTTATAATTCAAACATACTTTTATTTATCTTAATTACTCCGCATTTTTTATTATTATTATTAAATTCATTTTGTATATTATTTGTGTATTAATTAGGCATTTCATGTCATGTTCTTCTTCTGCTGGTCTTGCTCCAGTAGATGTGGTTACAGGGGGAGTTTTAGAAGGTTCCGGGAGTTCCGTTGAAGGTAGGTGTATTCCTGTGTTCTAAATACAGCATTGATCAGTCTGGGAGGTTAAACCATGCATGTTAATGAAAGTTGATTTTAAAGGTATTCACACACAAAAAGGGCAACTTCGTATTTACACAATACTAATTTATCTATATGACAAATACAATTAACAACAAAGAAGACATGCCTGTTTTACTTCAATAAAATGTTTTATACAACCCTTTTCAGAAAAAGGTTGTACCTATAGACTGTTACCTGCATTCACGCAATAGAATTGAGCAATAAGGGAAAGACAGTAGAGTTAGTTGTTATAAGTAGTTTTAAGTAAGAGTTACATATATAAATTCCAAATTGAAAGTTGGATTACACAGAATATAATTCAAATGGAAAGTTGTTGGAATATTCTGCAGTTGTATACAGATCAATATTTAGTCAACCTATTTTCTGGCGCACATAAATGTTCAAATAGTTGTGTACAATGACAACATCTTATCCATATCTGTTATTCTACTATTTTCTAGTCATCCCAAATCACAGCTTACCATTTGGTCAGTTATGTCGTCATGGTGACTTGTTTTTAAACAGGAGGACCGTTGGGTTCAGGTGGCGAAGGAGATGGCCTGAGAGGAACAGGAATTCCTCTGCTGAGTGGACGACCGGGTAACTAAGCAACCACGTTAACTCTGAGCTCTAGGTTAGGATTGGGTTAGGTACTACAATACTACTAATACCTCTGCTGAGTAGACGACCGGGTAACCAAGCAACCACGTTAACTCTAGGTTGGGATTGGGTTAGGTACTACAGGAATACCTCTGCTGAGTGGACGACCGGGTAACTAAGCAACCACGTTAACTCTAGGTTAGGATTGGGTTAGGTACTATTAGGATTGGGTTAGGTACTATTTGGGTTAGGGTCAGGATTGGGTTAGGGTTAGGGTTAAGATTGGGTTAGGGTAAGGGTTTGGGTTAGGTACTATTAGGGTTGGGTTAGGGTTAGGATTAGGGTTAAGATTGGGTTAGGGTTAGGATTGGGTTAGGGTTAGGATTGGGGTTAGGATTGGGTTAGGTACTATTGGGATTGGGTTAGGGTTAGGTACTATTAGGGTTAGGATTGGGTTAGGATTGGGTTAGGGTTAGGGTTAGGGATAGCTTTCAAATTAAGCCTAATTTCAGGAGCAGTCAGTTCTCTACTGTGATTACTGTGAAGTCTCCTTCCATTGTACAAACATCAGATCTTCTCTCTCTTCTCATTTGGATTACAACAGGCCATGGAGGAGCCCCAATTCCAGGTATGGATTCATTCTCTATCTATTCACTCTCTATCTATTCATTCTCTAACTATTCATTCTCTATCTATTCATTCTCTATCTATTCATTCTCTATCTATTCATTCTCTAACTATTCATTCTCTAACTATTCATTCTCTATCTATTCATTCTCTATCTATTCATTCTCTATCTATTCATTCTCTAACTATTCATTCTCTATCTATTCATTCTCTATCTATTCATTCTCTATCTATTCATTCTCTAACTATTCATTCTCTATCTATTCATTCTCTATCTATTCATTCTCTATCTATTATATTATATATATATATATATATATATATATATATATATATATTATATCTCTATCAAACCTTGCACCTGTTTGTCCAACTGCCCCCCCCCCCCCCCCCCCCCCCTCACCACCACCACTGCACCCTGTCACCTGTGTGGCTGACTGCATAGCACGTTGTGAAAACACACACACACACACACAAACACACACACACACACACACTGTGTTATTTCACTATCCTTATGCTCTCTCTGTCTACCTGTCTATCAGTCTACCTGTCTATCTGTCTACCTGTCTATCTGTCTACCTTTCTATCTGTCTACCTGTCTATCTGGAATTTATCCGGCTATCTGTCTACCTATCTATCTGTCTATCTGTCTACCTACACCGTGGTTCTGATCTGAGGGGTCTATCTGTCTACCTGTCTGCCTGTCTACCTGTCAATCTGTCTATCTACACCGTGGTTCTGATCTGAGGGATCTATCTGTCTGCCTGTCTATCTGTCTACCTCTCTATCTGTCTACCTACACCGTGGTTCTGATCTGAGGGGTCTTTCTGTCTACCTGTCTATCTGTCTATCTACACCGTGGTTCTGATCTGAGGGGCCTATCTGTCTGCCTGTCTATCTGTCTACCTGTCTATCTATCTACCTACACCATGGTTCTGATCTGAGGGGTCTTTCTGTCTACCTGTCTACCTGTCTACCTGTCTATCTGTCTACCTGTCTATCTGTCTACCTACACCGTGGTTCTGATCTGAGGGGTCTTTCTGTCTACCTGTCTACCTGTCTACCTGTCTATCTGTCTACCTGTCTATCTGTCTACCTACACCGTGGTTCTGATCTGAGGGGTCTTTCTGTCTACCTGTCTACCTGTCTACCTGTCTATCTGTCTACCTGTCTATCTGTCTACCTACACCGTGGTTCTGATCTGAGGGGTCGTTCTGTCTCTGCCCACCTTTCCTCTCTCTCAGCAGGAGACGTTGTTATTGTCACTAGTGACACCGCTGCACCAGAGGCACCCAGTAAGACGCTTTCCCTCCTCCCGCTCCTCACTGCTCCTGGCTGCTCCTGGCTTCTCCTCACTGCTCCTCACTGCTCCTCTCTGCTCCTAGCTGCTCTTCACTGCTCCTCACTGCTCCTCACTGCTCCTCACTGCTCCTAGCTGCTCCTCGCTGCTCCTCAGTGCTCCTCACTGCTCCTTACTGCTCCTCTCTGCTCCTCAGTGCTCCTCACTGCTCCTAGCTGCTCCTCACTGCTCCTCACTGCTCCTCTCTGCTCCTCACTGCTCCTCACTGTTCCTCACTGCTCCTAGCTGTTCCTCACTGCTCCTGAGTGCTCCTCGCTGCTCCTCTCTGCTCCTCACTGCTCCTCACTGCTCCTCGCTGCTCCTCACTGTTCCTAGCTGCACCTCAGTGCTCCTCACTGCTCCTGGCTGCTCCTCAATCGCTGCTCCTCTTCATTGTCTACTTCTCCTCCTCCTCCTCCTCCTCCTAATCTCATCGTCTTTGCTGTCTTATGGCTCTTCAAGGAATGCATATGAGCCCTAATAATATAATATAATATAATATAATATAATACAATGGAATGTAACTTAATATGAGCCCTAATAATATAATATAATACAATGGAATGTAACTTAATATGAGCCCTAATAATATAATATAATACAATGGAATGTAACTTAATATGAGCCCTAATAATATAATATAATACAATGGAATGTAACTTAATTCGATACATTATGATATAGCATTATAAAACATATTGTTATATCATCATATAATCTCATATAATTTGATTCAGAATTGAATACATTGTTTAGTTAATTGTATGAATACTGAAACTCATCTTGTCCTAGCTAATCGTATTGGTAACTCTTCCCTCATGGTCCTAAGTTAGACACATGGTTTAAACGGATTAGCCCCAGAGTGCTCTGGTAAACTAGATCTAACCTAGGAGCAGAATCTGGTCAACTAGATCCAACCTCGGAGCAAAATCTGGTAAACTAGATCCAACCTAGGAGCAGAATCTGGTAAACTAGATCCAACCTAGGAGCAGAATCTGGTAAACTAGATCTAACCTAGGAGCAGAATCTGGTCAACTAGATCCAACCTAGGAGCAGAAATCTGGTAAACTAGATCCAACCTAGGAGCAGAATCTGGTAAACTAGATCCAACCTAGGAGTAGAATCTGGTCAACTAGATCTAGGAACATAATCTGGTCAACTAGATCTAACCTAGGAACAGAATCTGGTAAACTAGATCTAGCAACAGAATCTGGTAGACGAGATCTGACCTAGGAACAGAATATGGTAAACTAGATCCAACCTAGGAACAGAATCTGGTAAACTAGATCCAACACAGACCTGTTGTGTGTTTGGCATGATCTAGAATCTTCTCTTTGAATTCCCTTTACAGGTTCAACAGGTGCTTCTCCTGGTAAGTTTCTTTATAACTGGCTCAGTGAAAACATGAACAAAATAAACAACACAAAAATATGGTATATCAGTAAATCACTACAGCTACAGCTAATTTGCATTGTATGGTTGGAAACCACTTTTCATTTAACATGACACCAAACCCTAACCCTGCATAATGGCTGCCTGATCGTCATAATAAATCATAGTTCTCCTTTTGGTTTGCACACGTGCATGAACACATTGTAATGCATTGATTTGTCACGCTATCACCCTCTGTTATTTAAAAAAAGATATATATTATATTGATTAACATATACATTTTATATTGATTAACAAATACATTTTATATTGATTAACATATACATTTTATATTGATTAACATATACATTTTATATTGATTGCTTTTGCAGCTGCTACAGTTGTTCCAGCACCAGACAGTCAGCACCTTTCCCTTTTCTTGAACAACATAGACACTATTTAATATTTATTCAAGTCTATTATCTGCATCATCATATGGCTGCCTCACCCACAGGTCATGGGAAATCATGCATAAAAAAGGCATACCTTTCTGCTCCAAGTTTTTATGAAGGCAATATTAAACACGTTGTTTTAATGTTTAGGATGACATTTTTCTTCGTTTATAATGAATGCTGTTTGTGATTCTGTCCTTGCAGTCGGTGGTGATGCACTCAAACCCGGTGGTAAGTGACCTTTCAAACTTCTATGGGATTTAACCCTGCATGTATCATTGTAATATCTCTTTTATCTCTTAATTAACAACGGGAGAAACTGGGTTCAGTGACTCGGCCATTGAAGCCTTGCTTTGAGACTGTTATAGATGGAGCATGTTTTCTTTGCTATAACATGCTGCCTGTCACTCGTTACTCATAGATCCCTGTCTTGTTCTCTGGTTTCTCTGTTCTGTTGCAGGTGTAGGACTGCCAACTGGAGGTGAGAAAGAGTACTACACCTCAGACCACCTCAGTGTAGTCCTCTCTTATCTCTTAACCAAATCATTTTATTGATTTCAATTGAATCATCTTCCGTGGACCCCTTGGACCAGAACAACGTACGTGTTGACAAACATTGCAATAACCATGGGAACCATGCGTTGGCTTATATTTTATTCAATGGCCTGGTTCCTATTTTGGTGCTGGCCTGGAGTGCTACCATACTGGACCAGGTACTGTTCCAGTTGTTGAAGTCAAATCTAATCCAATCAAACCAGTGGTCCAGCTCAGTTCTGTTAACCCTGGTACATAAGGACGGCCCAGCTTGGCTTGGTGTGGTTGTGAAATGTGAAAACCATTGACAGTGTATTATCAGTGGACATAGCCAACGTGACGTCACCCATTGGTTGGTGGACTCCCGTTTTCAAGCCTTGAGTTTAGCATTTTGGCCATGGCACTCTCGGTTGCAACGCCTGTCGCCATCGTGTTTTTTTGAAACCAGAAGTGACGACAAGTTAGCGTTAAACTGTGAGTAACGTTAAGTCAACCACTTATGTGGAAACATATTCATTCTAACATTGTGTTTTTAAAATTGGTTTTGTAAATCTAAGGTTACATAAAATGTACCTTACTTAATGAGTGTTAAACAGTGACAGCAAAATGCTAAATGGGGTGTCAATCACAGGTTAGCCACGCCCTTAAGCATACCCTGCTATATCGTCTATCATTTACAAAATGAACATCATGCTGTAATGAAAAAAACTTGAATCTAGCGATTGAGACCATAAACTCCTAAGGAAAATGTTTACTGGTGTAAAAAAGTAAGTGAGAAGTAGGGTCATTTTCTCAGGGACTTCCATACAATCTCAGTCCTTTCTGCAACCAGTGGAGTCGCCCCCTGCTGGCTATTTCAGAGACTCGTGCGTTTGGGTTAAATCATCCTCCCCAGCCCAGTTTGACTAGGGGCTGTATGCCTAGATACATGTGCAGTCCACTAAGAGATGGTGTAACTTCTATTCATGTTTTCACAGAGGATTCTGGTCAGAACTCACTTGATCAGAGCCCCTCTCTGTCCGGTGAGTGTAGACATCCTTCATTCCACCTGCAGGCCAAAACTAATCCACTAATCCTAAAAAAAGAATAGGGCCGGCTAACTTCAAACCGATTAACCGAATCATCTTTAAAGCGTGGAAAACAAATATATCAAGCAAATATAATACAGTAAATGGTAACTGCACATCTGTCTGCATTAGATATATATAGATTGAATTGCAACATTAATCTCAAATCTAACAATGATCCCTAAAATGTAAATACGATATTCTAAGTGTTTGATAAATTATAACTTTCTCTGCTTTATCGTCACTGAATTAAACTGGTGATTTAGGTGTCCATTCCCACTGAACAACCATAGAGGGCAGCAGAGAATGACAGTCACACACACTATCACACACACACACACACACACACACACACAGAGTGACCCCCCTTATCCTCCAACCAGAAACACACACACACACACACACACACACACAGAGTGACCCCCCTTATCCCCCAACCCTTTGGTTTCTTCACTCAGGTCCTGCCTCACAAGCCTCGGCAGGTTCTGCTGGTTCTGAAGGCCTTGGCATTGGCCTGGGCTTTGGGTCTGGTATTGGTGTCGGCCTGGGTTCTGGTGTTGGCTTTGGGATTGGCGTCGGTTCCGCCGGAGGGTCCGGTGGTGCCGGGTTGGGTGTCGGTATTGGAATTGGGTCGGGCGGCGTAGGTCAGTACAGACGCACCAGCCTACCGACAGGCTGCCAGTGTTAGTGTGTTTGGGCTGGTTCTTACCATAACAACAGCCTACCGGCAGGCTGCCAGTGTTAGTGTGTTTGGGCTGGTTCTTACCATAACAACAGCGAGTGTTACCATAACAACAGTGAGTGTTACCATAACAACAGCGCGTGTTACCATAACAACAGTGAGTGTTACCATAACAACAGCGTGTGCTAATCTTGCCGTTGGTTTGCCTGGGCAGTGATCCTCGTTACTAATGGCCTCCTGGTGGAAGAAAGGCAGCAGACATTGTTGCTTTGGGGTTCCTGATGACGCCACACTTCATTTGGCTTCGTTTGGCTTGGTATACTAATGGGATGACATGGTTTGGGCACTCACAATGGGTTATCGTACAACAGGATTCTGTCTGCCGAGCTATATTAAGTTTGGCTTAACGCCCGCAAAAATTGACGACATGTTTTAAAAGACTATCTTTGAGTTCTGTGAGCTACAAAGCGAAACACTATAACTCATCAGGCATCCAGGGCTGCTTAACAACTTAAAGATTTTCTGAAAAAAAAGAAAAGAAAAGAAACTAACCAACTGCTTCTCCTCCATAACTGACCGAATAAAACAGGAGGAGAATAAATCATAAATGACCTGTAATGGAACGTGCACTCACCTGAAGTGAGTGAACTGAACTCACTTTAACGTGTACTCACCTGAAGTGAGTGAACTGAACTCACTTTAACGTGTACTCACCTGAAGTGAGTGAACTGAACTCACTTTAACGTGTACTCACCTGAAGTGAGTGGACTGAACTCACTTTACGCTAACATTAACCAACCAAACCGCCCTTCTGTGTGGATGGACAGCCAAAAGGCCTCCAAATCCCATCAACCCCTCAAGCTCCTCCCCCTCTGACACCTGACTAACCGGACAGCAACCGTGTACGCTTTATGTGTCATTGGCCTGTGTCTCCGTCAGGTTCTGGAACAGGTATCGGTATCGGTATCGGTATTGGTTCCGGCGGGAAATCCTCTAAAGATGGAACAGCAGGTGATTGTCCCATGAGCACGCCTATTTGATCAATAATACTGTTTTAGCTCGAAAGGAAAAAAACGTGTTCTGTTGAAGCAGTCAGCTGCCTCACTGAACCATGCATCTGCTTCAGTGTCGCTAGCATGAAGCGTTGGGACCTTTTCAAATGTCTTCAAATCGTATGTTTTTATTTGAAATCAAAGGCTGCCTATGCTCTGGCATGAACACACACTGAGCTATCTGATTTCTGATTCGCTCTGGCTGCAGGTGCCGGTGGTGATGTCACAGGTGGTGGGAGTCTACCTGGTGCCAAACCTCTCAAACCCCCAGGTAAAGAAAGCCTGCTTGAAATCAATCTGACTCAAAACAAACTTCATTAGGTACATCCAAATAAATGTATGCACTAATAACTTTTTTTGCTAAATATAATATTTTGGGAAAAAAGTGAATCCTGTTTGCTGTACAACCACCTCAAACATTATGTATGTTCTTTAAATACCACGCCACATATTAACCATTCTGTTTTGGGGTATAAATGTGATCTTTTTGGTTGAGTTTTGTCAGCCTGCTGAAACCTGGTTCAGTGGTTCAGTGGTTCAGTGGTTCAGTGGTTCAGTGGTTCATGCGGTGCCTGCCATTTCGTAGGTGTTCCAAGAGGAGATACACCCGGAGAGGGAGAGGAGGGCGTGGGTACTGATGGCAGAGGTCCGGGCGCTGTAACAGGAGGATCTGTTGAAGCTGGTACTGGACCTGATGGTGCTGGTACTGGACCTGGTGGTGCTGGTACTGGCCCTGGTGGTGCTGGTACTGGATCTGGTGGAGTTACAGGAGGACCAAGTGGAGTCGGAGGAGGTCCAGAAGGAGTGGGAGGAGGTCCAGGAGGAGTAGGAGGAGGACCAGGAGGAGTGGGAGGAGGACCAGGAGGAGTCGGAGGAGGACCAGGAGGAGTGGGAGGAGGTCAATTAACAGTGGGAGGAGGACCAGGAGGAGTTGGAGGAGGTCCAGGAGGAATCGGAGGAGGACCAGGAGGAGTGGGAGGAGGTCAATTAACTGTGGGAGGAGGTCCAGGAGGAGTGGGAGGAGGTCCAGGAGGAGTGGGAGCGACTGGAGTTGGGGGTCTGGTCCCCGGAACTGGTTCCAGTACCAGAGGAACTGGCACAACAAAACCAGGCAAAAGTAAGCCATGGTGGTTTCAGTCATTATTTGCTCCCCCAATAGCATCTCCAAATTTAACAATAAAAAGCATAGATATTTTGTTGAGTTTAATCTTTCACACTATACTGAACATTGTTTTTCTGATTGCTCACAGGTTATGGTGGAGGAGGTAGGTTTGCTTCAATGACCTTTCACTTTGTAGGCTTTCCATTAAAACACAAAGCGGTTTATGTTCACCTTCAGATTTAATCTCTCTAACCTTTTTCATTGAACAGTATTCTTTGAAATGTGTGTTGCATTTCAGGTTTTCCTACGGGTACTGGAGTTGGACAGGGAGCAGGTAAATTGTCAACAATCGACATTTTACAAAGTTTATACTGACCACTTTTGTCTTAATATACACACAGTGATTCAGTGCACCATTCGCAACAAGCTTGAACGTTAATAACAATTCTTCTAATCTGTTTTCTGCTACAGCAGCACGTTTCTACTTTGTGTTTGATTAATAATTGAATAGGTGTAAAGGCATGTTATTTGATGTTAATAAGAGGATCACTTTAAGACAATCATCTGGTGCTTTCTTTCTCCCTGGCTTTTTATTGCCCAGGGTCTCTTGGTGTAGGAGGAAGGGGTCCCGGGGGCTATGGTCCTGGGGGATATGGTGCCGGACCTGGAGGATATGGTACTGGTTTTAGTTATTCAGGTGATACAGTGGATGGAGGGATGGATGGAGGGATGGATGGATGGATGGATGGATGGATGGATGGATGGATGGATGGATGGATGGATAGATAGATAGATAGATAGATAGATAGATAGATAGATAGATAGATAGATAGATAGATAGATAGATAGATAGATAGATAGATAGATAGATAGATAGATAGATAGATATATAGATAGATAGATAGATAGATAGATAGATAGATAGATAGATAGATAGATAGATAGATAGATAGATAGATAGATCCTAATAATATACTATTGAGCACAAGCAGAGAGGCAGCCTCTGAAAGTGCTTTCATTTTGAAATGTACAAAAAAGAGGTTGTGACAAAAAGTTTGAAATGTTTAATTTTGGTGGGGGAAGTTTCTTATTTTTTTATTTCTGAAAAAATATATATTTATTTTCCTCCAGGTTCCCGGTTCCCAACAGGGGCCGGAGCTGGAAAACCACCTAAAAGTAAGGCACATACACAGCTACACACACCTACACACCTACACACACCAACACACACCAACACACACCAACACACACCTACACGCCTACACACACTTACACACACCTACACACCTACACACAGCTACACACACCTACACACACCTACACACCAACACACCAACACACACCTACACACCAACACACCTACACACACCAACACACACCTACACACACCTACACCTGCCCACACCCATACATACACACACACACACACTTGTTATATGTATAGCATTTAAAACATAATATCATGGATGAGATAACTGTCCTTTTCCTTATCAGGCTATGGACCAGGTGGATATGGACCAGGAGGAGCTGGTACTGGACCAGGAGGATATGGGCCTGGTGGTGCTGGTACTGGACCAGGAGGATATGGGCCTGGTGGTGCTGGTACTGGACCAGGAGGATATGGACCAGGTGGTGCTGGTACTGGACCAGGAGGATACGGGCCTGGTGGTGCTGGTACTGGACCAGGTGGATATGGACCAGGAGGAGCGGGACTAGGTGGTGCTGGTACCAGACCTGGTGGATTTGGACCAGGTGGTGCTGGTACTGGACCAGGAGGATACGGGCCTGGTGGAGCTGGTACTGGACCAGGAGGAGCTGGTACTGGACAAGTAGGATATGGACCAGGAGGAGCTGGTACTGGACCTGGAGGATATGGACCAGGAGGAGCTGGTTCTGGACCTGGAGGATATGGACCTGGTGGTTCTGGAGGCTTGGGGAGCAGGAAACCTCCTAAATCAGGTACAGAGAGGGGCCAAACCAAATGTTAGCATGGTTTGAAATTACTGAACCACGTTTGTTTGAACTTGATCAACATAATATCTTTCTTGAAACATTTCATAACAGGAAAGAGGGTCTCCACCAACCAAAAACATTTTTAATGATAATTTTTTAGGTGTACTTGTACGTAATGCATTTAAAGGGATAGTTTGCTCACCCTGCTAAAACAATATGTGTTGTTGTTTATGCTAAATTAAGTAAATATATAGACAACACATAAAAAAAACGAAAATGGATGAAGTATCACTTTTAGGTGATTTTCACATTTAACCGTTTTATTTTTTTTAATTTTCCAAACAGGTTATGGTTCCTCTTTGGGTGGAGCTGGTTACATACCAGGTGAGGAATCAGACGTTCTCCTTTACAATGGAACCAGTCTAGTTAGTGTGCAGTATCAAGATGCATTTGATTTCTGTGAAGTGATTTTTACGTAGGATTAGCATGGGAATATTCTGTGAAAAATCTGTTGAATGATACCTGCATGTTTTGGTTGCGCACTTAACATGGACATATTGTTTTTCTATATAATAATCCTGTAGCTTCACTTGTTGGGCTTCATTTTGAAGACTATTGAGTCTTGAGTCTTTCTCTTAAGTTTACTGTAATAGGCCATGATCGTACCAATAGCATGTAAAGCAAAGATGCATCATTTCTCTGCAGACTCACTGCAGACTACAGACTAACTGCAGACTGATGCAAGCGACTGATTGCACTTAAAAGATAGAATAGCATAGATTATTCAATCCAAGTTTAGTTTAGTTATGGAATTATGGTTTGTAGTTATTTGAGTGTTTCAGTGTTAACAGGCAAGTGTCATCAAAAAGTCTTTTTTTTCCCCCTGTAAAAAAGAATATTGAGAGTATGTTGAGAAACTTGCTGTCAAGTCTTTGGTGTATTCATTATACAATAATGTTAAATTATTATTATTAGGTTAAATTACAGTTCATTTTTGTCCTGACACCTGCACCTGTTTCCAAGGAGGTGGCACTGGGGTTGGGCCAGGTGGATCAGGAACCAGACCAGGTGGTGCTGGTACTGGACCAGGAGGATATGGACCTGGTGGTGCTGGTACTGGACCAGGAGGATATGGACCTGGTGGTGCTGGTACTGGACCAGGAGGATATGGGCCTGGTGGAGCTGGTACTGGACCAGGTGGATATGGGCCTGGTGGAGCTGGTACTGGACCAGGTGGAGCTGGTACTGGACCAGGAGGATATGGGCCTGGTGGTGCTGGTACTGGACCAGGAGGATACGGACCTGGTGGTGCTGGTACTGGACCAGGAGGATACGGACCAGGTGGAGCTGGTACTGGACCAGCAGGATATGGGCCCGGTGGAGCTGGTACTGGACCAGGTGGAGTTGGACCAGGTGGTGCTGGAGCTGGAGGTAGTTCACGAATCAGAGAAAAAAAGATTTGAGGGGTTAGAAGCTAAAGAAGCCATTTCTAATTCTCTAGGCTAAGACTAACTCTAGAGGGCCATGTGAATCAGTCTGTTCTATCTCACCACAAATCAAATAGTTTACATTTTCTCACATGTTGATGCTTTTAGAGATTACTTTATCAAAAGGGAAATGTAGTTTTCATTAATAAAGTAAAAGGTTTAGTTTGTTTGCTGTTCATGCATGTTTAGCTCGGGAATGAGAAAGTGTTGCTTGGTCTTGCTGTAGAAACGAGGCTATAAAAGTTGTATGATTCAATAGCTATATATATCTATGTATCTATATATCGATGTATCTATATATCGATGTATCTATATATCTATGTATCTATATATCTATGTATCTATATATCTATATATATAGAATGGGACCGTTTACAGGTCATCCCCACACTTTGTCGTTTCTCATTGACATGATTTGTTTTTAAGGCACATCCAGTCATTGACTTTATCAATGCACTGACACAGTGATTATACAGCACGTCGTCATTTGGTGAAAAGGCTGTGTATATTTGAGTGTTGCCTGCATAACTGTGCTAGGCGATATTGTTATTTTGCATGATTGGCGAGAGTGTGTAGAGGTTGAATAGAGAAGGTCCCAAAATTGACCCCTGTGGGACTCCGCATGTCATATTAGTTAGCCGAGATACATGGTTGCCAATGGACGCAAAGTAGTTTATGTTCTCTAGAAATGACTTAAACCAGTTTAAAACCATTCCAGACACTCCAACCCACTTTTCCTATCTTTCTAAAAGTATTTTATGAAACCCTTTACAATGCAATACCGAATTTAGCAGTTTCTCATAAACATGATTTGTTTTTCAGGATATGACGCAAACGCTAAAGCCCGAAAATATGGTATGTTTTTGATGTACACAATTTAAAGATATTAAAATCAATACATGCACAGTCAAAGGCTCATCAAAATACTTAGTGGTTTTTAATGAACTTCCTCCCTGTCTAAATAGGTATGCTGAGTGGTGCCTTAGGCATCCCAGGAAGAGGAACTGGGCCTGGTGGTGCTGGTGGATATGGGCCTGGTGGTGCAGGAACTGGGCCTGGGGGTGCAGGAGGATATGGGCCTGGTGGTGCAGGTACTGGGCCTGGTGGTGCAGGAGGATATGGGCCTGGTGGTGCAGGAACTGGGCCTGGTGGTGCAGGAGGATATGGGCCTGGTGGTGCTGGTACCAGACCAGGTGGGGTTGGACCAGGCGGTGCTGGTACTGGACCAGGAGGATACGGGCCTGGAGGTGCTGGTACTGGACCAGGAGGGTATGGACCAGGTGGTGCTGGTACTGGACCAGGTGGATATGGACCTGGTGGTGCTGGTACCAGACCAGGTAAGATATTAGAGGTTATTTAACTATATTTAACTCAACACAACAATGTTGGGTTTGGGACTGATTTTATTCTCTCAGTCACTTTTAAATAAAAATCGTATGTTCGTCTGACTTTTGTGAAGTCAAAGGGTTGTCACATGGTTAGTTGTATGTTTGTTTGAGCTTTTATCAGAATACCAAGACTAACTCTACTTTCTTCTGGAGGGCAGAGTAAATTAGTTTGTCTGTTCTATCTCACCAAAAAACAAATAGTTCGAATTTCCTCACATGTTGCTTTAGGAGATGACTTTATTGAAAGGGAAATGTAGTTTTCATTGATAAAGTTACATGATCGGTTTGTTTGCTGTTCATGCATGTTTAGTTATCCCGGGAACATGCAAACGTTGCTTAGCCTAGCTGTGAAAATTAGACTACATAAGTTGTAAGATTTCATAGAAATAGAACGATGTAGAATGATAGTTCACAATGCATCGCCAAATTTAGCAGTGTCTCATAAACATGATTTGTGTTTCAGGATATGACGCGAACGCTAAAGCCCGTAAATATGGTATGTATTTAATGTACAGGATCTAAAGATGAAAACCATAAATAATATAACATAAAGATATTAAAATATGGTACGTATTTAATGTACAGGGTCTAAAGCTATTACAATCAATACATAGAGATTCAAAGGCCCGTAAATATGGTATGTATTTAATGTACAGGGTCTAAAGCTATTACAATCAATACATAGAGATTCAAAGGCCCGTAAATATGGTATGTATTTAATGTACAGGGTCTAAAGCTATTACAATCAATACATAGAGATTCAAAGGCCCGTAAATATGGTATGTATTTAATGTACAGGGTCTAAAGCTATTACAATCAATACATAGAGATTCAAAGGCCCGTAAATATGGTATGTATTTAATGTACAGGGTCTAAAGCTATTACAATCAATACATAGAGATTCAAAGGCCCGTAAATATGGTATGTATTTAATGTACAGGGTCTAAAGCTATTACAATCAATACATAGAGATTCAAAGGCCCGTAAATATGGTATGTATTTAATGTACAGGGTCTAAAGCTATTACAATCAATACATAGAGATTCAAAGGCCCGTAAATATGGTATGTATTTAATGTACAGGGTCTAAAGCTATTACAATCAATACATAGAGATTCAAAGGCCCGTAAATATGGTATGTATTTAATGTACAGGGTCTAAAGCTATTACAATCAATACATAGAGATTCAAAGGCCCGTAAATATGGTATGTATTTAATGTACAGGGTCTAAAGCTATTACAATCAATACATAGAGATTCAAAGGCCCGTAAATATGGTATGTATTTAATGTACAGGGTCTAAAGCTATTACAATCAATACATAGAGATTCAAAGGCCCGTAAATATGGTATGTATTTAATGTACAGGGTCTAAAGCTATTACAATCAATACATAGAGATTCAAAGGCCCGTAAATATGGTATGTATTTAATGTACAGGATCTAAAGATATTAAAATCAATACATAGAGATTCAAAGGCCCGTAAATATGGTATGTATTTAATGTACAGGATCTAAAGATATTAAAATCAATACATAGAGATTCAAAGGCCCGTAAATATGGTATGTATTTAATGTACAGGGTCTAAAGCTATTACAATCAATACATAGAGATTCAAAGGCCCGTAAATATGGTATGTATTTAATGTACAGGGTCTAAAGCTATTACAATCAATACATAGAGATTCAAAGGCTCTCCAAAGCCTACGTTTAGTTGTTTTTAAATCAAATCCCATCCTTACTTCCCCTGTCTAAACAGGGATGCTGAGTGGTGCCTTAGGCGTCCCAGGAGGAGGAACTGGTACCGGGCCTGTTGGTGCAGGAGGATATGGGCCTAGTGGTGCTGGTACTGGACCAGGAGGATATGGACCTGGTGGTGCTGGTACTGGACCAGGAGGATATGGACCAGGTGGTGCTGGTACTGGACCAGGAGGATATGGACCAGGTGGAGTTGGACCTGGTGGTGCTGGTACTGGACCAGGAGGATATGGACCAGGTGGAGTTGGACCTGGTGGTGCTGGTACTGGACCAGGAGGATATGGGCCTGGTGGTGCTGGTACTGGACCAGGAGGATACGGGCCTGGTGGTGCTGGTACTGGACCAGGTGGATATGGACCTGGTGGTGCTGGTACTGGACCAGGTAAGATGGCAGAGCTTATTGAACAATTTTGAACACATAACAATGTTCTGTTTGGGACTGGTTTTATTCTCTCAGGCACTTTTAAATAAAAACCGTATGTTCGTCGGACTGTGGTGAAGGCAGAGGGTGGTCACATGGTTCGCTTTATGTTTCTATCAGAATACCCAGACTAACTCTACTTTCCTCTGGAGGGCCTAGTCAATTAGTTTGGCTGTTCTATCTCACCAAAAACCAAATCATTCGAATTTCCTCACATGTTGCTCTTAGAGATGACTTTATTGAAAGGGAAATTCCGTGTTCATCAACAAAGTGACATGATTTGTTTGATTGCTGTTAATGCATGTTTATTTACCCTGGGAACATGCAAGCATTGCTTAGCCTTGCTGTGAAAATAGACTGTAAACGTTTGTATGATTCAATTGCAGTAGACATGTAGAATCAAATCAAATCAATTTGATTTGTTTAGCACATGTCATATACATAGTTATTGTGCTTTACACAGGGCAAGCAAAAGCATAAAAGGAAGAAATAAAATAAATTTTAATAAATATAATAAACGAATAAGAACGATTCTAACTAGAGAAATAAAATAGCTGAAAACAAACATGTCAGCAAAATGCAATGGAGAACATATGTTTTTAATGTAGATTTAAAAGTAGCCAGGCGTGGAGTGAGTCTCAGATCTTCTGGAAGTTGTTTCCGGATATTTGTTTCATAGTAGCTAAACGCTGCTTCACCTTTTCTAGTTTTAAGTCTCAGAACGGTCAACAGACCTGTTCCAGATGACCTGAGGGGTCTAGAAGGTTCATACTGTATTAGCATGTCAGTGATGTATTTTGTCCCCAAATTATTTAGACACTTGTAGGTAAGCAATAGTATTTTCAAATCAACTATCTGACCCACAGGGAGCCAGAGTAGTGATCACAGAATTGGTGTAATATGTTCATATTTATTAGTCTCTGTTAAATGTTTAGCAGTGTAACGGGCACTGACCAGTACAAACTCGCCATCATCAGAATAAACAAGATTGCTTGGTCATGTGATGTGGTACCTTTTCCCACGGCCGAGCGGTTAAGGACACTGACCCCAGTGCTGGCGAGACACAGTAAGACCCCTGGTTCTATCCCAGGTAGTGGTGAGCCCAGTAAGACCCCTGGTTCTATCCCAGGTAGTGGTGAGCCCAGTAAGACCCCTGGTTCTATCCCAGGTAGTGGTGAGCCCAGTAGGACCCCTGGTTCTATCCCAGGTAGTGGTGAGCCCAGTAGGACCCCTGGTTCTATCCCAGGTAGTGGTGAGCCCAGTAAGACACCTGGTTCTATCCCAGGTAGTGGTGAGCCCAGTAAGACCCCTGGTTCTATCCCAGGTAGTGGTGAGCCCAGTAGGACCCCTGGTTCTATCCCAGGTAGTGGTGAGCCCAGTAAGACCCCTGGTTCTATCCCAGGTAGTGGTGAACAGGGGAGGAAGCACGAGTTCTCGCTAGCACGGCGGTCAAAAAATTCAGAACCCAGCGAATCAGAACCGTTACAGCAGCAGTGTTCTGAACAAGAGAAGAACATTACAGCAGCAGTGTTCTGAACAAGCTGAGAGAAGAACATTACAGCAGCAGTGTTCTGAACAAGAGAAGAACATTACAGCAGCAGTGTTCTGAACAAGAGAAGAACATTACAGCAGCAGTGTTCTGAACAAGAGAAGAACATTACAGCAGCAGTGTTCTGAACAAGAGAAGAACATTACATCAGCAGTGTTCTGAACAAGAGAAGAACATTACAGCAGCAGTGTTCTGAACAAGAGAAGAACATTACAGCAGCAGTGTTCTGAACAAGAGAAGAACATTACAGCAGCAGTGTTCTGAACAAGAGAAGAACATTACAGCAGCAGTGTTCTGAACAAGAGAAGAACATTACAGCAGCAGTGTTCTGAACAAGACAAGAACATTACAGCAGCAGTGTTCTGAACAAGAGAAGAACATTACAGCAGCAGTGTTCTGAACAAGAGAAGAACATTACAGCAGCAGTGTTCTGAACAAGAGAAGAACATTACAGTAGCAGTGTTCTGAACAAGCTGAGAGAAGAACATTACAGCAGCAGTGTTCTGAACAAGAGAAGAACATTACAGCAGCAGTGTTCTGAACAAGAGAAGAACATTACAGCAGCAGTGTTCTGAACAAGAGAAGAACATTACAGCAGCAGTGTTCTGAACAAGCTGAGAGAAGAACATTACAGCACTCCAGTCTACTCATTATAAATGCATGCATGAGTTTTTCTATGTCTTGTTGGGACATGAGTATTGCTTTGTTTTTAAGGTGATAGTATGCTGATTCATTTTATTACCAGGTTGATTTGGCTGTTGAAATTTAAGTCTGAGTCTATGATGACACCAACATTTCTAGCTTGGTCCTTAGTTTTCAGAGACATAGACTCAAGCTAATTTTTAGCCTTTCCTCTTTAGCACCAAAGGTAATTAGCTTTGTTTTTTCTTTATTTAGCTGAAATAAATTCTGGGCCATCCAGTCATTGATTTGCTCAATGCACTGACACACTGATTATATAGCATGGCAGTCATTTGTTGAAAAGGCTGTGTATATTTGAGTGTCGTCTACATAACTGTGGTAGGCGATAATGTTATTTTGCATGATTTGGTCTAGCGAGAGTGTGTAGAGGTTAAATAGAGAAGGTCCCAAAATTGACCCCTGTGGGACTCCGCATGTCATATTAGTCAGCTCAGATGCGTAGCTGCCAATGGACACAAAGTAGTTAATGTTCTCTAGAAATGACTTAAACCAGTTTAAAACCATTCCAGACACTCCAACCCACTTTTCCAATCTTTCTAATAGTATTTTATGAAACCCTATACAATGTAACGCCGAATTTAGCAGTTTCTCATCAACATGATTTGTTTTTCAGGATATGACGCAAACGCCAAAGCCCGAAAATATGGTATGTATAAGGACATAATTTAAAGATATTAAAATATGGTATGTATAAGGACATAATTTAAAGATATTAAAATATGGTATGTATAAGGACATAATTTAAAGATATTAAAATATGGTATGTATAAGGACATAATTTAAAGATATTAAAATATGGTATGTATAAGGACATAATTTAAAGAAATTAAAATATGGTATGTATAAGGACATAATTTAAAGATATTAAAATATGGTATGTATAAGGACATAATTTAAAGATATTAAAATATGGTATGTTTTTGATGTACACAATTTAAAGATATTAAAATCCATACAAACACATTCAAAGGCTCTTCAGAGCCTGCGTTTAGTGGTTTTTAATGAAGTTCTACCCTGTCTAAATAGGTATGCTGAGTGGTGCCTTAGGCATCCCAGGAAGAGGAACTGGTACAGGGGCTGGATATGGGCCTGGTGGTGCAGGAACTGGGCCTGGCGGTGCAGGTGGATATGGGCCTGGTGGTGCAGGAACTGGGCCTGGCGGTGCAGGTGGATATGGGCCTGGTGGTGCAGGAACTGGGCCTGGCGGTGCAGGTGGATATGGGCCTGGTGGTGCAGGAACTGGGCCTGGTGGTGCCGGTGGATATGGGCCTGGTGGTGCAGGAACTGGGCCTGGTGGTGCAGGAGGATATGGGCCTGGTGGAGCTGGTACTGGACCGGGGGGTGCTGGTACTGGACCAGGAGGATATGGACCAGGTGGTGCTGGTACTGGACCAGGTGGATATGGGCCTGGTGGTGCTGGTATTGGACCAGGAGGATATGGGCCTGGTGGTGCTGGTACCAGACCAGGTGGAGTTGGAGCTGGTGGTGCTGGAGCTGGAGGTAATTCAGGAATCATAGATAGAAAGCATTTGATGGGTTAGAAGCTATAACTAATTATACCAATCATAACTCTCCAGGCTAAGACTTGCTCTACTTTCCTCAAGGGCCAAGAAAATCAGACTCTCTGTTCTATCTCACCACAAACCAAATAGCAAAACTCTTCTCACATGTTGTTGCTTTAAGAGATTACTTTATCAGAAGGGAAATGTAGTTTTCATTGATAAAGTAATATGATTTTGTTTGTTTGCTGTTCATGCATGTTTAGTTAGCCTGAGAACAAGCAATATAAGTTGTAAGATTCAATCAGGGTTGGGAGGGTTACTTTCAAAATGTATTTCGTTACAGATTACCTCCTTCAATTTGCAATTTGTAATATAATCCAAAGGATTACTTAATGTCAGTAACATAATCTAAATACTTTTCATTACTTTAAAATTACTCTATCATTAAAGACCTTATATATTAAAAACGATAATGAAATGATGAAGGCAGAGATTATTGACTGTACTTTATTCATTCCATTGACTTACATTGAACTTACACTTAGCTAAAGCAAAAAAAATGTCAAGCAGAGCTAAATTATTATTAACTAACGTTAGCAAATGAACTCAGCCGTTGACAGTAAAACTACGAGCCATTTCACATTTCTTCCCTCAAGAGACAAAATATTTAGAACAAACTAACTTTACATTGCTGAACAAACCCAATCTAATACAGGAATTGATGGTTGCAAGCTAATAGTAAAGACATTCTTATAGCTGTTAGACATTCTTATAGCCGTTAGACATTCTTATAGCTGTTAGACATTCTTATAGCCGTTAGACATTCTTATAGCCGTTAGACATTCTTATAGCTGTTAGACATTCTTATAGCCGTTAGACATTCTTATAGCTGTTAGACATTCTTATAGCCGTTAGACATTCTTATAGCCGTTAGACATTCTTATAGCCGTTAGACATTCTTATAGCCGTTAGACATTCTTATAGCCGTTAGACATTCTTATAGCCGTTAGACATTCTTATAGCCGTTAGACATTCTTATAGCTGTTAGACATTCTTATCGCTGTTAGACATTCTCTTGTTTCTTCTTGTGCAACGTTTCAAACTGCATCAAAGATAATTAGAGGTCTTGTTCGCTCATATTGACACATCTCATCATGAGGTTAAGGAGGGGCAGCGATATTAGTTCAACAAAAAAAAAAGAAGACAACTATTTATTTATTTTTAATTTATGTAACCCGGGAAGTAATCATAGTATTTATTTAAAGTATCTGTAATTTGATTAGTCTTTTTTTTTCTGTAACTGCAACGGATTACAGTTACCTATTTTTTATATTTTAATTACATAACCCCATTACATGTATTCCATTACTCCCCAGTCCTGGATTCAATTGCAATAGATATGGAGACTGGGACCAATTCCAATGCAACACCAAATTTAGCAGTTTCTCATAGACATTATTGTTTTTCAGGATATGACGCAAATGCCAAAGCCCGTAAATATGGTATGTATTTAATGTACACGATTTAAAGATGTTGAAAAACATTATACACATTTAAAAGCTTTTCAAAGCCTACGTTTAGTAGTTTTGAAATAAAATCCCATCCTTACTTCCCCTGTCTAAATAGGGATGCTGAGTGGTGCTCTAGGCATTCCAGGCGGAGGAACTGGGCCTGGTGGTGCAGGAGGATATGGGCCTGGTGGTGCAGGAGCTGGGCCTGGTGGTGCAGGAGGATATGGTCCTGGTGGTGCTGGAACTGGGCCTGGTGGTGCAGGAGGATATGGTCCTGGTGGTGCAGGAACTGGGCCTGGTGGTGCAGGAGGATATGGGCCTGGTGGTGCAGGAACTGGGCCTGGTGGTGCAGGAGGATTTGGGCCTGGAGGTGCAGGAACTGGTCCTGGTGGATATGGACCAGGTGGTGCCGGGGGCCTGGGGGCCAGAAAACCTCCTAAATCAGGTACAGAGTTCCTCACATTTCTATAAAGTAATGTCTTAAAGAGTCTCATACCAAACCTCCTAAATCAGGTACAGAGTTCCAAACATTTCTATAAAGTAATGTCTTAAAGAGTCTCATACCAAACCTCCTAAATCAGGTACAGAGTTCCTCTCATTTCTATAAAGTAATATCTTAAAAACGTCAGACTGATAGCATTATCCTGCCTCCAGTTCCTTTTGAATTTCAATATGCTTTTTTCTTGAGGAAATAGTTTGGACTCTAATGTTGTATTCCTCTCTCCAGGCCATGGCTCCTCCTCTTCTGGTGGAGCTGGCTATGGACCAGGTAAGTGGTTCTACTGAGATCATTCACTGTCTAGATTGATACCATCACATCACCATGAAGGTGTGTGTGAGACAAACGGTCTGTTTGAAAGACAAAAAGGGACAACAGGACATTTTACTAAACATTTGGTCTTTTTGTAGTAGGGTAGTATTATTCTTATCAATAGGACATTTTACTAAACATTTGGTCTGTTTGTTTAAGGGTAGTATTCTTCTTATCAACAGGACATTTTACTAAACATTTGGTCTGTTTGTTTAAGGGTAGTATTATTCTTATCAACAGGACATTTTACTAAACATTTGGTCTGTTTGTTTAAGGGTAGTATTATTCTTATCAATAGGACATTTTACTAAACATTTGGTCTGTTTGTTTAAGGGTAGTATTATTCTTATCAACAGGACATTTTACTAAACATTTGGTCTGTTTGTAGTAGGGTAGTATTATTCTTATCAACAGGACATTTTACTAAACATTTGGTCTGTTTGTTTAAGGGTAGTATTATTCTTATCAACAGGACATTTTACTAAACATTTGGTCTGTTTGTTTAAGGGTAGTATTATTCTTATCAACAGGACATTTTACTAAACATTTGGTCTGTTTGTTTAAGGGTAGTATTATTCTTATCAACAGGACATTTTACTAAACATTTGGTCTGTTTGTTTAAGGGTAGTAATATTCTTATCAATAGGACGTTTTACCAAACATTTTCTCTGTTTCTTTGCAGTCTTATTGTTTACTTATACTATATACTTCTTGTTCGGGTTATTGAGACCGTTCTGATATCCAGTTCTTTAAAGGTGTGCTTTATTTCTACTCCCTAACACACCTGTCTGCTGTCCAGGAGGTGGAGCAGGAGGAGTTCTCGGAGCAGGAGGAGTTCCCGGAGCAGGAGTGGGAGGTCCAGGTGAGCTAACTTCCTTACCTTTCTGGAACAGGAAGTTGGAACGATGGACGTTTCATACTTTACTACAGGGCCAAACAGCACAAACACGTTTTGCTTTCAGCAGCTAAAGTTTATATATTTATAATGAAAGCTGTCTTAGTGTGACTCCGCCCTAAATGGTTCTGGTGAGCCTCCATTTGGAGCTAGTATAGTTCACAGTTGAGGTACTGGTTCATGTAAAGCGCTGTACACCAGAGCGAGTATTTGAGTATTCAGAAATAGAACTATGTGTTCTAGAACTAGTTGTAGTGATCGTGGAGTGTGTTTGACTGCACCCTCTCTTCAGCGAAAATAAGTATGTGTGTGTGTGTGTGTGTGTGTGTGTGTTCATAGATAGATATATTCTAGAGTGTGTGTTTGACTGTGCACCCTCTCTTCAGGGTATTATGTAGTGTGTATGTGTGTGTGTGTGTGTGTTCATAGATAGATATATTCTAGAGTGTGTGTTTGACCGTGCACCCTTTCTTCAGGGTACCGCTCCTCTACTGGAGGCGGTTACAGACCAGGTGAGAGAACAGGTGGAGAAAGAATGTGTGTGTTGTTGCTTCCTGCTGTGTCTGCCGTGCTGTGCCCCCCCCACCCCCACCCCTCTTCAGAAGGTAGTTAGTTTGGTGCTGTCTAACAACACACACAAGCTAGCCAAACCCACACAGCCGTCTATGTGCATTGAGACCATCGGAGTCTACGACTAGAAAGCGTTTCATTTGTAGCGTTCTCTTTGAATCAAATCCAACAGAAGTAAACTACAAAGCTGGTTCACTGTTTCTCCTCACAATAAGCATAGATATATAAGGATAGAATGCAACATCCCTGTAGGGTTAGGTTGTTTGTCTGGTCTACTCGTGCTTGTTCTATGTTTTGTCCTGTGGCAGATGCAGTCACCCCTTAAGACTCTTTGGAAATTTAAAAAGAGGTACTCATGATTTACACACCTTGACACACCTGTGCCTGTTTTCCAGGTGGGGTTCCTGGAGCAGGAGGAGTAGGAGGAGGAGTAGGAGGAGGCCCAGGTGAGTGAGACAGCAGCGAGTGGACAGGTGTTGTGTTCTTTATTGTGTAAAGCAGGGCAATGCAAATGTATTCGTATAGCACATTTCATACACATACAATACCAGTCAAAAGTTAGAGCACACTTTCCCATTCACTATAATGAGAGTCTGTACAAACTTTGGACTGGTACGGTAGGCAATTCAAAGTGTTTTACATAAAGCAAGCAGGCACATACTAAGCAATGAATAAAATAATATGAATACAATAAAAACACTACTAATAAGTATAAAATAGTTAAGAGAAATACAATTGTATGTAAGGAGAACCTGTCTACTTCTGTTTTAGCCATCTGAAACTTCTATCTGGCTTACATATTTAGAGAATGTGCAGAGAAAACACTTTTTAATATACCATATATCAAATGTACCTGGGTTTAGTCAAGAATATATTGTTTGAATGTCTTTGCTGTTTATTTTTTGAGAAGAAATGTTCACATTGAAACCATAGGCTCTGACATAAGTCATTTGATCGGACGTTTACATGTTGGAAACAATGTTTTTACTGTGACCTTCGCAACTTTTAGGGAGGTTATGGGGCATTGTGTATTTGGGAATGTTTTTCTCTGTTGCTTTTTTATCAGTAGTTTATTCTGACTGTTTTGACCCTGTCCACTTCCTGCTATTGTTTCCTAGGTTACGCAGGGGCGGGGCAGAAATGTAAGAAAACACACTTTCTCCATTTTTTTTACACCCATTCAAACCAGTGCCAGTTCTAATGTGATCGCACACACATTCAAACCAGTGCCAGTTCTAATGTGATCACACACATTCAAACCAGTATCAGTTCTAATGTGATCACACACACATTCAAACCAGTGCCAGTTCTAATGGAATCACACACACATTCAACCCAGTGCCAGTACTAATGGAATCACACACACATTCACCCCAGTGCCAGTTCTAATGTGATCACACACATTCAAACAAACAACATACCTGAGAGCATTACGTTCAATTATTTACTCTATTATGTATAATTATAGTAAATATTAGGAATAATAATTATGTACTCTGGAAAAGCTGCAAATAAATTCTCCTCTCCTCTCCTCTCCTCTTCTCTCCTCTCCTCTCCTCTCCTCTCCTCTCCTCTCCTCTCCTCTCCTCTCCTCTCCTCTCCTCTCCTCTCCTCTCCTCTCCTCTCCTCTCCTCTCCTCTCCTCTCCTCCCCTCTCCTCTCCTCTCCTCTCCTCCCTCCCTCGGCCAGCTAAAGCAGCTAAAGCAGCCAAGTATGCAGCCATGCAGCAGGCCCTCCTGGGTGCTGGGGGATACCGGGGTAAAACAACACACACCACGCTGTTGTATCCATGACGCCCACCTAACCGAATGATGGTCACATGGTTGGTCACATGGTTGGCCTCTCACAATGACTTAGTTTGTCTTTTTTGACATGTGACAGGACATAACAAACAACACGACCTCATTCCCTTCTGTTCAAAGTCAGCCACGGTTGGCTCGAAACGTCTCAAAGTGTATCCAAGATTAGGTTGGCAGATTTGAACAGTGATTCATGCGACTTCTATCTGAGTTATATGGTTCTTTTTTCTTCTTCTGATATGTCCATCAGGGGGTGCGGGGTGCCAGGGTAAATACTGTGGCAGGAAGAGGAAGTAAGAGACCAACGTACCGGAAGTGACGTGAGGAACATAGTGGTGCTACTGTGTGAAACGGAATGTGCTCCTTCATTGTTGTTGTTCTTAACCTGCCATGGACGCTTTGACGCCCCTATGGTCAACACAATCTGGTTTCTGTTTTTATTTCATTGTTTTGGTTCTTTTTTTTTTACCTGACATGTAAGCTTTAACTTCGTCCATGTTCAACATATTCTGTTTTCAGTAGTTGTGTTTTTATTGTTGTTGTTGTTTTTTGGTCAAGTCAAAGATCAGGAAAACTTGTTTTATTTCGTTATGAAAGCGAGGCTCTGTATCGTGAACTCGTCGAAGATCAACTTGTTTTAAATCTCGTGTAGCACTGGTTCTCACTTGTATTTCTGCTACTATTAGCCACACCAGAGATTCTCGTAGTGAGGACTCTCCACTAGACATGTCTAGATAGGTTCCCACACTATTGACCCTTTGAGGAAGTTCCTCTGAGCACTCCTAGTAGGCCTGTCTCAATGCTGATGTGATGCGTTACCACACGCTGTACAGTGGATCCAAGAAGAGTCGGCAACACTTTGTACAGAATCTATATCAGAGTCACCTGGAGTAAACGCTTAACAAAACCTAGTCTGTTTTGAGTTTTTTTGTTTATAGATTCTGTACAAAAGGCTTTGTGAGGGTGTGTGTGTGAGGTTATGAAGTGACACTGCTATGTTATAGGGTTACTGTGAAAGATCATCGTTATTGGAGTCACTTCTCATCTCTTCCCCCTCAAAAAAGCAAGTGTGTGTGTGCACCTCAATCTATATGTGCTCATTCTTTAGCTTCTAGCCCCAGCACTCTAAATGACCAATACCACAGGCCCTGGCTTTGAGTTGAAAGGCCGTGTTTGTTAATAGCTAAGTGAGTCCACGGTTGTCCACCTGAGTCCCACGGCTGTTGAAGGTGAAGACACTTGTGTCCGTCTCCTCCGTCAAAATAAAGCCTTTCCGCTTCAAAACAACGTTGAAACCATTGTTCCCTGTGAAGGCAGCAGCTCCTGTGTTAAACCTCTACGTTAGCCATTGCTAGCAGTGTGGTTTGGGTGGAGTTATAACGGACGGGGGGTGGGGGGGGGGGCGGGGGGGGGGGGGGGGGGCGGGGGCGGGGGGGGTTAACATGGTGGTTTTCACACCTTTCGTTGAGCAGCATCACAGTTCATCATTTTTTGACCTCTTCGGACACTGATGCAAGTTTTATTTTTTATTTTTTTTACATTTACTTTTTAAATTATGTTGGAAAAATAGATTACCGCTTTGTTTTCCTGTCGGTTTGTAGAAACTTGAGTTTGTTAAGTAACATTCCATTTTATTTGACTCATTTTGAGAGTGTGAGAATTGTAACCTTTTTAAATCTCTGATACAGATGGGCAAAGGTCTATATATTTTCTATCTTGTCTTTGTCATCTATATTTGAAGTCCATTTTGTGTCTTTTGATGTCCTGTATTTGACCCATATGTGGCTATCATTATGTGTCAGTTTAAGCTCTAGAATTAGAAAGAGTCTGTTGTTTTTCTGGATGGCCTCTAAAAAGATGCACTTTGTTTTGACACAACACTTTGTCTACAAATCCTTTCCTAAATAAAAATAAATAAAAACAATCGTAAGTGTAAAGTCATATCATACGTGTTGTATTTTTATAAAACTTTGTAACTATGGTTCATGACTATATACTATTGGTGTAACTTTATGGTTCATGACTATATACTATTGGTGTAACTTTATGGTTCATGACTATATACTATTGGTGTAACTTTATGGTTCATGACTATATACTATTGGTGTAACTTTATGGTTCATGACTATATACTATTGGTGTAACAGTTGTCCTTCTCTTTCGCTCTCTCACAAAACATTTTTTCTCCTTCGCTCTTTATACCCCTCTCCCTTCCTGCCTCTCCCTATTTTCCTCCCCCTCCCCTCTCTCTCTCTCTCTCTCTCTCTCTCTCTCTCTCTCTCTCTCTCTCTCTCTCTCTCTCTCTCTCTCTCTCTCTCTCTCTCTCTCTCTCTCTCTCTCTCCCTCCCTCTCTCTCTCCCTCTCCCTCCCCTTCTCTCTCTCTCCCTCTCTCTCTCCCCCCTCTCTCTCTCTCCTTCCCTCTCTCTCCCTCTCCCCCCCCCCCCCCCCCCCCCCCCCTCTCTCTCTCCCTCCCCCTCTCTCTCTCTTTGTCATCTGGCCAATAACGTTCTTGCTTCCCTCCCCTCCCCTTAAGTTTTAACAGCCATAGACGTCAGAGGTTCCCTGCTGACTCTGCAAACAGCGTGCCAGCAGTGAATACCAGTGCGCTTTCTATTTTAAGATTTACTCGTCTATAAGAGACCAAACCCTGGAAAAGCAATCCAGCTGACCTATGACCTCTCTGGGCCATGCTAATATGCCTTTCAATGGGGGACAGTTTTATAGATTTTCCACATGCTCATAATAATATTGTTCAAAAACGATAACCACTACACCAGGGAATGGTGATCCGATCAAAACAAGTGGATAGAAGAATAATCTACCAAATGTCTTTAATGCTCTAATGTAAAAGGTTAATCCCATTCATAGGTGATCTATAAATATCCCGGTCTAGCCTGTAACCCTGTGTTGTCTTTGGTGTTGAATAAGGTGATTTGGAGCAGGGCTCTGCACAGTGCAGGAACCAAGGCATTCATAAAGAGATTACAGCTTCAAGTTTGGATTGGAAGGGTGGAGGGAATTATGTTGGGTTGCCTGGTTCAGCTGAAACACACACACACACACACAACCACACGCACACGCACACGCACACGCACACGCACGGGGAGCCGCCTATCTCGTCCCTCACACACACACTCTCCCGTGTGTCCACGTCAACGTGTGTCATCGTGTGTTGAAAGTATGCAGCTGGGAGTATGCAGGTTTGTGCCTGTGTTGCACACTGCTCTGACTGCTGCATGCGTGTGAAAGGGAGAGAGAGAAGAGGAGGGGAGGAACTCTATCTGGTCTGAACGACACTTCCCTCAAACCGCAAAGGTCCTGTGGTTGCTGCAGCTCCTACATACTGGTCTCCGCACTTACTGAACCGAACTGGATTGAGCTGGACCGAACTAGACCGAACTGGACCAATTCACACTGAACTGGACCAGCACTGCTCAAAGTTTGTTGTTAGGATGGTTGTCCGGTACTGTGGCACTGTCAGTCACTTTGGGGCTATTGTTCCAGCTTAGATAACTAACCTGTGCTGGCAAGGACTGACCACTGGATATTGAACTGTTCCAGGGACGTAACTGATCAGGACCAGGGCTTCGTTGGTGTAGATTAGTCCTTCAGTGTGAAGGTCCTTCACTAGCAGAGAGAGACTGACCAACTGGCTGGCTATCTGTCAGTGGAACCGACACACAACAGAGAGAGAGAGAGAGAGAGAGAGAGGAGAACCGAGCACAGGAAACGTCTGAGCGGCACATGTACTAGACCGTAACCGGACACAGAGTGTGTAGAGGAGCAAACACACATGCAGAGGAAAACGCTGTCCTCGGCGCTTTGCTCTTTGTCGAAGAAGGAAGAGAGGGGATTTGTTTTTATTTCTTTGGTGCGAGTGACAGCTGGACAGCTTTGACGATGGAGAGACAGGGCGTAGCGTCGCCACGGGAACAGAGATACCGACGTGGAATGAAGGGAAGGTAGGAGACCGTTATCTTTGTGTGTGTGTCTGTGTGTGTGTGTGTGTGTGTGTGTGTGTGTGTGTGTGTGTGTGTGTGTTTGTGTGTGTGTGCCTATGCAAGTCATCACCGCTCCCAACTTATGGTATTTCAACATTATCGGCCCTGTTGCTGTTGCAACACACACACAGTGATATCACAGGAAGTTAGGTCCCCTCAAAATAGAGGCAAACCACACTGTCTATGCGGGTCTGTCTGTTTCAAAGTAAACACATTGCTTTGCCTTGATACTGGTTGTAAGAACAGGCTGTTTGTTTCAAGGGTAGCACCACTGAGACCGTTGGGTCACCTATAGGCAGCAGACTACGGTGAAAGACAGAGACATTACAACAGTAACATTAAGTTCAGAAACAGTTCCAAACACGTTACTGATGGTGTTCAAAGGAGGACATGTGAAAGGAAAGGAAGGAGGGGAGGAGGGAGGAGAAGAATGAAAGAGGGCAATGCATCACAATAACTGCTGGTTGACCTAGTTTATGACGTCACAATGAGTCGGACAAGAGGAAGGGAGTGCTGAGGGCTGGGCGTTTTGGTTACCATGACAAACGGAAGAAGGAAGAGAGATATTCAAGGTGAAAAGGTAAAGGGTTCGAAGGTTTATGAGCAGACCTGGGTAATGTGACTCGGGTTACTTTCTGGTCTCATTGTGTTTTAGGAATTGTGTTGCTAGCTCGGCTCGCCTGAAAACACACAGGGTTCACGTATTAGAACTTGTCCCAGAGTAAATAAAATATTTATCAATCAATAATAATCATAAAGTGATTGATGAATAAATTAATCTGAATTCTGTTTGAAACTCATTCATTATATTTTTCTGTTAAAATGTGTAACTATGGAGGGAGAACACAGAGGGTCAAATATTTCAAGGGTAGAGTTTCCAATAGATATTTCAAAGGTAGAGTTTCCAATAGATATTTCAAGGGTAGAGTTTCCAATAGATATTTAAAAGGTAGAGTTTCCAATAAATATTTAAAAGGTAGAGTTTCCAATAGATATTTCAAAGGTAGAGTTTACAATAGATATTTCAAAGGTAGAGTTTACAATAGATATTTGAAAGGTAGAGTTTTCAATAGATATTTCAAGGGTAGAGTTTCCAATAGATATTTCAAAGGTAGAGTTTCCAATAGATATTTCAAAGGTAGAGTTTCCAATAGATATTTCAAAGGTAGAGTTTCCAATAGATATTTCAAGGGTAGAGTTTCCAATAGATATTTCAAAGGTAGAGTTTCCAACAGATATTTCAAAGGTAGAGTTTCCAACAGATATTTCAAAGGTAGAGTTTCCAACAGAGATTTCAAAGGTAGAGTTTCCAATAGTTATTTCAAAGGCAGAGTTTCCAAGCTGGGTGGAGAACGAATGGTCTGTTGCGTTCTGTGTGACGAGGGTTCCAAGGTTCCGTCCCCCCCCCCCCCCCCCCTCGCTCTCGTCCCATCTGGTCCAGATGTTCTTGTCAGGAGCATAACAGCAGCTGTGTGGCTAACACAGGTCACAGGTCACAGCCTGAGGTACCGAGGACGTTGACTGAGAGCCCAGAAATAAACCTACAACCTACAGAGACAGCACTTTGACTACAGCAGATCTTAGGATGCTTTGCATTTCTCAACCCAATGTCCCTTAGCTTATTATTAGTATTATTATTAGTATTATTATTATTAGTATTATTATTGTTTCGTTCTCTTTTGCTCCGCCACAAAGTTGCTGTCAGACTCCTCCATTGGGATTATCACTCATGGGTACCCCAGGATCATCATAGAACTACAGAAATGTACCTGCCTCAACGAAATGACCCAGAAAGCATGGCTAACTGTTTCTCAATCTGCAACTGGTCGTCAGCAAAAAAAACTCTGCTACAAGAGGAAAGGTGTGTCTCCATCTTTACCTCCAACTGTTAGGTTCTCTCTATTGTAAGGGTGATTACAGAAGGAAAACCTGTTCATTCTCCATTGTAAGCCTGGCCTCTATGGAAAGGAAGAGGAGGAAGCGTGATGCTGTAGTCAATCTGACAGACTGCCAGGGAGACAAACAGCTTTAGAATTAGAATGTGTTAGAATGGACTTTCATTTAGAATTAGAATGTGTTAGAATGGACTTTAAATTTAGAATTAGAATGTGTTAGAATGGACTTTACATTTAGAATTAGAATGTGTTAGAATGGACTTTCATTTAGAATTAGAACGTGTTAGAATGGACTTTCATTTAGAATTAGAATGTGTTAGAATGGACTTTACATTTAGAATTAGAATGTGTTAGAATGGACTTTAAATTTAGAATTAGAATGTGTTAGAATGGACTTTCATTTAGAATTAGAATGTGTTAGAATGGACTTTCATTTAGAATTAGAATGTGTTAGAATGGACTTTACATTGAGCTGTCTCACAAGAAGCCATTGGTGATGTAATCCGCAATCCGCATGCCCCCCCCCTAATATTCACCCCAACAATCAACAACATTCTGGTTAGCTTTTGTGTCAGCCATCTTGAGGAGGCCACCCCACGTTGCCACGGTTACTGTGCTCTCGTGTTCATTGGTCTCTTGGATCGGTCGGATCCTCCAATGAGGTCGCAGGGGAGACAGAAAGTAGGGTGGTGCTGCACAGGAAGCTCCTTCCCACTCCTCTCTGCCGGTCGGTGTGTTTGGAGAGAGATAAGCTAAGCAGCCCTGGTGTCTTTGTTTTGTTTTTACACAGAGAATATGGAGAACAGCTTAGCCCACGTAGTGAACTGGTGAGGGTTAACGCTGGTGGGTTAGTAAAAGACAAGACCTTAAGTAGAGTGCTAAGCTGTGTTGTAAATGATGGATGTTTGATGAGTGAGTGGATCAAAGCACTGTCTGTAGGACTGATAGATGCTTGATGAGTGAGTGGATCAAAGCACTGTCTGTAGGACTGATAGATGTTTGATGAGTGAATGGATCAAAGCACTGTCTGTAGGACTGATAGATGTTTGATGAGTGAATGGATCAAAGCACTGTCTGTAGGACTGATAGATGTTTGATGAGTGAATGGATCAAAGCACTGTCTGTAGGACTGATAGATGTTTGATGAGTGAATGGATCAAAGCACTGTCTGTAGGACTGATGGATGTTTGATGAGTGAGTGGATCAAAGCACTGTCTGTAGGACTGATAGATGTTTGATGAGTGAGTGGATCAAAGCACTGTCTGTAGGACTGATAGATGTTTGATGAGTGAGTGGATCAAAGCACTGTCTGTAGGACTGATAGATGTTTGATGAGTGAGTGGATCAAAGCACTGTCTGTAGGACTGATAGATGTTTGATGAGTAAGTGGATCAAAGCACTGTCTGTAGGACTGATGGATGGACGCTCTTTATTGGTCGCATCCTTTTGGGATGGATGGATTGGCCAAATAATAAAATACAAATCTTTATTTGTATAGCACATTTCATACAAGTGCAGGTCAATGTGCTTTACATGACAACTAATAAAAACAATAAAACATTTCTTAAAATTAGTAATACAACTAAATGTTTGTAAAATACTGAAACCAAATGAATGAAATGCTAATGAGCAACAAGCTGCCGCTCCACTGCTAGGCCACAACAAGATCATGGGAAATAGAGGCCTTTTAAAGCCTTCTGCAACTCATTTACTGCTGATGATGCACAGTCAGGACTACAACCCCCTTTAATGCACCACTTCCTGCAACAAAACCCTGCTTTGTTAGGTTTCATGATTTCAAAGCAATTAAAGTGTGTATTTGCTCATCAATGGGAGCCAGTGTCTAGAAGGCAGCTGATCATCATTGCCTGCGGTGTGATTATTTGCATTGCTAACCATAAGAGGTTAGTCAGCCATTTTGATCAATATGTTTCCCCTTGGGTGGCTGATGATGAAGAGAGGAGAGACCACTGACTTGGCTGTTTACACTTTGGCCCTCAGTGAGGAGCAGCTCTCTCTCTCTCTCTCTCTCACTCTCTCAGTCTCTCTCTCTCTCTCTCTCTCTCTCTCTCTCTCTCTCTCTCTCTCTCTCTCTCTGTCTATCTCTCTCTCCCTCTCTGTCTCTGTCTCTGTCTATCTCTCTGTCTCTCTCTCTCTCTCTCTCTCTCTCTCTCTCTCTCTCTGTCTGTCTCTCTGTCTATCTCTCTCTCTCTTTCTCTCTGTGCAAATGCTAAGTTCTCTCTCTCTTTCTCTGGGTAGATGCAATGAGTGTTGCTGTATCCTATCCCACTGGTGCTACGAGAGAGAGGGCCTTTTCTTCTGTAAGAGACACTACTGGAGTCGTTATGGGGAGCACTGTCATGGCTGCCAGGAAGCCATCACTACAGGACTCATCATGGTGAGTGACTCTGACCCCTGACCCTAACCCTAACCCTGAACCTGACCCTAACCCTAACCCTGACCCTGACCCTAACCCTGACCCTGACCCTGACCCTGACCCTAACCCTGACCCTAACCCTGACCCTGACCCTGACCCTGACCCTAACCCTAACCCAACATCTCACCTAACCCTATCCCTATCCCTATCCCTATCCCAAACATTACTACAGGACTTATCATGATGAGTACTATCTCTGTATACAACACCTCACTCTGCCATATCAAACATCACTACAGGACTTATCATGATGAGTACTATCTCTGTTTACAACACCTCACTCTGCCATATCAAACATCTCGTAATGGTAAGAAAACATAGCAGAAAAAATTAAAATCTGTGCAAAAATTACATAGTTTGTCATATCACAACCATATAAATTCCCCTGCATGTAATTAGTTTATAGCCTGTCTGGCAATCAGCCATTAACATACTTCTTATTACCATTATACCCATGACAGTAATAATACATTCTATACATTATGACCAGCTGAAGTACCACAGTCTGTAATCCTCTCTGACCACACCACCAATCCCACGGGATCTGCTCTGTTCTCACAGTCTCATGGTCCTGCGGAAGCACTTCCTGTTTGGTGTGCCCACCCCACCCCCCGGCCAAAGCCCCTCATTAGACCGGCAGACATTACCTCACCGTCAAAGAGGCCAGTGTGTGAATCAATGCTCTCAGGAGCTTTGTCCCGCTCACAGGGTTTATCCTGAATCCTCTTTACCCCGTAATCACAAAGTATTCAGAGGGGACACTGTGGAGCCTAACCCACTGTCAACAGAGACCCAACTAATAATAATAAGTCAAATAATACATCTTTATTGATATAGCACTGTTAAAACAGAGGGGACACTGTGGAGCCTAACCCACTGTCAACAGAGACCCAACTAATAATAATAAGTCAAATAATACATCTTTATTGATATAGCACTGTTAAAACAGAGGGGACACTGTGGAGCCTAACCCACTGTCAACAGAGACCCAACTAATAATAATAAGTCAAATAATACATCTTTATTGATATAGCACTGTTAAAACAGAGGGGACACTGTGGAGCCTAACCCACTGTCAACAGAGACCCAACTAATAATAATAAGTCAAATAATACATCTTTATTGATATAGCACTGTTAAAACAGAGGGGACACTGTGTTGGAGAGTAACCCACTGTCAACAGAGACCCAACTAATAATAATAAGTCAAATAATACATCTTTATTGATATAGCACTGTTAAAACAGAGGGGACACTGTGTTGGAGTGTAACCCACTGTCAACAGAGATCTAACAAATAATAATAAATAAATAGTAAAATAATACATCTTTAGTGATATAGCACTGTTAAAACAGTGGTCCACCTCACTGCCTTCCGGACTTTTTCTAGATAATTCCTTTATTAAATATCTATTTTTTAAATATTTGTATTGTTCTGAAAAATAGTTTTGTGTTATTTAAATGAATGTATACAGATATTATTATTATTTTGCATATTGTCGTGGTTATGAAGCACTTGGTTATGAAACGTGTTTTATATTAATATTATCATGCTGATTATTATTGGGATTTTGATGATGGCTGTTCCTCCTATTATTACTATTATCTCTTGTACATAACTACGCTACAAAAACCCAAATCAAATCATCAAGGACGTCCTTTGGATTAAATGTGATGGATTTTAACCAGGAATACTAAGTGTTGTTGTGACTGTCCTTATTAATGGTGGACTGAATCCACATTTACTGCTAGTGGTTCTGTTAGAATAGGGAGTGAATCTACATTATCCTGCTAGTGGTTCTGTTAGAATAGGGAGTGAATCTACATTATCCTGCTAGTGGTTGTGTTAGAATAGAGAGTGAATCTACATTATCATGCTAGTGGTTCTGTTAGAATAGAGAGTGAATCTACATTATCCTGCTAGTGGTTCTGTTAGAATAGAGAGTGAATGTACATTATCCTGCTAGTGGTTGTGTTAGAATATAGAGTGAATGTACATTATCCTGCTAGTGGTTGTGTTAGAATAGAGAGTGAATCTACATTATCCTGCTAGTGGTTGTGTTAGAATAGGGAGTGAATCTACATTATCCTGCTAGTGGTTGTGTTAGAATAGAGAGTGAATCTACATTATCCTCCTAGTGGTTGTGTTAGAATAGAGAGTGAATCTACATTATCCTGCTAGTGGTTCTGTTAGAATAGAGAGTGAATCTACATTATCCTGCTAGTGGTTGTGTTAGAATAGAGAGTGAATCTACATTATCCTGCTGAGCACACATCCTTCCTCTTCACTTCCTCGTCTGGTTAGAGCAGGGACTGTGCAGTTATTTGTTCGTTTTTTTGTTAAATTCTCACAAAGTGTCGGATTTCCTCAGAGGAATCAACCTTAAGACAGCTAACAGGCCTTTGAGGATGCATCTTTTTTTTTTTAATCTAAACTTGTGTGTGTGTGTGTGTGTGTGTGTGTGTGTGTGTGTGTCTGTGTCTGTGTGTGTGTGTGTGTGTGTGTGTGTGTGTGTGTGTCTGTGTCTGTGTGTGCGTGTGTGTGTGTGTGTGTGTGTATGTGTGTGTGCAGGTTGCCGGAGAGCAGAAGTTTCATCCAGAGTGTTTCACGTGTCTGAAATGTGGAACTTTCATCGGAGACGGAGAGAGCTACACGCTGATAGAACGTTCTAAACTCTACTGGTGAGTCCAGTAGAACGTTCTAAACTCTACTGGTGAGTCCAGTAGAACACTCTAAACTCTACTGGTGAGTCCAGTAGAACACTCTAAACTCTACTGGTGAGTCCAGTAGAACACTCTAAACTCTACTGGTGAGTCTAGAACATTCTAAACTCTACTGGTGAGTCCAGTAGAACACTCTAAACTCTACTGGTGAGTCCAGTAGAACACTCTAAACTCTACTGGTGAGTCCAGTAGAACACTCTAAACTCTACTGGTGAGTCCAGTAGAACACTCTAAACTCTACTGGTGAGTCCAGTAGAACGCTCTAAAGTCTAAACTCCTATTTGCTCTGTACAGACATTTAAATGAGCCGGCTGTTGTAAAATAAAAATTACATCCTTCATTATTATTTCATTGAATATGCCTCACAAGCTCAATATTTTTTAAATATGTATATATATATATATATCTGTGTCTGATGTGAAATCTATTGTAATAATCTAAATTCAAATTGAATCCCCTCCTGTCTGCTGCTCCATCTCGTAGTGGCCAGTGTTTCAGTCAGGGAGTGGTCTCCGCACAGAGCCCTGAGTCTGCACTAAGCAGACGTCCCCACACAGTGGCGCTGGTGTCACTTCCTCCGCCCATAAACGGCCAGCGAGGACTGATGGTCGCCACGGATACCACGCAGGAGAGCAGAGCCGTCGTCAAGGTGTCAGAGTGAGTGTGCTGGCTCTCTTTCCCAACGCAGAAGTGTTTGAGTTGAGTCTCGATTTATCACAACTATCAAACTTATCAAGCAACTTAAAAAACAACAACAAAATCATCAATAATTAAGGTTCAATCTAAAAATAATTTTTATTGTCCATGAAATTGGACAATTGGACAACAATTTTTGGAGGGTTTTGTTTGAACTCATCAAGCCTCAGAAACCTTACTACCCTTTGACCCCAGACTACTACCCTTTGACCCCAGACTTGACCCCTCCCTGCTGAACTCTGACCTCTTGACCTCCATCCGTCCTGGAGATCGGGTACTAGAAATGAACGGCACGCCCATCCAAAGCATCTCTCTGGACGAGGTAATCAATCAATCAATCAATCAATCAATTTAGCCAATGATTAGTCAATCAAACAACAGAAACATTGACATTTCACTACACATGGAAAGACATCAATAATATATATATATATTTTTAAATGTAAAATTTTTATGTCAATGAATAAGCTATGGTTCCCCTCCACCCATGAATTAGCTGAATGTATTAATAAAACCTTATAACCAGGGCCTGGCCTTACAGAGGTTGGAATTTATAAAAACTAAAACCCTTTCCATAAAACCCTCTCCTGCTGTCTCTAGATACACGATATGATGCAGGATCCTAGCAGACCTCTACAACTGACAATAGAACACAACCCCCAGTCGCCTAACAACCCTCACCATGCCAACAAACCTCAGGCTGACCCCTGTACCCATGGCAACCTCTGTGACCTCCCCAGACTAGAGGAGGAACCACTTTCCGAGGAGGAAGCACTGCCTGCCCAGCAGCAAGGCGCCATGGGACTGCGCTCGCGACACTTACTGTGAGACTCTGGAGGCCCAAAACGAACTCTCTGCTTTGTAGTGAAGCCGTCAAAAGCAGGATTATAAATATTTAATTCAAAGCATATTCAGTTATCTTGTAATTCAATTACTGTAATATATTCGACCTGTGTTCATAATCACACAGTACCACTGTACTCTACTGTGGTCATTGACTCTTCCCCACTCTCTCTCCCTCCCCCCCTCTCTCTCTTTCTCTCTCCCTCCCCCCCCCCCTCTCTCTCTCTCTCTCCCACACTCTTTCTCTCTTTTTCTCCCCCCCTCCCTCCCCCTCTCTCTCTCTCTCTGTCTCTCTCTCTCTCTCTCTCTCTCTCTCTCTCTCTCTCTCTCTCTCTCTCTCCCCCTCTCCCTCTCTCCCTCAGGCGGAGCTGCAGTATAGATAAGTGTGCCCTTGGTGCTGGCTCCCTGCCTCTGTTCTCCCACCGTAGAGACATGGTGCGCTCGGAGTCTCTCCGGGTGGACCCAGGCGAGAGGAGCCACCGTATCTTCCGGCCGTCAGACCTCATCCACGGGGAGGTGTTGGGAAAGGGCTGCTTTGGACAAGCTGTCAAGGTACCGCAAACCCAACCGCCCCTTCACCTTTGGAATAATGCTCTTTAGCTGTCGGGGAAATAAGTGGTCATTGTTAAGAAAAAGTTAGTCCATTTTTAAAACTGAACGTCAAAAACTGTTGCAGTAAAACTCTATTGTGATGGCTAGCATCGTATCTGTGTGATGATAAATAATATAATATGAGAGATTAACAGCCCCCAAAAAACTGCCTGTTGAATTCCAAAGATCCAGAGATGAGATGTTTTGGATTGTGTTTCTGTTGTGAAGGTAACCCATCAGGAGACAGGGGAGGTGATGGTGATGAAGGAGCTGATCCGTTTTGATGAGGAGACACAGAATACCTTCCTTAAGGAGGTGGGTGAGGAGAGACAGAACACTTTCGTTAGTTAGGAACACGTCATCCAAAACATCGAAGGTGATCTCTGCTTTCCTTGCAGTGGAAATGCACTTTGATTTGTTTATTCTTAAATCAAATAATATTACTAATATTGCCGCCTGCTGCTTCTTGTTGACGATGGTCAGCCCGGGACGTGATTTGAGTGATGTTGTTTATTATTATTATTTTATATTATTTAATATTTGTGTTATTATAATTCTAATGATAATTCATTTATTCCATCCCAGGTGAAGGTGATGAGATGCTTGGACCATCCTAACGTGCTGAAGTTCATCGGCCTTCTCTACAAAGACAAAAGACTCAACTTCATCTCAGAGTATATTCAGGGGGGGACACTGAGGGAGACCATCGACAACAAGGTACGTCTCACTCGTGTGTGTGTGTGTGTGTGTGTGTGTGTGTGTGTGTGTGTGTGTGTGTCTGTGTGTGTGTGTGTGTGTGTGTGTGTGTGTGTGTGTGTGTTTCACACTGTGTGTTTTGGTGAGATTTAATCCTATAGTATATGCATTTGTATATATATGCAGTTGCAACAAAAATTATTCAGGAAAATTGACAATTTATTGCTAATTTTGCTAATAAACCTAATTTGCAATGGTGTTTGAATAATTTGGATTGCAACTGTATGTATATACAGTGGGGCCAAAAAGTATTTAGTCAGCCACTGATTGTGCAAGTTCTCCTACTTAGAAAGATGAGAGAGGTCTGTAATTTTCATCATAGGTACACTTCAACTATGAGAGACAAAAATGAGAAAAAAAATCCAGGAAATCACATTGTAGGATTTTTAAAGATTTTATTTGTAAATGATGGTGGAAAATAAGTATTTGGTCAATAACAAAAGTTCAACTCAATACTTTGTAACATAACCTTTGTTGGCAATGACAGAGGTCAAACGTTTCCTGTAAGTCTTCACCAGGTTTGCACACACTGTAGCTGGTATTTTGGCCCATTCCTCCATGCAGATCTCCTCTAGAGCAGTCATGTTTTGGGGCTGTCGCTGGGCAACACGGACTTTCAACTCCCTCCACAAATGTTCTATGGGTTGAGGTCTGGAGACTGGCTAGGCCACTCCAGGACCTTGAAATGCTTTTTACGGAGCCACTCCTTCGTTGCCCGAGCGGTGTGTTTGGGATCATTGTCATGCTGGAAGACCCAGCCACGTTCCATCTTCAATGCTCTCACTGATGGAAGGAGGTTTTGGCTTAAAATCTCATGATACATGGCCCCGTTCATTCTTCCCTTAACACGGATCAGTCGTCCTGTCCCCTTTGCAGTAAAACAGCCCCAAAGCATGATGTTTCCACCCCCATGCTTCACAGTAGGTATGGTGTTCTTGGGATGCAACTCAGCATTCTTCTTCCTCCAAACCCGACGAGTTGAGTTTTTACCAAAAAGTTCTATTTTGGTTTCATCTGACCACATGATATTCTCCCTATCCTCTTCTGGATCATCCATATACTCTCTGGCAAACTTCAGACGGGCCTGGACATGTACTGGCTTAAGCAGGGGGACACGCCTGGCACTGCAGGATTTGAGTCCCTCTCGGCGTAGTGTGTTACTGATGGTAGCCTTTGTTACTTTGGTCCCAGCTCTCTGCAGGTCATTCATCAGGTCCCTCCGTGTAGTTCTGGGATTTTTGCTCACCGTTCTCATGATCATTTTGACCCCACGGGATGAGATCCTGCGTGGGGCCCCAGATCGAGGGAGATTATCAATGGTCTTGTATGTCTTCCATTTTCTTACAATTGCTCCCACAGTTGATCTATTCACACCAACCTGCTTGCCTATTGCAGAATCACTCTTCCCAGCCTGGTGCAGGTCTACAATTTTCTTCCTGGTGTCCTTCGACAGCTCTTTGGTCTTGGCCATGGTTGAGTTTGGAGTCTGACTGTTTGAGGCTGTGGACAGGTGTCTTTTATACAGATGACGAGGTCAAACAGGTTCCATTAATACAGGTAACGAGTGGAGGACAGAAGAGCTTCTTAAAGAAGAAGTTACAGGTCTGTGAGAGCCAGAAATCTTGCTTGTTTGTTATTGACCAAATACTTATTTTCCACCATAATTTACAAATAAATTCTTTAAAAATCCTACAATGTGATTTCCTGGATTTTTTTTCTCATTTTTGTCTCTCATAGTTGAAGTGTACCTATGATGAAAATTACAGACCTCTCTCATCTTTCTAAGTAGGAGAACTTGCACAACCAGTGGCTGACTAAATACTTTTTGGCCCCACTGTATATATATATATATATATATATATATATATACAGTACCAGTCAAAAGCATGGAAACACTTTCTCATTCCAGTAATGTACTGGTACTGTACATATGAATCAGGTTAACCCACCCTAACTGTGTACAGAACCAAGTATGTTCCACAGCTTGTGTCTACACTATATAGATATGAATATTATATTAAATTAATCAGGTTAACCCACCATAAATGTGTATACTAGATCAGGTATGTGTCACAGCTTGTGTCTATACTATATAGATATGAATATTATATTATATTAATCCACCCTAACTGTGTACAGGAACAAGATTTCCCCTGGAGAACTAGAGTCAGCTTTGCTAAGGACATTTCCTCTGGCATGGTGAGTTACTCTAAAAAAAAAAGTTTACAACAGAACGAGGGTGGGGTATCTGATTTAGCTTCTTAATGACGTGTGTGTGTGTGTGTGTGTGTGTGTGTGTGTGTGTGTGTGTGTGTGTGTTTCAGGCCTATCTCCACTCCATGAATGTGATACACCGTGATCTGAACTCCTTCAACTGTCTGGTCAGAGAGGTAAATAGACACAGTATTTAAATGTCACTGCAGGGGTACGTAGACACAGTTTAACTGTAACTGCAGAGGTAAATAGACACAGTATTTAAATGTCAAATAGACACAGTATTTAACTCTAATGCCTGGTCAGAGAGGTCAAATAGACAGAGTATTTAACTGTAACTGCAGAGTTAAATAAACAGTATTTAACTCTAACTGCAGAGGTAAATAGCTACAGTATTTAACTGTAACTGCAGAGGTAAATAGACACATTATTTAACTCTAACTGCAGAGTTAAATCAACAGTATTTAACTCTAACTGCAGAGGTAAATAGCCACAGTATTTAACTGTAACTGCAGAGGTAAATAGACACAGTGTTTAACTCTAATTGCAGAGGTAAATAGACACAGTATTTAACTCTAACTGCAAAGGTAAATAGACACACTATTTAACTGTAACTGCAGAGGTAAATAGACACAGTATTTAATCAAAATGTCTAAATATATTTTATTAATCATTTTGTATACATTTATTTATTTAGATTTATTTTACAATTCAAATAATAACATAACATCTGCAATATTTATTTCTACAGCCCATTGTTCCAAAATCTTTTACCGGAAAAAATTGCACAGACATAAACAATACACAGCACACACATCCAACTGTGACCTCATCACACCTTTACTCCATCTTCATTGTCATTTCCTATCTCCTCCTCTCCCCTTTTCATCCAATCCTGGTGTCTCCCTCCCCTTTTCATCCAATCCTGGAGTCTCCCTCCCCTTTTCATCCAATCCTGGTGTCTCCCTCCCCTTTTCATCCAATCCTGGTGTCTCCCTCCCCTTTTCATCCAATCCTGGTGTCTCCCTCCCCTTTTCATCCAATCCTGGTGTCTCCTCTCCCCTTTTCATCCAATCCTGGTGTCTCCCTCCTGTTTTCATCCAATCCTGGTGTCTCCCTCCCCTTTTCATCCAATCCTGGTGTCTCCTCTCCCCTTTTCATCCAATCCTGTTGTCTCCTCTCCCAGAACCAGAGTGTTGTGGTGGCAGACTTCGGCCTGGCGCGACTGGTCGTCGAGGAAAAGACCCAGAGCAGGACCCCTACCGTGGATTCCATGACCCAGCACAGAGCCCCTTTCCTGGGGGAACCCTCTGATGGGAGAGGGGGTCTACCGGAACTGCGCCGGATCGACCGCAGGAAGAGATACACTGTGGTGGGGAATCCCTACTGGATGGCTCCAGAGATGATCCATGGTGAGGCCCGTTGTGCTGCCAGCCAGGGAGAGACAAGCAACTGTCATTTCTTTCTATCAAATATAGGTTTAATAAGAGGAATATTTAAATCAAAATAAATTCGTTTTTTATTATTTGACCATGTACCATCCGGTTTTCCTGAAGTCATTAGTTGTCCATTCAATCTAATTCAGTTTTAAGGTCGAAACTGGGTGGGGTTTGGTGATAGGGACTTGGGTAACCATAGCAATCTAAATGGGAGTGTTACTATCCTCCACACTTTCAATTGAAAGCATTTTAATTATTAAATTATAACTAACTGACTGGGTTTCATAGTAATCTAAATGAGTGTTTCTATTCTCCACACCTTCATTAGGAAGCACTCTAACTAAATAAGACTAACTGATTGGGTTTCATAGTAATCTAAATTAGAGTGTTTCTATTCTCCGCACCTTCATTAGGGGGAATTAGTACGTCTGGTTTGGATCGACCCACACAAGTCCAGTTCAGCTTTGTCATCCTGGCCCGTAATAAATGTCCAGACCTATGAAGACTGTATTCCTCTACATTCGGCTACTACAATATAACCTGTCACATGTTACAATATAACCTGTCACATGTCACAATATAACCTGTCACATGTTACAATATAACCTGTCACATGTCACAATATAACCTGTCACATGTCACAATATAACCTGTCACATGTTACAATATAACCTGTCACATGTTACAATATAACCTGTCACATGTTACAATATAACCTGTCACATGTTACAATATAACCTGTCACATGTTACAATATAATCTGTCACATGTTACAATATAACCTGTCACATGTTGTATCTTACAGGGAAAAGCTATGACGAGCAGGTGGACATCTTCTCCTTTGGCATCATGATGTGTGAGGTTAGGCCTTAGACACTAGGAGGTCTGTCAATAACGCCATCTCTGTTTAAAACATTGTGAAGATGATGTGAGAGGATAGCCCTCCAGCCCACTGTTTCTGTGAGCATTGCGATCTCTGTTTGGAGTCGTCAAATGAGCTAGAGATCGAGACAGTATTAATTTGCTAAGTCACCAAACTAGCATTTATTCAGCCCCAGGACACAGTGTTGGAGCATCATGGCTTATCAATTATGGCTTATCAATTATGGCTTATCAATTATGGCCGCGCAGTAGGCGCCCCAGGCTGTCCAATCAATCTAGAATCATCCTGATTGGTTGTTCACACTGTCAGTCTTATTATAGTTAACCAATACCGTGACAGGAGTAGAGTAAGAATCAGTGCTTGCTGATTGTCCCCTCCTTCTCTTACCTGTCTGCAGGTGATAGGCAGAGTGAGTGCGGACCCAGACTACCTCCCTCGGACCCCCGACTTTGGACTTGACGTCCCTGCTTTCCTGGACCAGCACCATCCCCCAGAATGCCCCTTTGCCTTTCTTCCATTGGCTGCCCTCTGCTGTGACCTGGAAGCAGATACACGGTAATGACCCCAGACCATTGGAGGAGGCCAAGGGTGTATAATATACTGTCATTGGTGGAGGCCAAGGGTGTATAATATACTGTCATTGGTGGAGGCCAAGGGTGTATAATATACTGTCATTGGTGGAGGCCAAGGGTGTATAATATACTGTCATTGGTGGAGGCCTAGTAGAAAGGGAGGCCTCTATCAGCACACAAAATGTACTCCTGCAAAAAAATCTGACGTTTGAGTTAAAATCATAATAAACCAAGCAAAGTCTAATTGTAATATTTGAGTTACCAAACTTAGAGATAAGATGTGTGTCTCCCTCTAGACCTTCCATCGCTAAGCTTCAGGATTTATATTTCAGTTATATGGTATTTTAATTGTGTTATATGATATTTGAATAATATAATTGGATATTTTTTGTTACCAAACTTCATTAGAAAAACCAGGTGTCTCTTGGCTCCACTTTAGGCCTTCCTTTGCTAAGCTGGAGGAGTGGCTGGAGAACCTATTGATGCACCTGGATATCGGTCTGCCGCTCCTGTCTGGGCTGGGGCAGCTCCGAAGGGCCTTCTGGCAGAAATACCATCCCAAGCACCACGATCCCCACCACCACTCAGAACCGGAAAAGATCCACACGCCTCCCCAGAGAAAGAGCCACAAAAACGATTTGGATCCATCCAATGAGAATCCAAAGGTTTATGAGAAGTCTCGCCGTTCCCATGACGAGGACCGCCGTAGCCCACGGCAACCCCGGCAGGGCTTTTCAGAGACCCAGAAACAACAGGCAGCCCCTACTGAGCGTAAACCCTCCTCTCCAGCCCAGGACAGCCACCATTACACGTCCCCATCACCAGAACCAGAGGAACATCACCAGGCCCCATCCAAGCCACATCCTGTCAACCACGAGGCCTCCCAGAACCACCACGTCCCATCTAGACACAGAGACCCCAACAAAGACACTGCTAAAAGTGCACGTCGCAACCAGAACGACGCTGAACCTCACGCACAACTGCCGGAACAGTCCCAACAACAGCTGGTCCTCAGTCCACTGCCAAGCCCCACCCAAAGGTCCAGGAGGGTGTTCAGAGTGGTTTGGGACAGGACCATGGAGGAACACTCTATCCTTTGACGGCGGGCTCTGAATACTGTTTGCTAAGAAGACAACGTGATGAGAGACAAGCTAAGGACTAGAAAGTCAAGAGACTAGAACCAGTGTTTGTCTACGCTTTAATTCTGGAGCTCTGGAAAAGGAGATTTGCAGGGTGATTAAAAAAATACTAAATAAAATCGATGTTACAGTATGACTGTATGGTTGATGGGATTGGCAAAAAACACATGGCAAAACAAACAAAACAAAACAACAAACAAAACAAAAACACATGACAAAACAAACAAAACAAAACAACAAACAAAACAAAAACATAGGACAAGATGATATGTGATCCTGAGCCTTGCGAACTTAATCGTTTAGTAATTTTTCTAACTGATTGAGTGGGTTTCGTAAGCAGCAAAACGGACGTCAGTGAAAGATGCTTTTTGTACTGCTATTGTCAATAAGCAGGTTGTAAACCTGTCTGTGTCTATGGTTGGACCAAAAAAAAAAAGAGCTGTGATGAACATGCACTTTTCTTTTACTTGGTATTTTTCAGTGGCCAATTGAGACTTTGCTGCAACATTCTGAACGAATATATGAATATACATGAATTATATGAATTAATTTATGAAGAACTAACATTTTTTATTTTTCATAAATTGCTTAATCTTCAATGAATAAATTGCTAAGTTTGACTGGTTAAATGTGTTTTCCCATAAAATGTGCTGACGCGAGAAAATGTCATAGCATTCTAGAACTTCACCGAACCGTTGTGACTATAGCTACCACAGAGGTAAGCCATCCGAGCTACATAACAATCTCGCTGTCAGGAACAATCATGCACAGGGGCGACAAAGGTAACTGTTAAATCTAACAATGAGTAACGTTAAAGTGAAAGATCACGTTCCTGAAAGAAATTTCAGAACTGCATAAATTACATAGCATTTTTTGGAATCCACCTGTCAATAACATGAATCCCCAACGGCCAAAAGTTGTCAAATGTGCTGTGTTTGTTGTTATTAATTTACGCTAGCCAACGTTAACGTTGTTACGGTCTGACGCTAGCCAAATCAGTACGTAATATAACTGCAACTGTTATTACATTACAGCAACACAGACACAGAACACTCAAGGTAAATAAACTGTCAATATGTTCGATCTGCTCAATTTGGATTATTGTTGCTATATGTCGCCCCCTTGCGAGTGTTTTTTATAACGCTCCGCTCATGGTCTCCGTTTCTTTTGATAACGTCACATGATGTATCTTTGGTCTTTGGGTGCCCAGAAGATGAGGTAAGACTGCATTCCATTGTAGCCGTAGTTGTAGGCCTATATTGCAGAAGAAATATTGTTTTTTAAGATGTTAGATCTGGTATTATAGGCCTACTTAAAAATTATTGTAAAGGCTAGCGTCACACAAGGACTTATTACAAAAGCTAGTTTCAGTATGTTTAAGTTCCAGAAATGAAGAATAGGTTATGAACCTCACTAACGTTGTCCAGTAGGCTAGTCTCTTCCCAACGGTGAACCAGCCAATACATTATTAAAGCATAAACTTCAAAGGTTTTGACTTTTTGGAGCAATTCCAGATGTGTAATCTAACCTCTGGCTCTGTCTCAGTTGTCCAGTGTGTCCACGGACGAGCCAAGCTTGGCGAGTTATTTACGGGAATCCCCATATGACAGTGTAGAGGAAAGTCAAATGTTGGAAACGTTGCCACGTTTTCAGCGACCCAAGAGCCCATGGGGTAAACTGGACCCATATGAATCTACAGAGGTAGCCGAATAATCTGTTTCACTTTAGCGCACTGCACAGCTATGTATCAAATGAAATCAAACAAAGAAAAACGAGATAACTAAGAGGGTAATATAGCCAAGGTTATGTATTATATGTATTAGATGAATTACATGTATTACATGTATTATATGTATTATATGTATTACATGTATTACATGTATTACATGTATTACATGTATTATATGTATTAGATGTACACATTGTAATGTGTTCAGACCTCTTTTAGAATGTCAATGGGGGAATATGTGTGATTTCGTGTAATGGGCATATGTTTGAGGATTTGAGTTTTAAAGTGACACTGAACCTTTTGTGTCAGGACTGTAACAGGGAAGTATGTGGGCCATTAATGTGTGTGTATGTGTGTGTGTGTGTGTGTGTGTGTGTGTGTGTGTGCGTGTGTGTGCGTGCGTGTGTGTGTGTGTGATGTTGTATTCACCTGGTTCAGGACTTTAACAGGGAGTATGTAGGCTTCGCCACGTTGCCCAATCAGGTGCACAGGAAGTCGGTAAAGAAAGGTTTTGAGTTCACCCTGATGGTTGTAGGTGAGGCCACACAGAAACACACACGCACACACACACACACACACACACACACACACACACACACACACACACTGGGCCTCTGGTCATCACACAAAGAATTCAAACGTGTCCCTTAATTGTGTGTTTCCTGTGTGTACCTGTGGGTTTGTGTGTAATGTTTCCTGTGTGTACCTGTGGGTTTGTGTGTTATGTTTCCTGTGTGTACCTGTGGGTTTGTGTGTATTGTTTCCTGTGTGTACCTGTGGGTTTGTGTGTATTGTTTCCTGTGTGTACCTGTGGGTTTGTGTGTAATGTTTCCTGTGTGTACCTGTGGGTTTGTGTGTAATGTTTCCTGTGTGTACCTGTGGGTTTGTGTGTAATGTCATGTAATGTAAACTTTATTTTATTTTTATTTTTCAAAACAAATATCTGGTGCTGTACATAGAAACTATGCAAATAAAAGATAAACCCGATTTTAAATACAATATATAAAACCTATATGAACCCAAATTATGAATAAAAAACATAAAAGAGTTTAATACAGAGAAATATTACATCACAATACAAATACAGAGCTTCCGGTTGGAATTCATTTTTAAAGCTTCTTAAAACTTACCACTGACTGCATTTTTAAAAATACCTCTCTCTCTCTCTCTCTCTCTCTCTCTCTCTCTCTCTCTCTCTCTCTCTCTCTCTCTCTCTCTCTCTCTCTCTCTCTCTCTCTCTCTGTCTCTGTCTCTGTCCTCATGTCTCTCTGTCTCTCCCTCTCCATCTCTCTAGGAGAGTCCGGTCTGGGTAAATCCACTCTGATCAACAGTCTGTTCCTCACAGACCTCTACAGGGACAGGAAAGTTCCGGATGCCGCAGGTATGGAACAGCCTAACCCCCGTCTACATTGGATTGGTCGTCATGGTAACTCTGGGGCAGTGGGGAGCCAACATGGAGTCCTTACATCCTGGCATTTTCTGCTGTACACAGTGTTTAGTAGTTCAAGGCCTAGGGCACAAACCCTAGACTCAATGCACACCGCAATGGGTTAACAAATAGTAGATTCTATCACAGCAACTTATTAAAAATAAATGCTTGTTTTTATTCTTTATTATGTGAATCACTGATTTATGGCATTGGTCTTTTGCATTCTTCTGTTAGCTATCTGAGAGAGAGTAGTGCCTTTCAAATGTTTCTATTGTATTCAAATGAGGTTATCCATCAAACAAAGACTTGTCAATATACAAGAGGTTACAGGAACACTTAACAGATAGTCAGACAAGCTTTGTAGAGAATATTCCAAGGTGTGTGTGCTTGTGTGTGTGTGTGTCTGTGTGTGTGTGTGTGTCTGTGTGTGTGTGTGTGTGTGTGTGTGTGTGTGTGTATGTGTGTGTGTGTATGTGTGTGTGTGTGTGTGTGTGTGTGTGTGTGCGTGCGCGTGCGTGCGTGCGTGTGTGTGTGTGTGTCCAGATAGGATATCTCAGACGGTGGCCATCTCTAAAAACACTGTATCGATCGAGGAGAAAGGAGTCAAACTCAAACTCACCATCGTAGACACGCCGGGCTTTGGAGACTCCATCGACAACTCAAAGAGGTCATTCTCACCATGTGACCAACTGAAGGGTTTTAGGTTGATCATACTATTCTATAGCTATTGCTCCTGCTCCATAAGACATTATTATTACGATTTTATATCCTACTGGTGGGACTGTAATAAGTATTATTTCTACAATTGTTCTATTTCTAAAGTGGGGTATTTATCCATGGTGTTTGAGTGTGTCTGAGCAGACCATATAGAGTCTCAGTTTGAGCAGAGAGAACTTCCAAGATTATTATTTCTCACTGCGTACTTTGAGTTGAATGCGCTCCCTGCAGTTAGGAGGAAGTAGAGGACTACATTGACCAACAATTTGAGCTGTACTTCAGAGATTATTACTATGTTTCTCATTTTGTAGTTTTTTTACTCAGTGATGTTGAGTGTGTTCCCTGCAGTTGGAAGGAAGTAGAGGACTACATTGACCAGCAGTTTGAGCTGTACTTCAGAGATGAGAGTGGACTGAACAGGAAGAATATCCAGGATAACAGAGTACACTGCTGTCTCTATTTCATCTCTCCTTTTGGACACGGGTACAGGGGCACACACACACACAAAATATACTCCAAATACACACACATATCAACACACACACACACACACACACACACACACACACACACACACACACGCACACGCACAAGCACTTAGCCACACAACATCATTATCATGTTTCTTGGAAAAAGCATCTCCTTTCTGTCACTTCCTCCCGCCCTCCCTCTCTTCCTCCCTCTCTCCCTCTCTTCCTCCCTCTCCCTCTCTCCCTCTCTTCCTCCCTCTCTCCCTCTCCCTCTCTCCCTCTCTTCCTCCCTCTCTCCCTCTCTTCCTCCCTCTCCCCCCTCTTCCTCCCTCTCCCCCTCTCTCTCCATCTCTCCCTCTCTCTTCCTCCCTGTCTCCCTCTCTTCCTCCCTCTCTTCCTCCCTCTTCCCCTCTTTCTTCCTCCCTCTCTCCCTCTCTACCTATCCCTCTCTCTTCCTCCCTCTTCCCCTCTCTCTTCCTCCCTCTCTCCCTCTCTACCTATCCCTCTCTCTTCCTCCCTCTCCCCCTCTCCCTGCCCACAGTCTGAAGCCGTTGGATGTAGAGTGTATGCGTGCCCTCCAACACAAAGTCAACATTATTCCTGTTCTGGCCAAATCTGACTGCTTGACCCCTGCTGAGGTCAGCAGTAAGAAGCTTCGGGTGAGAATGCATTTCTGAGACCAGTCCCAGTGCTGTGTCTCCCATGCTGTAGTGCTGTGTCTCCCATACTGTAGTGCTGTGTCTCCCATGCTGTAGTGCTGTGTCTCCCATGCTGTAGTGCTGTGTCTCCCATACTGTAGTGCTGTGTCTCCCATGCTGTAGTGCTGTGTCTCCCATAGTGTAGTGCTGTGTCTCCCATACTGTAGTGCTGTGTCTCCCATACTGTAGTGCTGTGTCTCCCATACTGTAGTGCTGTGTCTCCCATAGTGTAGTGCTGTGTCTCCCATACTGTAGTGCTGTGTCTCCCATGCTGTAGTGCTGTGTCTCCCATGCTGTAGTGCTGTGTCTCCCATACTGTAGTGCTGTGTCTCCCATACTGTAGTGCTGTGTCTCCCATAGTGTAGTGCTGTGTCTCCCATACTGTAGTGCTGTGTCTCCCATAGTGTAGTGCTGTGTCTCCCATACTGTAGTGCTGTGTCTCCCATACTGTAGTGCTGTGTCTCCCATGCTGTAGTGCTGTGTCTCCCATGCTGTAGTGCTGTGTCTCCCATACTGTAGTGCTGTGTCTCCCATACTGTAGTGCTGTGTCTCCCATACTGTAGTGCTGTGTCTCCCATACTGTAGTGCTGTGTCTCCCATACTGTAATGTAGGATTTTTTCTCCTCTGTCTCCCATACTGTAATGTAGGACTGCCTCTCCTCAGAGCTGCAGAGCTTTTACTAGGGGGGGGGGAGCTCTGTGTAGTGCCAGCATTTCTTAGCGTTTTGAATACTAATGAAATAATACTGGAATAGATTTTAGTCACTTCAAACCAAATCAAATTCAGACCAAGTCATGTTTTTCACTGACTTTCCCTCTCTCTCTCTCTCTCCCTCTCCCTCCCTCTCTCTCTCTCTCTCTCTCTCTCCCTCTCTCTCTCTCTCTCTCCCTCTCTCTCTCTCTTTCTGTCCATCTATCGCTCTCCTAATCTTTCTTTCCCCTCTTTCTTTACCTCTCTCTGGATTCCCCTCTTTCTTTTCCTCTCTCTGGATTCCCCTCTTTCTTTTCCTCTCTCTGGATTCCCCTCTTCCTTTTCCTCTCTCTGGATTCCCCTCTTTTTTCTCCTCTCTCTGGGTTCCCCTCTTTCTTTACCTCTCTCTGGATTCCCCTCTTTCTTCTACTCTCTCTGGATTCCCCTCTTTCTTTTCCTCTCTCTGGAGTCCTCTCTTTGGTTTAGATTGTGTCTGAGATGGAGCGGTACCAGATTAAGATCTACCAGTTCCCAGGCTCTGAGTCAGACTCTGACGAGGAGTTTAAGAAGCATGACAGGGAGCTCAAGGTATCACTGGGGAAACGGTTCAATTCAACGATTCTTATTGGAATCCATTATAAAGTACAACAGCATGAGAACCAGTCTAAACCTCTATCTATCTATCTATCTATCTATCTATCTATCTATCTATCTATCTATCTATCTATCTATCTATCTATCTATCTATCTATCTATCTATCTATCTATCTATCTATCTATCTATCTATCTATCTATCTATCTATCTATCTATCTATCTATCTATCTGTGTATCTCTTTCCCTCTCTCTGCCTCCCTCCATCCCCTTTTATCTGTCGGTCGATCTCTCCCCCTTTCTATCCCTCCCTCCCCCTCTCTCTCTCTCTCTCTCTCTCTCTCTCTCTCTCTCTCTCTCTCTCTCTCTCTCTCTCTTTCAGACGAGGATGCCGTTTGCCGTGATAGGAAGCAATGCCATCATGGAATCTAATGGGAAGCGATTCCGTGCCCGTCTCTACCCCTGGGGTGTAGTGGAAGGTAGGGCAACTAGTCACACACACACACACACACACACACACACACACACTGTCTCTACCCCTGGGGTGTAGTGGAAGGTAGGGCAACTAGTCACACACACACACACACACACACACACACACACACACACACACACACACACCGTCTCTACCCCTGGGGTGTACTGGAAGGTAGGGCAAACAGTCACACACAGTTATGGACTATGGTGATATTGTCTATATGCATGCAGCCCCAACTATTTTAAAGTCCCTTGATGCGGTTTGCTTCAGTGCTTTGAACTTTGTAACTGGGAATAGATTTAGAACCCATCACTGTACATTATATCAGAAAGTAGGATGGTCTTCTCTTAGTGATAGGAGAGAAAAGCATTGTCTCTTTTTTGTTTATAGGGCATTGTTGGGCAAGTTGCCTTTTTACCTTACATCCCTTTTAAAGCACAAATCCAGTAATCATAGGACACGTTCACAGGACTTATTCAGCCCTGAAAGCCCCAAAGTGAAAACAGAACTTTATGCTTTATGCTTTCAGTTTTTTCTGCCTCAGGTAAATGGAACAAGGTTCAACAGGTTTGAAATAAGAGCAGTTTGTTTCGGGTGAATAATTCAAAATTTTATTGGATGATATGGGAGTTGAAGAGTGTACTTGTTTTGGTTGAAACTTTGTATATATCAATATTTTGCCGAAAATATTGTACTGTATTGTAAATATTGTACTGTATTGTAAATATTGTACTGTATTGTAAACGTTGTACTGTATTGTAAATATTGTACTGTATTGTAAATATTGTACTGTATTGTAAACGTTGTACTGTATTGTAAATATTGTACTGTATTGTAAATATTGTACTGTATTCTAAATATTGTACTGTATTATAACAAGCTTTTATTATCTGCTTATTTTTGGGGGGTATTTATTTTTATTTTATTCATGATTATTTAGTTGTTGTAATTGATTTATTCTGCCTTTAACAGGGTACTGCTGTAAAAGAGACCTAGTCTCAGTAGGTTACCCTGTATAAATAAATAACAATAATCAAATAAGTAAATATAACACCCTGGTTGTTTTAAAGATCTACTCACTTTTGGATTTGCTTAAGGGAGGGACATAAATGACTAAGGCCATCCTGATGGCTTGCTTACACAAACAAACACACTCGTATTTAGAGTGGATATCAGAAGTAGGTTCTTTAATATTCTGTGTGCGTGTGTGCGTGTGTGTGTGTGTGTGTGTGTGTGTGTGCTCAGTGGAGAACCCGGCCCACAGTGACTTTGGGCTCCTGAGGAACATGCTGGTGAGGACTCACATGCAGGACCTGAAAGACGTGACGCAGGACGTCCACTACGAAAACTACAGATCACATTGGCTCTCCAGCGGCCATGTTGAAAAACAGGTACACACAAACAACATTACATTCAATTAAACTACAGATCCCATTGGCTTTCCAGCTGCCATTTTAAAGAACAGGTACACACACACAGACACAATGGATGTTGATCCATTGTCCACTTAGCTAACTAATGTATGTAACAGAGAACAAAAACACTATCATATTGAGTTTCTATATCAGCTGACTTCGTTCCACAGCCTGAAAGGACACCAGAGATGGAGAAGCCATGCTTGTTCTATGCATCTTCATTCTATTTCTCTGTTATCTTCCAGGACGTGCATTCCAGACATTTTACCAGTTTGTGATACAGATGGAGACTTGCAACATGAGGCTGCTGTGAGGCGCAAGACTGCCACTCAAACATGAAAGGATAAAGTCAGAAAAAAACACCATTTGTCTGCTTCTGTTCTCTCTCTAGTTTGGGTTGTTCGGATCAGAAAGCAGAGAGGCAGGTGTTTTTCACACAATAGATACTTTCTCACATTGGAGTGGCCATTTTAGTACATTTTAGAACTCATCTAAAATGTAATGTTACAAGTTACACCGGAGACAAAATAATATGACCATATAAAAGCAAATGTATCCACTTTATCCACTGTTTACTAAGAGCCAGGGAGAACAGTATTATTGACCTTATATAATACAATGTATCTCAGGCAACATTTACTTAGCCTTTTTTTGTAAACTCACACTTCACTTAAACGGAAATACACCAAAAATATCAAGGAGGTTAAAGGCAACCACAATAATGCGCTCAAAAAGTGAAAATCCAACTTCAGTCCTTATTCAAGAAGACACTCTTCATCCATGGGGTTCAGTATGTCGTAACGTTGGTAATGTTTTTAGCATCAATTTGGATCACTGGCAGAATATAACCTTTTGGCAAAATATAGCTCGTACATGTTTAATGGTGTAGGCCTATATACACTAATACAGTATATGGTTTCATACGCCACAGGAAGAGCACCAAGGCAGGTTCAGGGTTTGATACCGCTGGCCATGGTGCTGAAAATGCGACCCTGAACCAAAACTAAAAAGTTTCCGTAATTTTATCTGATAGATTTTTTCAGACCTGACCTTACAGTTTCTCTTTAAGGAGACATAACTAATAAACCAGTGCATTGTAAAGATCCATCGTCCAAGGTGGTTACGCTATGTGGATACTGGATAGTGCAGAAGGTGCGGAAGGCGAGTTGGTGCATGGGGCTGCAGCGACGTGTCTTATCGATGCAGAGCTACGTCCGTTCCGGTAGAAGCGTACACGATGCTTTGTTGTGAATTCGCTTACGGGTATCGTTAACACCAGTGCATTTGATGAGAGGGTTACAACGAGGTTATGTGGACCCAAAATATCTGCGTTTAGCAGACATTGCGCATTACGATAGCGCACTAACAACAGCACGTGGACTATGCATTTGACGAACTATGTGGCTAATGGTTTGAGGCAACAGTTGAGGGCAAGCTAACGTATGTGAACCAGGCATTGCGGCTGTTTTGTTTTTTTCCTGTCCGTGCAAGAAAAAGAGGATGCTTGACGGATTTTGCACCTATGCATTGCAGCCGTCTTGGATTGAAATTTCCTTGTAACGGTTTGTGTAATAGGACGTTATGGACTAATAACCTATTGATATGTATATAAGCTATATGTATTTGTGACCTATTAATCACTGCGCATGACATGGGCTATTCATGGTCTGAGTGCACCAAAAATTAACTAACCGCTGGGGGCTTGTGATTTATAATTCGAACGGACCGCTGTAGTCAGTTCACCTTGATAACGTCCTTATTTATTGGATAATGTTATTACAGGCTAGGCTACTGCTTTACAATGAGAGGGACATTGGAATAGTGGGGTCAGACAGCTTAAAAAAATAACATTATCATATTTACCTACACTATTGTATACTAATAATCCAGTAAAACTTAGCCATGCAACTTTGTCTACTACAAGGGTGCTTTTAGGGGGTCGTCATGGCGACAGGGCAGCGGGAGCAGCAGGTGAGCGGTGTGGAGCGGGACGTGGCCTTTCTGAAACAGGAACACGTGGTAATGCTCACTGGTTTACACCTGGAGATCACCCAGCTCAGGAGGCGTTGTAACGGTGAGGCACACACACACTCAAAACACCCAGGGTGCACTTTCCCTCTTTCTCACTCACTCATGGTTTGCACTCTGCATTCTTCTTTTTGATTCCTCCAATTCCAGAGCTTGGTGCTGAGCTGAACTCCCAGTTTCCCAACAGGACATCAGAAGGTACGACTACAGCAACAAAGCTCTACTAATCAGTAGGCTAATTACAGGCAGCCATTTTAGGAATAGGGAAGAGGCCGTTAGGGACAGCTAGAAAAGGAAAGCGATAGAAAGAGTGTGAAAGCATGTAAAGGTATAGAGAAGAGAGAATAGAGCCACTGGAGGTGAGCACACATGGAAGAGGACTTCCTAAGTAGATGATCCAAACATGCTAAGGGAAACGGGTTAGAGACAATGACAGGCAGTGAAGGGCAGCCTTAAGGTGCAGGAGCTTGTTTACTGCATGTCAGAAAGAAGCATATTTTTGCTGATAAAAAGGGTTTCTGTGTGTGTGTGTGTGTGTGTGTGTGTGTGTGGATCTGTGTGTGTGTGTTTGTGTGTGTGTCTCTGTGTGTGTGTGTGTGTGTGTGTGTCTCTGTGTGTGTGTGTGTGTGTCTGTGTGTGTGTGTGTGTGTGTGTGTGTGTGTGTGTCTGTGTGTGTGTGTGTGTGTGTGTGTGTGTGTGTGTCTCTGTGTGTGTGTGTGTGTGTGTGTGTGTGTCTCTGTGTGTGTGTGTCTGTGTGTGTGTGTGTCTGTGTGTCTGTGTGTGTGTGTGTGTGTCTGTGTGTGTGTGTGTGTGTGTGTGTGTGTCTGTGTGTGTGTGTGTGTGTCTCTGTGTGTGTGTGTGTGTGTGTGTGTGTGTGTGTGTGTGTGTCTGTGTGTGTGTGTCTGTGTGTGTGTGTGTGTGTGTGTGTGTGTGTGTGTGTCTGTGTGTGTGTGTCTGTGTGTGTGTGTGTGTGTGTGTGTGTGTGTGTGTGTGTGTGTGTGTGTGTGTGTGTGTCAGTGGAGGAGGTGCTCGCTGCTCGTTGTGCTGACGTGCGGCGCCGTGTGGAGGGGCAGCAGTGCATGATGGTCCACGTGCGCGGGGAGCTGCGTCTGGGCCGTGCACGTCACTCCGCTCTGGGGCGGAGCCTGAAGGACGAGGAGCAGCGCTTCCTGGAGGAACTGAAGAGGAGGAGCCACAGGATCACCTCGCTCAGCCGCCACCTGGAACGCCAGACGGTTACCGCGGCAACGCTCTGCCAGGAGCTGCACTCGGCGCGTCGGAAACTTCACCAGCAGAACCAGACGACAGAGGACACAGTGGAGGAGAGGGGAGGAGAGGGGGAGGAGGAGGAGGTAGGAGGAGGAGAGGAGGAGGAAGAGGAGGACGATGAGGACTGGCTGCTGTCCCCGCCTCCCCCGATCTCTCCCGACCAATGGGAACGCAGGCGGAGTGGGCGTGGCAGCGTGAGGGAGGAGCGTGTCCGGGCGTGTGTTCCTCTGATGAGGGTGACATCACCTCAGAGGCCACGCCCCATGCCTGACCCCGCCCTCTTCCTGTACCCACTCAGATACAGGATCCTGCCCTGGAACCAACCAATCAGACTCAGGGAGGGGGAGGGGGAGGGGGCGGGGGCGGGGGCAGAGCAGGAGTGGACAGACGTAGGAGGGAGGAGGGTGGACATGGGGGCGGGGGAGGGGGAGACTGCTCTGTGACCGCCCCACAGCCAAACCCACCATGTGCCTGGACCAGAGAAGTCAAACTCCTGAAGCTCTCTGAAGCTCCACTCCCCCTCAAACCTAAACAAAGTCTGCCACTGTCAACAGTGAACAAAGGCCGTGGGGTAGTCACCTGATTAGACAGCCATGTGGCTCCATTCCAATATGAACGTTACTCACTACACTGTCCACATCAGGAGAAAACAGACTAGCTCTCTTTAAGAATGAATTCTTAGGGGGAAGCACACTGGCCCCATCTGTTGTTATGGATAGACGTTTGTTTCCTGTTACAGAATATCCATCTATTTCTGCCAAATAAAAGGGAGACAAACTCCTGGTTAGGACTGCACAAATGTAGACGTGCGTCCCAGGTTTGAGCTGTGTTTCTTAGTTTGTTCTTCCAGGCGTCTCCGTAAGACTGCCATCTAGTGGGCCCGAATTACAAGACAAGGTTTGGACAGGCCGGAAACTAAGCTAGCATCAACAAACCCGAAAAAGAAAAAAAATGTAAAGTTCGGGAACACAAACCATAAGCATTTGATAACACGTCATAGCTTAAGATGTTGACATTCAACAACCAGTTCACTGATCAGGATTGTTTCGAACCAGCTGATAGGGTGGTAGGGTTAGGGTTGAACCTGAGTCTTTGTTGACATGTTCTTCCAGGTATTGTCATAAGTTCACCCTTCAGTTCTGTCTTGAAGCAGCTGATAGGGTTAGGGTTGAACAGTGTTTGCTGATAGGGGTGTCTCTGTGCTTTTAGTCTGTCTGGGCCTTTAGAGGAGGTGTGTGTATTTGAAGGTCAGTGTAGCTAAGTTACCTCTTTGTATGTACACGTTAAGACAATAATATTTAATTTTTGACGAGATGCTCCATTGCTGTATAACTGTAACACAGGTTAATGCAGCTGTTTATACAAGCAGTGGTCAGCTAGCTTGTTAACTCACTCTAGCCCAAGCTGTAGAAAAAGAAATTAGAACTGTCCAGAAAGTGAACATTGATTTTGTGGAGATTGTAGCCCACTTCCTTCTTGTTGGACTGCTGGTCACTCTCCATGGCTTTGTAGCATAGAGCAGAGTTACAGACTCCATGCCATGATTGGCTAGTAGGTGAGGGCCCAATTGCAGATCATCCAAAACACTAAGAACTCAAATAAACCCAGATAAACCCAAAACACTAAGAACTCAAAGAGATAAACCATAAACACTAAGAAGTCAAAGAGATAAACCCAAACTGGAAATGAGTAAGTATACTCAGGAGACAGACATCGGTATGCTCCTGAAAAGAGAACAACGCTTTACTTCCAACCGATATGTTTCCCACACGGGAATCCAAACAAAACAACAATGGCCGAACACAACCCCACGGAAGAGAAACTTAAAGGAACAGGTGACAACAATGAACTCAGAATGGAAAGGGAAGAATCCTGACCCAAATGAAAACACTATGGCTGGGTTTCAGTAGTTCTTCAACATGCCCTGTTGTTTCCTTTTTGTTTTAGATATATTTTCTGGAGGAATTTTTTATTGAGCTTTTTTTATTGAGACAGGACAATTGGGTTGAGAGAGGGGAGGACATGCAGCATAGTGCACGGGCCGGAATCGAACCCGGCCGCTGCGCTAAGGACTAGTGGTCAGCGCCATAACCGATGAGCCACCCAGGCGCCCCCCCCCCCCCCTTCACTTCCCCTCAGCCCTTGGGGTTACAGAACGGCATACGTCACCCGGAGGCCACTGGGAGAACAGAGGGAAAGTGGGCAGGGGATTTAAATGGAACGCACCTGCCCTTGTAGACTGTCCGACCAAACTATCCAATCGACTGCCTTTGTAGGCTCGGCGCAATGCATTGTGGGTGATACACAGCTCTGGAGTGACCATGGTTGTTCACTGTTTCCCTCAGTCCTCCGAGGGTGGATCTCACCAAGTTCACTTCAGGTTTCCAGACAAATGGAACGACTCTTATGATGGCGGGGGGGATTCCCCCAAGGACAAGTCAACGAGGGCATGTTGAACGACCAATCAAACGCAGCCTAAGTTCATATGCATGGCCCAAATCAATAAAGGGGACACTAGCCCCCCCTGTAGGACGAAGCCTTCTCCGGACCCTGACACTCCACACTCCACTGACCAGGCGGGAACACCTTGGTCCAACCTTTCCAAGAAACCACGGGGCAACAGGAGAACGTCAACTTGCACACTCCCTAAGCTCAGCTTGGTTAGTGACGGTATTTTGGGGAAGGATGAGCGGTGATATTTATAGAAAAAACGTACCGTACATTACAACATGTGACTGTTTTCAGGGGGGCTCTGTAGTGCTAAACGTACTGTACATTACGACATGTGACTGTTTTCAGGGGGGGCTCTGTAGTGCTAAACGTACTGTACATTACGACATGTGACTGTTTTCAGGGGGGGCTCTGTAGTGCTAAACGTACTGTACATTACGACATGTGACTGTTTTCAGGGGGGGCTCTGTAGTGCTAAATGTACTGTACATTACGACATGTGACTGTTTTCGGGGGGGGGTCTGGAGTGCTAAACGTACTGTACATTACGACATGTGACTGTTTTCAGGGGGGGCTCTGTAGTGCTAAAGGTACTGTACATTACGACATGTGACTGTTTTCAGGGGGGGCTCTGTAGTGCTAAAGGTACTGTACATTACGACATGTGACTGTTTTCAGGGGGGGCTCTGTAGTGCTAAACGTACCATACATTACGACATGTGACTGTTTTCAGGGGGGGTCTGGAGTGCTAAAGGTGCTGACCTGTGAATTGACCTGTTCCTCTTTCCTGCTAGGTCATCATCCTGCGCCTGCTGTAGAGTACGTTAACACTAGCCTTGCAGAGGGCATGTGTGGGGAGGAAGTCGGAATGGAGGAGGACATTTTGTATAATTTGCACTTTATTAAAGTCCTGCAATGTGCCTATGATAGTAGTGGCAAAACAAAACAACCTTTTTTGTCATTTGTCTGAGTTTCCTGTGGCAGGGATGTTTAAAAATGTGTAATTGAATACAGTATTATACTGAAAGTGTATTCTGCAAAACTGTGTCTTTTGTTGAGGTCATGATCAGTGTCACCGTTGGATGGTAGCAAACACCGCATTCGAAACCTCAATAAAGTTTGTCATAACTTTATGTTTCTGTTATGAAAATATACAAGTAGTTTAAAAAAAAGTGTGAAAAGACTGTTAGTTGCCGGTAGTCTAGATTAGAACACGGCAAATTTAGGGAAGGAATCTCTCTCGGGGAAATGCTCACCGGAATGTTAATTTCACTGCAGCGCTGCCATAGCAACCAACGGGCTTGCTCCAGCGCCTGTCCTCCTCGGAGCTGACAGGACTGTGTGTGTGTGTGCGTGTGCGTGTGTGTGTGTTTGTGTGAGAGAGATGAATAGCCAGGCCCAGGCATTCATCCGTGTGGGCTAGTGGAGGGTGTTTTATCAAGGCCCTGGTGCTGTTTCACCACAGAGGACTCTGAACACCGAGGTGTCAGTTCTACTGAGTCTAATAATAACTCAGTCCGCCTCTGTCTCTCTCTCTGCACAGGCTCAGATCGAAGGTAGGTGTGTGTGCATGTGTGTGTGTGTGTTTAATAGACGGTGGTCAAGGAAGTTACATCATTCTGATTTTGGGGAGCATGACGGCACCTTCTGGACTGGAGCTGGTATCCATCTGGTGTGTGTGTGTGTGTGTGTGTGTGGGTAGTTTAACAGAGGGCTTCTCTCCGACCTCTCCCCCTCCTCTCTCCACACATGCAGGAGCCCCCTGTGAAGGACAGGGGAGGGCACCCCCAAAGAGCCGGCTTGTGTAAGCTGGTCGTTTTACGACAGCAGCCCAGGGAGCAGAGGAAGGGGGGACCGTCTCCGTGGCGACGGGACACACAGCCTCGGAACCTCGGCTCTGTTCACTCCTACTGAAGACGACGGTGCTCTGCTGCTTCCTCACCTCGGAGAGATGAAGAAATAAAGGGTGTCCTCATCAGCCAGCTAACCTCTGCTCGGTACTGGCTGGCTGGATGGACTGCCAGTCAGCTCTGGGACTAAATGGGATGCTGTTCTGCTAGCTTGCCAGTTCTGGACAGACGCGTTGGGCTGGTTTCAGAGACAGAGCGCCTGGGGAAACCGGCTACCGGCTGGAGACACAGAGCAGGGGTAATGTACACTTCCTCTGGCGGCTGCTGGAGACACAGAAGCATTACCTTTCCCATCGTTACACTCTTAGTGGACTGCAGGGGTAATGTACAGAGCAGGGGTAATGTACAGAGCAGGGGTAATGTACAGAGCAGGGGTAATGTACAGAGCAGGGTGACACCACATCGGTGGACAATAGGACTGGACTGTCTGCTGCAGAACCGTTTGGTGGTGTCTGTCGGAGGTACAGGGGCTGATGTTGGTGGTGTCTGTCGGAGGTACAGGGGCTGATGTTGGTGGTGTCTGTCGGAGGTACAGGGGCTGATGTTGGTGGTGTCTGTCGGAGGTACAGGGGCTGATGTTGGTGGTGTCTGTCGGAGGTACAGGGTACAGAGCAGGGGTAATGTACAGGGGCTGATGTTGTGGCTTGGATGCAGGCGTTTTCTTTCTGTTCACACTGGTTTTCTATCCTGCTCGTTTTCTTAAAAAAATATATTTTCTCTTTCTGGTTCATTTGAACGTGTCTGGGATGGAAAAGTGCATTCTAAAAAAGCTCATCATCCTCTAAGCAGGACCTCGATCTCTGTCTTTTGGGCTGTACAGTGCTGAGTCTCTCTACTGAAGCTGCTGTTTGTTTGTGACTTTGACTTCTCTCTGGTAGCGTGGGCACCCCCCTGCTCTCAGCCTGCCAGTCCATGCACAGGACCATATCTACTCTGGGCTTGGAGACAAGAGGGGCACATGCAGTAGAGAGAAGCCAGGATTCCCTCATCGTTCCAGTGAGTGTGTCCTGGACAGTGCTGTGTCCGTGGAGCGCTGGCTCTTCCTGTTGTAAGGGGACACCACAGACATCCTGAGGGAGAGGCTCTATGACCTACGACCTCTGGTAGGACAATCCCTTTTTTTATGTCATCAGCTGTTCTCCTGGGCTAGGCTGTGTGTCAGGGTCATACACACACTCACTCACTCACACACACACACACACACACACACACACACAAAGACACACACACACACACACATTCTCTCTCTCTCTCTCTCTCTCTCTCTCTTTCTCTTCAAACAGACCCCATTCTCCTACTCTCAATAGTAGAACTCAGAATGAGGTGTTCCCTTTGATTATGTGTGTGAGTCTCATAATACTCTATTGTCAAAGTGAGTTCATCTGTCTGGCTGACCTAACAAGGTTACAGAAAAATGTATCCTTTAAATTAACTTCATGGACTCACAGTTGTATTTTTTTAAACCTCTAATCTGTGTTTTCTCTCAGGTGAACTGCTAGCTGTTATACAGGCATCATGGGTAATGTAGTCCAGTGCTGTCAGGCTTTGGGGAACTACATGAAGCGTAGAGCTTCCCCAGAGGCCGGTGAGGCCGAGAGGTCTCCTCTTCTGTCTAAAGAGGGCAGCGAGAACGACTCTGTGACCTCGCTAGGCAACCCGGAGGAAGAAGATCTGCTGGCGGTGCAGGCGCTGGTGACCTCTAACCCCGCCCTGGAACGAGATCACTTCCTGTTCCCGGACATCGTCCTGAGCAGCAGCATGGGATTGGACGTCGCCGTGGCGGAACCCGCGGTGTCCGAGGAGGGCAGAGGAGAGGCAGGAGGAAGGAGGGATGAAAACAGAAGAGAGAGGAAGGATGAAGGAACCAGGCCGTGTTTGGAGGTAGAGACCCAGACCGAGGCGGAGACCCAGATGGGAACGGAGGCTGAGACGCAGACAGAGACGCAGACCACCAGGGGGCGACCCGCAGGCACAGACAGCGTTAAACAGACTCAGACTGACTCTGACCCATGGACTGACAGTTTCATAGAGAAACAGCTTGATACACTGTCAGAGGTACAGACGGACACTGCCTCCACATTCACTGGGGGCTTAAGCAGCAGCGCTACACACACAGCTAACCTCCGCACAAGAGCACACACAGTGGACTTAAACAGCAACACCACACACACAGCTAGCTTACACACAGGACCCCATAGGGTCCTAAGGTCGGAGGTACACACAGGACCCCATGGGGTCCTAAGGTCGGAGGTACACACAGGACCCCATAGGGTCCTAAGGTCGGAGGTACACACAGGACCCCATGGGGTCCTAAGGTCGGAGGTACACACAGGACCCCACGGGGTCCTAAGGTCGGAGGTACACACAGGACCCCATGGGGTCCTAAGGTCGGAGGTACACACAGGGTTTGGATTGGAGGGTTTAAAAGCACAAACGAAGCTGCAGAAGGCCACAGTGGCGGAGACCGGAGGAGCGACTGGGGGCTTGGAGACGTTAGACAACAAGGACACAGGGAGAGGACAGAAAGAAGACACTGTCCAAACAGAACCCACCGCTGTAGTCCTCAGAACTCACCACAACCCGTTTCTGACGGACGACCTTGCAAACGAAACACTACCGGACCTTAACACAGGCCCTGACTGTGGGGGAGATGGGAAACAAGACGATGACTCAGCAAAACCAAGCCCGGTGCAGACAGAACTTAACGCACATCAATGGCAAGAGAACGGTGTTGACATGGAACCGGACACTTGCTCAATGCAACCGGACGCTGACCCACTAGAACAGAATGTCGAGCAGGCAAAACGGAATCTAGATTCGATTAAAGAGCACACCGTTGCAACAGAGAACATGGCACCGTCTCACTGTGTTGACCAAGCAGGACAGAATGTTACTCAGACTGAAGAGAACTTTCACCAGACGGAGTGGAACATGGTGAATACAGGTCTGGGTGTTTGGACAGAACAAAATGGTGACCAGACAGAACCAAGTCCAGCCCAGGTAGAGGAGAATGCTAACCTAACAGAACCAAGTCCAACCCAGACAGGGGAGAATGTTAACCTGACAGAACCAAGTCCAGCCCAGACAGGGGAGAATGTTAACCTAACAGAACCAAGTCCAACCCAGACAGGGGTGAATGTTAACCTGACAGAACAGAATGATGACCATTCAAGAGAGAATGAAGACCAGAGTGGTGTGGGAAGTGTGACTGACCAGACCTCTACAGAACCAGAACCAGGTGTTACCCAGGTAGACCAGGCCTCTACAGAACCAGAACCAGAACCAGGTGTTACCCAGGTAGACCAGACCTCTACAGAACCAGAACCAGGAGTGACCCGGATGAAGGATACCTGTACAGAACCAGATCCCAGCCAGGGGAAGGAGACCTGTACAGAACCAGAACCCAGCCAGATGAAGGAGACCTGTACAGAACCTGAACCCAGCCAGGTGAAGGAGACCTGTACAGAACCAGAACCCAGCCAGATGAAGGAGACCTGTACAGAACCAGAACCCAGCCAGATGAAGGAGACCTGTGCAGAATCAGAACCCAGCCAGGTGGATCCGACTCAGGGGGAAGATAGTGGGGCCGGAACCAATCAGATGGCCCTGTTTCTCGTGGACAGGCTGTTCCTGTCATCTCCACACATTACAGGTGTGTGTGTGTGTCTGTGTGTGTGTGTGTGTGTGTGTGTGTGTGTGTGTGTGTGTGTGTGTGTGTGTGTGTGTGTGTGTGTGTGTGTGTGTTTATTAAATCATATTCAGCTGCCAAATTCCTCTTACAAGTCTTTACCACAAACATTCTGACCTATTTTCCTTGATCTCTCTGTCTCAATAGCCCCGCCTACTCTCACCCCAACAGGGGAGGGGCCTGAGGAGGAAGAGGGGGAGGGGCTAAGCATTCAGGAAGTGATTAGCCTGCAGGAGGCGGGGCTCGTGGTCAAGATACAGGCAGCAGGCACAGAAGTCTTTGAGCTCCAGGTGAACAGTCCAACAAAATGGCTGCCCTATAACCACTCAGCCGATCCCACTATCATGACCAGTGTTTAACATAAAATAGCACTCCAGGAGGGATTTGACTCCTCCGTAAAGAGTAACTTTACTTCTCTTTTCTAACTCTTCCCTCCTTATCCCACTGTGTGTGTGTGTCTGTGTGTGTGTGTGTGTGTGTGTGTGTGTGTCTGTCTCATCTGTCACACACACACACACACACACACACACACACACACACTCACACACACTCTCAGGTGTCGAGTCAGATGCTGGTGGCAGAGCTGCAGCAGGTGCTGATGGACCATGAGGTGACATGCCACCGCACCTGCTTCTCCCTGCAGCTAGGGGGCGCTGTGCTGGACAGCCTGAGTGAGTTAGGCAGCGCTGCAGCCATGCAGGAAGGAGCGCTCCTCAGAGTGCTGGAAGGTGATGAGGCTAGGAACTACTCACACTCTGGGAAAGACTCACCACACCAGTTAGAGTGACTCAGACAGACGTTTGGACTAAAAACATTGAAGTTGTTTTTTTCTTTTCTTTTGTTAAAAGGGAAATTATGTTACTATATTTTAAATGATATGCATTAAATAAAGAATTTTACTTACAAAATTTTTTTTAAGGATATGCTGCAATTTCAATTCATGTAGCCAGCCAGTAGATCCATCCTCATCAATAATATCTAATGAGCAGTAATAGATCCATACTCCTTATCAATAATATCTAATGAACAGTCATAGGTGAACTCTGTCCTTGGTTGTCATAGATCCATACTCCTTATCAATAATATCTAATGAACAGTCATAGGTGAACTCTGTCCTGTCTTGTCATAGATCCATACTCCTTATCAATAATATCTAATGAACAGTCATAGGTGAACTCTGTCCTTGGTTGTCATAGATCCATACACAGTGCGTGACGCTCGTCTGCACCTGAGGCACGTTCGCGATCTTCTCAGGAGTCTGGACCCGACTGACGCATACACTGGGGTTAACGGCAGCTCCCTGTCCTACCTCAGTCTCTACACACAGGGAGACATGGGTAATGCAGTCCTCTCCTACCTCAGCCTCTACACACAGGGAGACATGGGTAATGTAGTCCTCTCCTACCTCAGTCTCTACACACAGGGAGACATGTGTAATGTAGTCCTCTCCTACCTCAGCCTTTACACACAGGGAGACATGGGTAATGTAGTCCTCTCCTACCTCAGCCTTTACACACAGGGAGACATGGGTAATGCAGTCCTCTCCTACCTCAGCCTCTACACACAGGGAGACATGGGTAATGCAGTATTCTAATAAAGCCACAGGTTGTCAGGTAATAGAGTTGTGGAAGGATAATTGTATAATTGAACATAAAAGCTGCCTGTAATTATTGAACCCCTTCCCCCATCCTACTTAGAGATTGAGGGTGCAGGGAGGAGGCATGCGTCAGAAAAGCAGTCTGTAGACTGCAGCCCTCCGGACTATGTACTTCCTGGTTGTAAAGACCGCCCTCTAGTACCTCTGCATCCAATGAGAGAAGACTGGAAGGTGAGAGCAGTTCTTTATTTACACCATTCATCTGTCCTCGGCATGGTATATATAAACAAGTAGTGTATACGTTTTAGCTATGTGCATCATAAGTAGATGCCTTCATTCAGACTTAAAAAATGTAGTTAACAAAGTCTTTCTAATGAATATGCAATGAATGTCTAATTTATTTTATTGCATCAACTTAAATGTCATCCTGCAGAACATTCTCATAATATGTCATTTATGTTATCATTTGTCAATGTCTTTCTTATGTGTTTGTTCTATGTATCTGTTCTAGTATGTCCTCAATTGTAAAGTGCTTTGGGTGTCTGAAAAGCGCTATATAAATTTAATGAATTGTTGTTATTATAGTTCTATTTCCTGGTCTTGTGTTTTCGGGTAGCCGTTGCAGTGCCTGCGGGTCCTGACAGTCAGCAGCTGGAACCCTCCTCCTGGGAACAGGAAGATGCACGGCGATCTGATGTACCTGAACGCCGTCACCATGGAGGAGCGTGACCTCAACATCACAGCCTCAACACGAGGCTTCTACCTCAACCAGTGAGGATCCTCTATGTTTCCAAGGAAACCGTCTATCTGCATTCCAGAATATTCAACGCTGTTTTGAACATAACAGTGTTTACTTTGACCAATGAGATTCCAACTGTGCTGTTTTAGAACATAACAGTGTCTACTTTGACCAATGAGAATCCATGAACAGTCAGCACCCTAGAAAACTCACTACAGTGCAACAGCCCTGTTGCTTTAAATTGAATTCTAGTAGTTCTTAAGTAGCCACTTTTTAATGGTTTTATGCTTGACCACTATATCGACCCCTCTTCTTCAGACATGAACTAGTCATTTCACGATTAACCAGACATTAACGTTAACTAGACGTTAACTAAACGTTCACCATTAACCGGACGTTTACGTTGACCAGAAGTTAACGTTAATTAGACGTTCACCATTAACCAAACATTAACCAGACGTTAACGTTAACCACACGTTAACGTTAACCAGATATTAACTACACGTTAACTAGATGTTCACCAGTACTTTACCCACCTTGGGAAGAATGTTTAATCTTTATCTGGGAAACCTGCCAGTAATGTACGTCCATCAATCATCATTTTAGGTTATTACAGTGTGAATGATCTTAGGCTGTTGGATTGAATGTTAATGTACCAACAATATTAATAGTATTGAGTACTAATGATGATCTATGATGGCACCATTCTTACCAGTGTGTTTCCTGATCACCTCTTTTGCCTTACCCCAGATCCACGGCCTTCACCTTTAACCCCAAGCCAGCATCTCCCAAGATCCTTTGTCACAACCTGGTGGATCTGTTGGGTCAGGTTAGCCCCGCCTTCAGGAAGTGCTTCAGTACTCTGCAGAAGAAGAGGTGAGCATCAGGAGTCAAAACACAATGTATTCATATTCCAGGCTGTCTCAGGTGTAACTAACACCGTATATCACACTTTTATCCACTTTTAATCGTAACATTAATCATGAAAACATAGCAAAATAAAAATGTACATTTATGTTAAATTTACTATTTTTGTTAAAACTGTTTTAGTAATGGAGTGTCATTTTAACAGAAGGCTTCTTTTTCTCCCTCTCTTGCCATTGGTTGTCAGGGTCCTCCAGCACCCCTATGAGAGGATAGCCACACCCTTCCAGGTGTTCACCTGGACCGCTCCCCAGAGAGACCACACCCTCGACTGTGTGAGGTCTGAGGAGACACACACCATCCGCATGGGCCAGGAAGAACACACAGCAGGACAGGTGGAGAACACACACACACACACACACACACACACACACACACACACACAAACACACACACACACACACACACACACACACACACGCACACGATGTAGCTTCACAGAACACTTCAGCAGGACACACACATACACATTGTGGCATCACAGGAATAAAGTACGGCTAAATTATGTTTGTGGCTAACGTTGCTCTGTGTGGTTCTGCTCTCAGAGCCGTGACTGGAACGAGGAGCTCCAGGCCTCCAGGGAGCTTCCCAGGAACAGCCCCCAGGAACGCCTCCACCGAGACAGGCACCTCTTCAAGGTGATCAGCCTGGCGGGAGCCACAGTGCTTAGCCTGTGTTCACTTCAAACATTATTAACCTGGCAGTGCTGGAGCCACAGTGCTTAGCCTGTGTTTACTTCAAACATTATTACCCTGGCAGTGCTGGAACCACAGTGCTTAGCCTGTGTTCACTTCAAACATTATTAACCTGGCAGTGCTGGAGCCACAGTGCTTAGCCGGTGTTTACTTCAAACATTATTAACCTGGCAGTGCTGCAGCCACAGTGCTTAGCCTGTGTTTACTTCAAACATTATTAACCTGGCAGTGCTGGAGCCACAGTGTTTAGCCTGTGTTCACTTCAAACATTATTAACCTGGCAGTGCTGGAGCCACAGTGTTTAGCCTGTGTTCACTTCAAACATTATTAACCTGGCAGTGCTGGAGCCACAGTGTTTAGCCTGTGTTCACTTCAAACATTAATACTCTGGCAGTGCTGGTGCTTTGGGCAAAAGCGAATACACACATACATGCATACGTATAGATATATTTACAACACACATACATGCATACGTATAGATATATTTACAACACACATACATGCATACGTATAGATATATTTACAACACACATACATGCATACGTATAGATATATTTACAACACACATACATGCATACGTATAGATATATTTACAACACACATTGTGCAGAGAAGTTCGCAAGGTTTGAACTGAGGACAAAAAAACTGAATTAAGTTGAAAATGATCTAAATAGCATTCAAACGTATTCCCTCAATTTTCCATTGTCCCTCCCATTCAGACTAACAGTGATTTAGTTGGTGCAGCAACACGGGGTGCCCAGGCAGTCGTCGACGGCAACGTCATGGCAATAAACCCAGGGGAGGAGCCTCGTGCCCATGTGTTCATCTGGAACAGCTTGTTCTTCAGCCTGGGCTTTGACGTGCGCCACCATTACCGTCCACTAGGGGGCGATGCTGCTGCACACGCTGCTGCAAGCTGTGACCTCAGAGGAGTGCAGGTAGGAAATGACGCTAACAACCCTTAACAACACTAACACTAATTAAGTTTATGTTGTAAACTATGTATGGAATGAAAAATGTTTTATGTCCAACTATCAAGAAACGTTTAATTATATTTTATTTACAGCTGTAAGGATCTTTCTCTCCACACATATCCCTTGCCTTGTAATGGATTTGAATAGGTAATGTCATAATAGTATGTACTTATTTTGTCTGTGCTGCAGGCGTATGCGTCTATTGACCAACAGGGTCTTCACACTATCGGAACGACGGTGGTGGATTACCGTGGTTACTGTGTCACCGCCCAGACTATTGTCCCTGGTATTTTAGAGAAGGAGCAGGAAGACATTGTCGTCTATGGATCCAACGACTACGGGAAGACTGTCCTCACACACCCAAGGTATTACAGAACACTGTCCTCACAAATCCTAGATATTACAGAAGACTGTCCTCACAAATCCTAGATATTACAGATGACTGTCCTCACACACCCCAAGATGTTACAGAAGACTGTCCTCACAAACCAGGTATTACAGAAGACTGTCCTTAGATATTGCAGAAGACTGTCCTCACACACCTTAGATATTACAGAAGACTGTCCTCACACACCCCAGATATTACAGAAGACTGTCCTCACACACCTTAGATATGACACAAGACTGTCCTCACACACCCTATATTACAGAAGGCTGTCCTCACAAACCAGGTATTACAGAAGACTGTGCTCACACACCCTATATTACAGAAGACTGTCCTCACACGCCATATAGGTGTTACAGAAGACTGTCCTCACACACCCCAAGGTATCGGAGAACTATCTGTCTTTGTGCTCTACCATGGGAAGCTATCTGGATTTGACAGATTTGAACCTTGTGTCAACATACATGTTGTAATTTTTACTTCACTAACTTTCTGAAGATCCATTCCTCACTGTCTTCATAAGAAGTCATAGTGCTCTCAGTCTTTAAAAATAGGGAAAGAACACTGTGTGAGTGTTTCTTACAGGTTTGTAGAACTGCTGGAGCAAACCAGCCAGCCAATGAGGATCCAGCATCACCAGGTGCTGGACCACGCCCATCTCCCCGTGGACCTCTGTTCCGCTGTGGAGACCAAAGGCATCCTGGGTAACGACGGACGCCCTTACATCCTGGACCTTCTCCGAGCCTTTCCCCCCGATGTCAACTTCTACCACGCCCAGGAAGGAGCGGAGAAGGAGGCGGAGCCACCGGGAGAGTTCCGGAACCCCGGTTACCCGGCACTACCAGATCGGAACAGCCTCGGTTTCCCAAGGCGACATCGGCACGGACTGGCAAATCTGAGAGCAGAGCTTCTAGACGCTTTCATCCTGCACAGGTGAGAAAGAGACCAAAGAAGAAGAAGCTGCTGAGGGTATAGGGTGCATAGTATATACCATGCAAACCTATTTAAATATACACTCTTCCATCACAATGCACAGTCAGAGGGTGTTGAGTGGACACAGCTCGTAGACTGGGTCACGTTTGGGTGTGAAGTATCAAAAGACGACTTAGATGGTTTATTTCATGATGCTGAGAATAACTTATTGAGACTCTGTCTTGTTGTCATGGTTTCAGGTATGAGATCTTCCTGAAGATGGTGTCGGAGGGACTCCGTCTGCTGGACGCAAGTGCAGAGGGTCAGGAAGACCCAGAAAGAGGTCCATGCACCAGAAGACAGGCAGCAGAAGAGGACAAGGCTGAAGAGTTGGTCACCAAGAACCAGGGAGTGGTGGAGGAGGGTCTTCCCAGGATCCAGGCTGTGGAGGAGGGAGGAGATCCAGGCACCAGGATCCAGGCTGAGGAGGAGGGAGGAGATCCAGACACCAGGATCCAGGCTGAGGAGGAGGGAGGAGATCCAGGCACCAGGATCCAGGCTGAGGAGGAGGGAGGAGATCCAGGCACCAGGATCCAGGCTGTGGAGGAGAGAGGAGATCCAGGCACCAGGATCCAGGCTGAGGAGGAGAGAGGAGATCCAGGCACCAGGATCCAGGCTGAGGAGGAGAGAGGAGACCCAGGCACCAGGATCCAGGCTGAGGAGGAGGGAGGAGATCCAGGCACCAGGATCCAGGCTGTGGAGGAGAGAGGAGACCCAGGCACCAGGATCCAGGCTGTGGAGGAGGCAGCGGAGCCAGCAGGGGTGGCCCAGAACAAGGCCCCAGACCAGGGTAGGACTAGGCAGCTGGTCAGAGCACCAGGGGTTGGAGACGGAGCAGAAGCTGCAGCTAACGTAGGGAGGGGTACAGACTCAGAGAAAAACAAATGTTGTTTCTTTTGTATTGTATAGTTTGTACATTACAGTTGTATAGTATGTATCGTATATTTGTTAGCAACATTATTCTTTTAGTTTGTATGTATCTTTGTTGTTGGCTACATTATTCTTTTAGTTTGTATGTATCTTTGTTGTTAGCTACATTATTATTTTAGTTTGTATGTATTCTTGTTGTTAGCTAGTTATTGCTTATCAGGTACTTGGTTACCCTCAGTGTGAGTTGAAAGGTCACAGCCCGGTGTCCAGAGGAGTGTCACATGATCACATGATCACATGTTCCTTTCTTATTCTGCTTTTAATACCTGACACTAGCATTGACATGTCTTCACTTGTTTCTTGTATTTTGTTCATTTCTTTCTTTCTTTCTTTCTTTCTTTCTTTCTTTCTTTCTTTCTTTCTTTCTTTCTTTCTTTCTTTCTTTCTTTCTTTTTTTCTTTCTTTCTTGTTCTTTTCATCCCCAGAGCTCCAGAGGAGAGAGTTGATGAGGAGAGCCTGTCAGACTGTTGGCTCCATCAGTGACTTTGGTTTTGACATCCGCTTCAACCCTGATGTCTGCTCCCCAGGTACACACACACACACACACACACACACACACACACACACACACACACACACACACATATATACACACACACACACAACGGCTTAAATGTACCAGACACAAAGATAAAATCAAACCAACAGGTTCACACAATACAACTGAAAACAAAGCACTGAATTTCTGATTCCTCTCCTCTCCTCTCCTCTCCTCTCCTCTCCTCTCCTCTCCTCTCCTCTCCTCTCTGTGTTTTAGTGGTGTGTTTCCCAGCAGACTGTGTCCAGGACGTCCAGAAGCACAAACGGTTGTTGAAGGATGCTGCTGCCTTTCTGCTGTCCAATCAAATCCCAGCCATTGTGAGTCTTCTCCTTTTCCTCATGTCTCTTGAAGTTTTAGTGTTGACAACCTTTTTCTGTTTCCATACTTTCTCCTACTTTTTCATTCTTAAAACAGTGATTCTATGTACTGCTTTGTCCATTTAAAACAAGAGAGATACATTCGCTACGTGTTTGTTTTGTGTTTTCAGCTCCGGGACTGTCTGGACCACACCGCCCTGCCCGTGGACGGAGGTAGCCTGACGGCGGAGCTCCATTTGCGGGGAGTGAACGTCCGCTACCTGGGCGCGGTGCTGGAGCTGCTGGAGGAGGCAGAGGAGAGGGAGAGACTCGGACATGTGCAGGTGCACATGCTCATCCAGCTCACAGTAGTCCATTCAGGAGAAGTGCTATACTAATGTATCATTATTATTTAAATGTTTATGATCATTATTATATTTTAAATGAACCCATTCTTTTGGAGACTAAGTTAGCTCAGATGGGTCAGATTAGTCCGTTCTTTGTAACTTGGTGCATAGTGGTGGCCTAGTGTGTAGACCTGGAGACCAAAAGGTTTTGAGTTCAGATCCCACCTGGAAACACCACCACTAGTGTGCCCTTGAGCAAGGCACCTAACCCTGAGTTGCTCCAGGGGAACTGCCAGTGTGATCTCATTGTTTGATAAAAGTATCTGCTAAAGGAAGAAAATGTAAATGTAACTTTGTTAAGAGAAGTGCTCTACTAATGCATCATTCTTATTAAAGTGTTTAATCTCATTATAATATTCTTCATCTTATCCACCCTCTAGAGAATAGCAGTCAGTGAGGTTATCATCAGGAGTGCCAAACACATCTTTAAGAGTTACCTTCAGGTGAGCAGCTTCAAAATAAGCAAACAGGATTATATATATATATATACTGTATATATATATATTTTTTTTTTTTAATGTTGTGTGTGTGTTCAAGGAGGTGGAACTTTCGTCCCTCTCCTCTGCTGTGAGTCACTTCCTGAACTGTCTACTAAGCTCCGCCCCCTGCTCTGACTCCGCCTCCGATGAGCTTCAGTCCCGCCGCAAGAGCCGCCGCCGCCGCAGCCATGGAAACCGCATTGCCATGGTGACGGATACGCTCTGGGCCAGGTTGACCCCTGGTGACCTCTGGAGCAAGATCCGGAAAGAGGCGGAGGAGTACTATCACTACACACTGAAAAGGTGTGTGTGTGTGTGTGTGTGTGCAGCTGTGCAGCTGTGTTGTGGCTGTGTGTAGTCTCACAGTCTTTTCGCTGTTTCCTGCTGTGTGTGTGTGTGTGTGTGTGTGTGTGTGTGTGTGTGTGTGTGTGTGTGTGTAGTAAAAGTTTTCAGGAGATAACAGAGAGGTTTGGCCTTCAGAAGATCTCCCTGCTGAGAGAGATGGCCCTCAAGACAGGGATCCAGGTTAGAGCCACCTTAACACAAACCTTAACACAAACCAACGCTCTGTAACCTTAACACAAACCAATGCTCTGTAACCTTAACACAAACCTGAACACAAACCAACGCTCTGTAACCTTAACACAAACCTTAACACAAACCAACACTCTGTTTCCTTAACACAAACCTTAACACAAACCTACACTCTGTAACCTTAACACAAACCTTAACACAAACCAACGCTCTGTAACCTTAACACAAACCTTAACACAAACCTACACTCTGTAACCTTAACACAAACCTTAACACAAACCAATGCTCTGTAACCTTAACACAAACCTTAACACAAATCAACGCTCTGTAACCTTAACACAAACCTTAACACAAACCAACGGTATGTAATCTTAACACAAACCAACGCTCTGTAACTTTAACACAAACCTTAACACAAACCAACGCTCTGTAACCTTAACACAAACCTTAACACAAACTAACACTCTGTATCCTTACCACAAACCTTAACACAAACCAATGCTCTGTAACCTTAACACAAACCTTAACACAAACCAATGCTCCTTAACTTTACCACAAACCTTAACACAAACAAACGCTCTTTGACCTTTTTTGACTTTGTAACTCTTTACAGCATGCACAGCAGGTATGCCTCAATCTCTTAATGCAGGACTAAAGAAATGGCTACTTTTCCTATTCCAACCCTTATCTGTTTAAAGACCTTTAAGCATGTGTAGATATACATCTTCTTTCTCTGTCTCTCTCCCCCACCCTTCTCTCTCTCTCTGTGTCTCTTCCTTTCTCTCCCCCCCTCTCTGCCACTCTCCCTCTCTGTCTCTAGGTGCAGTTGAGGGAGTATGTGTTTGATTCTCGCCACAGGCCGGTGTTTGGAGAGGAGGATGTGGTCAACATGTTCCCTGTGGTCAAACACCTTCGCCCTACCTCCTTTGACGCCACACACCTCCTACAGCAGGCTCAGGAGGCTGTGCAACACGGTAAGCTGTGACCACACACACACACACACACACACACACACACAAAGTTTTTGTGTCTGCGTTTCAAAAGGAAAGCTCTAGTAAGATAAATATAAAGAGCTGACATTTGGTTTGCTTGTGTTTAAGCATAAAAGTGATGTGTTCTTACTGTTGATTTGAAGATCTTACGTTGTACTGTGTGTGTGTGCGTATATGTGTGTGTGTGTGTGTGTGTAAACAGGGCACCTGAAGGCTGGCACAGAGCTGATTGGACAGGCTCTCAGTCTGTTCAGCAGTGTGTGTGGCGTCCTGCACACTGAGGTGTGTCTGTGTCTGCGTCTGCTGGCTCGTCTCAGCTACATCCTCGGAGAATACACAGAGGTACACCATCGCCCGTGGCAACCATCAGTAACCAGCCGTAGCCGTGGTGACTGGGTCACAGAAACCGATCCTGTGCAGAGATCAGTGCTGCTCCATCAGTGCTGAGACAGGGGGCCATGGGAGGACAAGCACATTAGATCAGAGTCGGTTTGGGTCAAAGGGGTGCTTAAGGGGCTTAGGTACTAGAGCCATAGCATGTCTTACATAGTGCGTGTGTGTGTGTGTGTGTGTGTGTGTGTGTGTGTGTGTGTGTGTGTGTGTGTGTGTGTGTGCTGTTCCACAGGCCCTAAGTCACCAGGAAAAAGCCGTCCTGATCACTGAGAGGGTTCAAGGTGTTGACCACCATCAAACAATCCAGGACTATGTGAGTCCCTAACCCCACCCATCCCCCAACCCCTCCACCCCTCATAAAGAATCAAACCATCCAGGACTATGTGAGTCCCTAACCCCACCCCCCAACCCCTCCACCCCTCATAAAGAATCAAACCATCCAGGACTATGTGAGTCCCTAACCTCATCCCCCAACCCCTCCACCCCTCATAAAGAATCAAACCATCCAGGACTATGTGAGTCCCTAACCCCACCCCCAACCCCTCCACCCCTCATAAAGAATCAAACCATCCAGGACTATGTGAGTCCCTAACCCCACCCCCCAACCCCTCCACCCCTCATAAAGAATCAAACTATCCAGGACTATGTGAGTCCCTAACCCCACCCCCCAACCCCTCCACCCCTCATAAAGAATCAAACCATCCAGGACTATGTGAGTCCCTAACCCCACCCCCCAATCTATATTTAAAACCAACTAAACATTTGAATAATCTTTGTACATTAACGTGTGTCTGTCTTTATTTTCAAAGTGTCCCACTCAACAGTAGACCATAGATGTGCAGTACATACTGGTAGAGATGATGTTTCTGCGTTTGATATACGTCACGCGTTCTCCCTGTGTTTCAGAGTCACCTGGCCCTCTACTGCTTCGCTGGAGGGCAGCGTTCCATCTCCCTGCGTCTGCTGTACCGCGCCCGTTACCTCACCCTGCTGCTCAGTGGGGAGGACCACCCACAGGTGGCGCTGCTCGATGTGAGTCCCCCAGGAAGGAGAGCTTTAGTTAAGACAGGAAGAGGAACTTCTTTTTTTATGAAGGAAGTTATTATTAAGAGGAAGAGGACGTTTACTCTGCTCTGCTCTGCTCTGGTCTACTCTACTCTGCTCTGCTCTGCTTTGGTCTGGTCTCCTCTCCTCTCCTCTCCTCTCCTCTCCTCTCCTCTCCTCTCCTCTCCTCTCCTCTCCTCTCCTCTCCTCTCCTCTCCTCTCCTCTCCAATCCTCTCATCTCCTCTCCTCTCCTCTCCTCTCCTCTCCTCTCCTGTTTTCTCCTGTAGAGTATGTTGGGTCTGGTGCTGCACGGTTTGCAGGAATACGACCTCTCTCTGAGGTTCCTGCACAACGCCTTGAGTCTCTCCTCCAAGTTCCATGGTGCCGCCTCCCTCAAACACGCACAGAGGTCAGAGGTCACCACAGGAGCTGTTCAAGAGAAAGTGTATTAAAGGAGAATACATGTCATCATGTGAACAGATAATCTAGAAAATATTTTGGTTGAAAATGTGATTTATTACCAGGAGCTCCTCCTCTTCCTCATGTCCATGATCTATGTTTTTTGTCTCCGCTCTCTCTGACCTCTCTCTCTCTCGCCCCCCCCCCTCTCTCTCTCTCGCCCCCCCCCCCCCCCCCCCTCTCTGTCCCTCTCTCTCTCGCTCTCTCTCGCTCTCTTTCTCACCTCCAATGTTGTAGTTATCACATCTTGGCCACTGTCTATGAGAGCAAAGCAGAGTTCCGTTCAGCCCTTCAGCATGAAAGAGAAGCTTATTCCATTTACAAGAACCAGGTGAGGGACATGACACAACAACACCTGTAAACAAACAAGCCCTATAAATAAACAAACAACACCTTTAAATAAACAAACAGCCTCTATTGATAAACAAACAACAACTTTAAACAAACAAACAGCACCTATAAACAAACAATGACTATAGACAAACAAACTATAAACAAACAAACAACAACTTTAAACAAACAAACAGCTCCTACCCAGATTAACATGGACGCAAATTGAATAATAATACTACAAACACAGCAGGTCTTTTGATGGACTTTTTATCCGAAATGACACGAAGATTGTACAACTACGTAGTATGACAGACCCAAGCATTAACGGCCTAACCCCTCATTTTAGTATCAAAGCCTAGCTATTTAAATTTTGTACTTGAATAATTCTACTTGAAAATAGAAATTACCCACTACCAGACTGCTAACTACTTCCTAGTTCCTCTTGTGTTGAAGACATATTACTAATTGTTTGTAATGAACGTGTGTGTGTGTGTGTGTGTGTGCGTGCGTGCATGCGTGCGTGTGTGTAGGTAGGAGCAGACCATCAGAGTACCAGGGAGAGCTCAGAGTACCTGAAGCGTCTGACTCAGCAGGCCGTGTTGCTACAGAGAGCCATCAACCACATCTACAGTACCAGCCCTGCAAACTGCCCAGCCCCACCCAGGGTGAGTCCAACACCATACACACACACACACACACACACACACACACACACACACACACACAACCACACACACACACACAAACACACACACACACACACAACCACATCTACAGTACCAGCCCTGCAAACTGCCCAGCCCCACCCAAGGTGAGCCCAACACCATACACACACACACACACACACACACACACGAACACACACACACACACACACAACCACATCTACAGTACCAGCCCTGCAAAACTGCCCAGCCCCGCCCAAGGTGAGTCCAACACCACACACACACACACACACACACACACACACACACACACACACACACACACACACACACACACACACACACACACACAAACAGACAGTAAAGAAGGATTGGGCATGCGTGTGTGTGTGATTGCAATTGCATTTCTGGCAGTCTAAAGTAAAACTTGTGTGCCCATCCATCCATGTGTGTGTGTGTGTGTGTGTGTGTGTGTGTGTGTGTGTGTGTGTGTGTGGAAGTAGGGGTTAAACGTATTTTTTCCTTCCTCTTCTTCTTCTTCACCTTTTTTTTCTCCTCTGTAGTTCACCTCTCCAAGCATTCCAATGATCCTCCAGCAACTGAACCTCACCTGTAACATCATCCTCATCCCTCTCAGGTAAACATTCACACACATTTACACACTCACACCTGGAATCTACGTCAGGAAATGAAAGTGAATCCTCATATGGTTCACAGAAGATTTTCATTGCATCACAACAGTCACTCTGGGACTGTCTAGAATGTATCCCTACTGTCTGGATCTGCGTATTCCAGTCAGCATGTAGACCCTGACGATAGCAACCTTACATCAAATGAAGCTTATATCAAAATCAGTTGTTTTTGTTATATTTAGTAATGGAAAGTTGCTATGCCATAGTGGAATATGTCTTTCAATCTTACCTCGTTTTTTTTGTCTCTCCATTCCCTCCTCTCTCTCTTTCTCTCTCCCTCTCTTTCTCTCGTTCTTTCTCTCTCTCTCTCTTTCTCTCTCCCTCTCTTTCTCTCGTTCTTTCTCTCTCTCTCTCTCTCTCTCTCCCTCTCTCTCCCTCTCTTTCTCTCGTTCTTTCTCTCTCTCTCTCTCTCTCTCTCTCTCTCTCTCTCTCTCTCTCTCTCTCTCTCTCTCTCTCTCTCTCTCTCTCTCTCTCTCTCTCTCCCTGTGTCTAGCACCAAGGACATTGAGGACCTAAGGGCTGAGCTGAAGGGGGAGAAGAGGGCTCAGGTACAGGAACTGGAGAGACAGATCAAACTGGCCGGCAGAGGATGTATAGACCACTAGACCGCAACGGCGTCAACAACAACAGAAACAAGGATCAACACTGATTGGAGAATTGGAGAACGATGCAGTCATTTGGACTATACTGAAATATTAGTCATGATAAAGAACTTCATAAAAAGAAATATCAAAGACTTTATAAAATGGCCTCATTGCCGATAAACAACAATACATGTTTCCTTTTTCCAGTTTAGGGACAGAGGAGGGAGTCTCACTAGTAGCACTTGCTAGAAAACGTTACTAACGAATTTCTAACTTTGAACTACATGTGGGTCAACATTCAAATTGAAGCGACAGAGCGGTAGCTCCTTAGCGACTAGCGACCTCCATGCTGGAGAAGAGGTTCTCACCTTTCCTCTCCTGCACCTGGCTTGTTGCCTGTTTTATCTACGGGAACCGCTGATCTACGAAAATGAATAGCCGAGTATGTGTGGAATAGTCAGTATAGCCTACGCAACATTACAGCTATACATGATTTGAAAATTGAAGTTCAAGGGTCTGGCTTTCTTGCTTTAGCTTATCAAGCAAGTGATTAAGAGATTTAGTTAAGTGCCTGGGGAGTTATCATAAACGTATTGGTATTGTTATAAGTTCAATAAAATTAAGCAACTGAAACTGTCGGGAAATGTGAAATCGTTCTTATAGGTCTACTCTGCGACAGAGATCATAAAGGCATTAAAGCACCAGGACGTTGTGCGGAACCATTGAGCATGTGTAACATGTCAAATAGTCATAGGGGGAAGAACTGGTGGTGTACGTGCACATCCTGGGGGAGACCCGCTTTGCATAACTCCCGTCACAGTTGACAACTGCAGTCTGGGGTTCTCTCTCGTTGCAATCCCTCATATCACCACAGTGTGGCACTGTTGTCTCAATTTCAATATGTTCAATGTAAATGTGGGGCAGATAGTTGTCATCCTTAGGTAACAGGGAAACTATTTTATGATACATTTTTGGGGTGGGTAGACTTCATGGGGTTTCTTCTTGAACTGTACTATCATATGATTCTTATGAATTTATGTCGCTGGGATGAACATCTAAAGATTTTATTTTCCTAATATGGGGTATCAATCACTTCAAGATGGCAAGAATTAAACTAGTGTGATTCTATGGCTGGCCTTTTCTTATGACAGTTGTGTTTCGCTCTGAACTAAAAGGCGCTTTCCTTTCAGCACCGCCTTTGAACTGGGCGTGCGCGCTGCCCAGTCCGTGCGCATACCCGTCTGATGCTGAAAATCAAGGAGGAGAAAAAACAGTGACCTGCCGGTCGATCGGAAAAGTCACACTTTTTTGTATTTCAGCGCTTGTTTCAATTTCAATAGAGGGACTATGAGACAGTTCATTTTCCAAATGGTGAGTCTGCTAGGTCTTTGTAACTCTAAGATGTTTGTTCATTACCAATATTATTACTAACAGGTTGAGGAACGACGATTTGGCTGCGGTATCTTGCGCCTCCCTTCTCATCTCAAAATGGCGGAAAGGCCAAGAGCATCCTTCAAAAGGTTGAGTTAGGGATATTATTTTTGTTCACCTAACGTTATACCTTGTATGTATGTGTGCAACTGTAAGAGTTCAGATTGTTATCAGTGTAAAGACTGTAACTTACCTAAATGAATACGTTTTCTTCGTATACATTTGCTGGAACACAACAATCCCCATCTGGCATGGAAACGTTAGCTAACAACTAAAGTTAACGCAGTTCAAGTTAGCTTTGTTAGCGGACGTTGTTTTTCACGAGACTACTTGAATAGTCTTGGCGAGGGTTCTGATAAATCTGATAGTATTTCAGCCATCGTTGCATTTTGTGGAAGACAATGTAGTTGCTAGCAATTTTAGGGACGATCTGATTCCGGTGAACAGGCTGAGCGTGATTGTGAATTCGAACCTTGCTGCAGTGACTTGTTTACGTTTCATCTGTGAGAAATTAAGGTTAGCTTGATTGTAGATATATAATTAACGTTATATTGGTGTTTAAGACACAGTTGTGGTTTATGTAACGACTCAATGTTCACTCCGATTAGGATGGCATGATTCCGGTGGCCGCTAACGTTACTGTAAGCTAACTGCATGACCGGAGCTAGCTATCGACCCATCGTCACTGCTAAGTAACTTTAGCTAGCTAGCCAACACAGCCAACGGTAGCTAGCAATCTTTTGCTGGAAAGGGCGTTGCTGAGACATTGCTGCAACCTTGCCCCGTTGGTAAATGAGCTTGACAACAGCTGCTGAAATCGAGTGGGAATTCTGCTTATTTGTTTAGGATTTATATTTTACAACAATTGTAACGACCGATGATTTACACAAGGACTATGTAGGTAAAGCTATTCATTTAATTACTGATATTTCGGAGCCAGTTTTGGTAATGTTAGCCTGCTAGCTAGCAGCTAACAGGGTGGAGTCCTTGCGTGCATCGATTTTCCGGCCTTTTTCTCAAATGTGTCTTTCTGAAACATGCAACGTCAGCATATATAGAAAATTTAAATAGCATATTTTATTTGACAAATGGTTGAATGAATTTCAAGAATTATCTTGAATTCATTTTACAGGGATACAAAGCTACACAATCAGTTATAGCTTGTCATCCTCAGATTCCTGTAGTCTTTCTTCGCCGTGAGCTATCGGTTTGAAAATGACATGGCGAGTTCTGTTGTTAAGATTGAGATTAGCCGACGTTATATGTTATGTGCTTGATAGTATGTATCGTTTTCTGAAAATCTGCATTGCTCCTTTGGGAGGGAATTTCTCTCCAAAAGCTAACGTTCGCTAGCTGTCTTACATGAGAGGTTGAGAGGGAGGAGCCGTTCAACACAAACAAGAATAATTTATGGTCCATTTGACAGGAGAAGCCCACATTAGCTTGTTATGAGTTCATTGTTGTTATTTGAAAGCTTTGTTGACGGTTTAGTTTAAAAGGAAGCTCTGGTTTAATTTGCTCCTATCATCCCGTGTTTAGAGATCAAGCAGGCCTAAAAGACCTGACCTGAATAGAATAGAGGTCGCTTACCAGAAATATGGTATAAATACGTTTTTTTATCTTATGTTATTGTGTTGTGTTAACATTTCCAAATGCCTGTTAGTAGTGAGGACTTGATGGTCTGTTACACTGCTAGGTGTATTGGAGCAATATGAACACCAGTTACCAACCAGACATTGGAGGGGCTCATGGGCACAAGGATTTAGCCATCCTCGCGTTATGATTATTATTGGACCTGTGCTTCACGAGGATGCTGTCTCTTAGCAACACCTCGGTCATTTCCTATGGCAGGTAATCCACGTGGGGCCTTGATCCCATAGCCCCTGCTATTCTCCCAGTAATCCAGACAAACACAGACACACACTGACACATGGCTTTACTGCTGGGTGGGTTAGCTTGTGACATTAAGGATTCAATCTAGCAGATGCTGGGTCTTATAAAAAATATTTTAAATATTAAGGCTTTATTGTAGTTCAAAGTGTGTGTGTGTGTGTGTGTGTGTGTGTGTGTGTGTGTGTGTGTGTGTGTGTGTGTGTGTGTGTGAGTGTGTGAAAAAAAACACAGATAAGGCATGCCATGATTTTCTTGTAACGTCATCAACATTTTCTTCAATAAGACTAGGATGGAAAAAACATCCAGTGAAAGTCCTTATTTAATCCCTGCATGGCTAGACTATTTGGCATGCCACAAGCTAGTAGGCTATACCCTCCCAGCATAGACTGGCCATTAGTGCCCACATGGTCCTGGTGCAGGACGGCAGGCACAGAGGTCTAATGCTGAACCTCAACCTTATATGGCAAACGTTTAACTCAACACAACAACGGATGAAGTACATTTCTGAACTTGCGTTATGGAAGAAGGGCGACTTCCTTGGGTTTTTGCTGTACGTTTGTCATAGCCCGTGCGTGTGGCGTTCAGATGGAGGAGTCTGCATGCCTCTACTGGCCAGGACGTGGCCTGCATGTCTGTAGACTCACCTGCATGTCTGTAGACTCACCTGCATGTCTGTAGACTCACCTGCATGTCTGTAGACTCACCTGCATGTCTGTAGACTCACCTGCATGTCTGTAGACTCACCTGCATGTCACTTTCAGGTGAAAGTACTAGACTTACCCTTACTAGAAGTACTAGACTTACCCTTACTAGAAGTACTATACTTACCCTTACTAGAAGTACTAGACTTACCCTTACTAGAGGTATCCTTAACCTGATCATGCTGATATATATTTTACTAGAAGAATCCTTATTGATATATATTTTGTTTTAAAATTTGGGATCAACTGTTGTGTTTACATTCTTATCTAAGTCTTTCCTATTTTTCGGGCCCGATGCTGTCCACTAAGAGACCAGTACATTCCCTTTGAAGTCTCCCTGGTCACTTAGCCAAATGCTGTGGTGGGAAAACCTCTCAATGCTGTTTCTGCACTCTAAAGGATTTTCCTGGTGATTGAAAAAGGGCTTACCTAAAAAAAAATGCATCCCAAGTGAATTCCAGGCCTAGCCAAGGCCTGTCAGAACAAATTTCACCTTTTTTCTTTTTTCTTTTCAGCTCTACATAATCGGAAACATCTGAAATGCAAAATCGATGTTCAATAGCTGAACAGTGGCTAGCTAGGTAGATTTTTTTTTTATATATGTCATTACGCATATCCTTTTCATCATAGCCCTACAGGGTATCCAGGTTACGTTACACACTTAAGATCACCTCATCGTCACATCTATAAATACACAGATTACATTCTGCATTCTGCACTTTCACTTCTACTGAGCAACTTGGAAAAATATATCAAATGGTCTGGAGTGTGTTCACCAGTCCTAACCTACAGTGTGTGTGTTAGCCAGTGCATGTATACATTTATCAAATGGTTTTAATTCTATTCACCAGTCCTAACCTACAGTGTATGTGTTTTAGCCAGTGGATGTATAAATATATCAAATGGTTTTAATTCTATTCACCTGTCCTAACCTACAGTGTGTGTGTTAGCCAGTGCATGTATAAATATATCAAATGGTTTTAATTCTATTCACCTGTCCTAACCTACAGTGTGTGTGTTAGCCAGTGCATGTATAAATATATCAAATGGTCTGGAGTGTGTTCTCTAATCCAGCTATTGCCTGGTCCCTTGTAGAGATGGGATTGTTTTAGCACATTTTTTGTCTTCTGACAAAGAGATATTTTCCAATTTATTCTCCCCCTAAATTGATAGAACTTTAGGAGCTTTACCAGACCCTGATTATGGATTTGAAGCCATTAAACCAAGGGTCCACAGTGTGGACATCCTCTGATTCATTTCATATTTCGTTTTATACTGGTGTTCTAAACAGGCGTGTTATCTGTATTAGTTTCTTTTCATAAGGGTAGCCGTTAGCATCAAAGGACTTTGTACCTGTATGTGTCGACCTCGTTGATTAACAGCTCTCTATCTCAGAATAGAGGAACCTTTCTCTCTCTGTATCACAGACTCAGGTGTGTGTGTGAGAGAGTGAGAGAGTGTGTGAGTGAGTGAGAGAGTCAGTCAGTCAGTCAGTCATCGTGTTAAAGGCGCAGACCGTTGATTCCGGCCAGGCTCTATCCTGCATGTCATCTCCTCCATCTCTCCTGTCCATTCACTCTCCTGTCCATTCACTCTCCTATCCATTCACTCTCCTGTCCATTCACTCTCCTGTCTAAATAAAAGGCAGTGCCTGAACTAATATCTTAACCAGCACCAGAGGATCCCCTCTCTGGAGGATATCGCTTGGATGAGTGTTTGAGATGGTTGGGACTGAGTGAAGGACCACTACTCTGGAAGGACAGGAGGGAGGCTCTGCACACACACACTCTCTCTCACACTTACATTCACTGGAAGGTTGCTCAGTAGCAGTTTAGTTTTGCTTTGTGAAGGTCCTCTGTGTCTTGGGGTTAATCTTGTTTCCCGTGGCTGTCAAACCCCCTCTAAACACTGCTACGTCAGCTGTCTGCCTTTATGTTCTACACACACACACACACACACAGCAGTGGTCTGGTAGTGTTGTGGTCTGGAGACTAAGCCGCTTAGCTCCACTTTAACCCCAGGGGGTGGGTAGAGACAGACAGACAGACAGACAGACAGACAGACAGACAGACAGACAGACAGACAGACAGACAGACAGACAGACAGACAGACAGACAGACAGACACGGACACACACACACACACACACACACACAGGCACGGACAGACAGAAACACACACACACACACACAGGCACGGACAGACAGAAACACACACACACAGGCACGGACAGACAGAAACACACAGAAACACACACAGGCACGGACAGACAGAAACACACAGAAACACACACAGGCACGGACAGACAGAAACACACACACACACACAGGCACGGACAGACAGAAACACACACACACACAAAGGCACGGACAGACAGAAACACACACACACACACACAGGCACGGACAGACAGAAACACACACACACACACACAGGCACGGACAGACAGAAACACACACACACACACAGGCACGGACAGACAGAAACACACACACACACACAGGCACGGACAGACAGAAACACACACACACACACAGGCACGGACAGACAGAAACACACACACACACACAGGCACGGACAGACAGAAACACACACACACACACAGGCACGGACAGACAGAAACACACACACACACACAGGCACGGACAGACAGAAACACACACACACACAGGCACGGACAGACAGAAACACACACACACACAGGCACGGACAGACAGAAACACACACACACACAGGCACGGACAGACAGAAACACACACACACACAGGCACGGACAGACAGAAACACACACACACACAGGCACGGACAGACAGAAACACACACACACACAGGCACGGACAGACAGAAACACACACACACACACACACACACAGGCACGGACAGACAGAAACACACACACACACACACACACACAGGCACGGACAGACAGAAACACACACACACACACACACAGGCACGGACAGACAGAAACACACACACACACACACACAGGCACGGACAGACAGAAACACACACACACACACAGGCACGGACAGACAGAAACACACACACACACACACACACAGGCACGGACAGACAGAAACACACACACACACACAGGCACGGACAGACAGAAACACACACACACACACACACACAGGCACGGACAGACAGAAACACACACACACACACACACACACACACAGGCACGGACAGACAGAAACACACACACACAGGCACACAGACAAGAGAGACTGACTGACAGACAGGCAGGCTGTAGTCCCTAGCTTCAGTCCAGATTCAGGAAGTGGTCAATAGTTGAATCAATGGCAGAGAGAGGGGTGTGTATCTCACACAGCCCACTGTGCATGGATTCTGTTCTAGATTATAGGCTGGGCTATTGTGGGGCTCTAGAACCGAGGGCATGAGGGGTTGGGGATTTTAGTATTGTATTTCCACATGCTTTGAGTCTAATCTACCCACCCACCCCCTTTCTGTGATCTATTTCCCCCCTCCTCTCTTTTCTTGTCCTCTTTCTCCTCTGTTCTTCCAGGTGATGGTCAGATCCGATTGTTGACTTCTGTGTGGGATAGCCTGTGATTTCCTGAAGAGGCGCGGCCTGACTCTTGATTGACAGGGTGGAGTGTCTGCCCCACGCTGGTTGCCTCTGTTCCTGTGAAGCTTGACCGAGGGACCAGCCCCCCTCCCCCTACTCACCCCCAGTGCCTCCCCCTGGAGAGAGAGAGAGAGAAAGAGAGAGACACACACAGCTCCCTCATCCAACATGGTGCTGTCACAGAGACAACGAGATGAACTGTGAGTCTACACACACACACACACACACACACACACGCTGTATTAAGAGCTGCTTTGATCTCCCTCCCAGCTTCATGCAGGTCATGTTTGATTTGACTGTAATGTAACGTTAGCGAGATCCTATTAGATTGGCAGAGCAGGCTGTGTGTGTGTGTGTGTGTGTGTGTGTGTGTGTGTGTGTGTGTGTGTGTGTGTGTGTGTGTGTGTGTGTGTGTGTGTGTGTGTGTGTGTGTGTGTGTGTGTGTGTGTGACTGCCTACGGCGTCTTCAGGGACGGCTAGTTAGTGTGAATATTTCATAACCTCCTGACTGGACAGACAGAGGAGAGGGGGAGGATGGAAAGATGGATGGATGGATGGATAGAGGGGGAGGGGGAAGGAAGGAAGGATAGAGAAATTATGGATAGATAGACGGAGAGGGGGGCGGAGGCAGTGAAGGGATGTCTCTCTGACTCATCATCTTCAGACCTCCTCTGTGACTCCTCATCATCTTTAGACCTCCTCTGACTCATCATCTTTAGACCTCCTCTGACTCCTCATCATCTTTAGACCTCCTCTCTGACTCCTCATTATCTTTAGCTCTCCTTTCTGACTCCTCATCTTTAGACCTCCTCTCTGACTCCTCATCATCTTCAGACCTCCTCTCTGACTCCTCATCATCTTCAGACCTCCTCTGACTCCTCATCATCTTCAGACCTCCTCTGACTCCTCATCATCTTTAGACCTCCTCTCTGACTCCTCATCATCTTTAGCTCTCCTTTCTGACTCCTCATCATCTTTAGCTCTCCTTTCTGACTCCTCATCATCTTTAGACCTCCTTTCTGACTCCTCATCATCTTTAGACCTCCTTTCTGACTCCTCATCATCTTTAGACCTCCTCTCTGACTGCTCATTATCTTTAGACCTCCTCTGACTGCTCATCATCTTTAGACCTCCTCTCTGACTCCTCCTCATCTTTAGACCTCCTCTCTGACTCCTCCTCATCTTTAGACCTCCTCTCTGACTGCTCCTCATCTTTAGACCTTTCTGACTCCTCATCATCTTTAGACCTTCTCTCTGACTCCTCATCTTTAGACCTCCTCTCTGACTCCTCATCTTTAGACCTCCTCTCTGACTCCTCATCTTCAGACCTCCTCTCTGACTGCTCATCATCTTTAGACCTCCTCTGACTGCTCATCATCTTTAGACCTCCTCTCTGACTCCTCCTCATCTTTAGACCTCTCTGACTCCTCCTCATCTTTAGACCTCCTCTCTGACTCCTCCTCATCTTTAGACCTCCTCTCTGACTGCTCCTCATCTTTAGACCTCTCTGACTCCTCATCATCTTTAGACCTTCTCTCTGACTCCTCATCTTTAGACCTCCTCTCTGACTCCTCATCTTTAGACCTCCTCTCTGACTCCTCATCTTTAGACCTCCTCTCTGACTCCTCATCTTCAGACCTCCTCTCTGACTGCTCATCTTTAGACCTCCTCTCTGACTCCTCCTCATCTTTAGACCTCCTCTCTGACTCCTCATCTTTAGACCTCCTCTCTGACTCCTCATCGTTAGACCTCCTCTCTGACTCCTCATCTTCAGACCTCCTCTCTGACTCCTCATCTTTAGACCTCCTCTCTGACTCCTCCTCCTCTCCTTTAGACCTCCTCTCTGACTCCTCATCATCTTCATACCTCCTCTCTTACTCCTCATCTTCAGACCTCCTCTCCACCCTAAAGGGACTTTCTTGTCAGCTAGTCTTCAGCTCAAACAGACCCAGGTCCAGTTTTCAGCCAGAGGCAGACTGACTGATCGTGTGTCTCTGCTTGGGGTTAGGTAACCTGGACACGGCAGTGAGTGAGTCAATCAATCTGGGTTCCTGTCTGGCAGCAGTGGGCCATGATCTCCATCCTGTAGCTATTAATAACTGCAGTGCAGATTAGGCTGTCTGTCTATCAGGGCGTTAATAATTCAAAGAATATATGACAGCCTTTACAGGAATCCAGTGATGGATGAAGTACACAACTCCTGGGATGCAACTAACAATTATTTTGATAATCGATGAATTTATCAATTAGTTCTCATATTAATTGATTCATCGGATAAAAACACACACAAAATAAATTATTTCCATAATTTTATTCAAACAACAAAATGTTATTTAAAAAAACATGAGATGTTCAAATAATAACATTTTCTGAATAATAAAAAAGAACAATGTAAACTAAGAGCATGCAGTTTTAACAGGCCAAAGGCAACAGGTGGCTACTGCACTAACACTTTCTCACACACTCACCATCTCTCACTTATTCACACACACACACACACACACACACACACACACAAGCCTTTTCTCTTTCTTAAGGACATTTGCAGTGCAATCATTTGTTAAAAGAATTTATAAATAATAATAAATCACACCCAACAATCTAATTCCATTCATAAAAGAGAGGTTCCTACTAAAGTCACGTGAGGTTGGCACTCACCCTGGTGAACAGAACTGCTGTCCTAGAGACAAATTACCTCAGAAACTAACTACAACTGCCCGTTTATGAGACAGCAAAATATGTAACATATTAAGTTGTGACAGAGATATGACCACAACACAAAGTCTAAACATAAAACCGTTAGTGGTGCCTCCCCAAGCGAACAAGCTAACCTTTAGCTCGCTGGTTTGAAATGCACTTGTCATGCAATACAGTTCAAGCTGGAACGCTAGGCGAGCAAACACTTGAGTGTTCCGGCTGGCTAACTAAAATATCCACCCACTGTGAAGCCAACGATTCATCACTTCCAAACAAAACGCACGCCTTGGTCTAAAGGGGTTTAATTAATAGCGATTTTGTAGTAACTCACTGTTGAGTCCCCTTGATCCATGACAGCTCCAACATGTTAGCGTTTTAAGATGCAATTCATCTGCAACTATTTTCATAATCGATTTGAACTAGTCGATTCGTTGTTGTAGCCCTAGTACAGATACCCTTGCTAATTATTACTCCAATAAAAGTAGAAGTCTTCAACTTAAATTTTAACTTGAGTCAAAGTACAAAAGTACTTGCTTTTAAGAATCAAGTATCAAAAGTAAAAAGGACTATTATTTATTATTTAGCATGGCTCTGTTTGTCAGGACTGGAGGGTGTCTTATCACCACTATGTCCTCAACCCTTTTGTGTGTGTGTGTGTGTGTGTGTGTGTGTGTGTGTGTGTGTGTGTGTGTGTGTGTGTGTGTGTGTGTGTGTGTGTGTGTGTGTGTGTGTGTGTGTGTGTGTGTGTGTGCGCGTGCGCATAAGCGTAAGAAAAAGTAACAGTGAACCATTCCGATAGCGTTCTGATTGAGAGATGAACGTTTTGTTTGGGTATTGTTGATCGCTTCAGCACGCATGTAAAAATTATATGGAGAAAGAAAAGACAGAATAGTTGGAAATAAAATCTACAGTTATCATATCAAGTAATCATATAGCGTTTTGATGCATCACATCACGACATCACATCATTTGGTGCGTGCGTGTGTGTGCTGGATAGTGTATGCTGTTGGAGTCCTGGGTTCTCTGTGCTGTATTGTGTGTGTGTGTGTGTGTGTGTGTGTGTGTGTGTGTGTGTGCTGGATAGTGTATGCTGTTGGAGTCCTGGGTTCTCTGTGCTGTATGGTGTGTGATGTGTGGGGCTGTAGTGTGTGTGTGTGTGTGTGCTGGCTAGTGTATGCTGTTGGAGTCCTGGGTTCTCTGTGCTGTATGGTGTAGTGTGTGTGTGTGTGTGTGTGTGTGCTGGATAGTGTATGCTGTTGGAGTCCTGGGTTCTCTGTGCTGTATGGTGTGTGATGTGTGTGTGTGTGTGTGTGTGTGTGTGTGTGTGCTGGATAGTGTATGCTGTTGGAGTCCTGGGTTCTCTGTGCTGTATGGTGTGTGATGTGTGGGGCTGTAGTGTGTGTGTGTGTGTGTGTGTGTGTGCTGGATAGTGTATGCTGTTGGAGTCCTGGGTTCTCTGTGCTGTATGGTGTGTGGTGTGTGTGTGTGTGCTGGATAGTGTATGCTGTTGGAGTCCTGGGTTCTCTGTGCTGTATGGTGTGTGGTGTGTGTGTGTGTGCTGGATAGTGTATGCTGTTGGAGTCCTGGGTTCTCTGTGCTGTATGGTGTGTGATGTGTGGGGCTGTAGGGTGTGTGTGTGT